>CM016624.1:129763165-130363165 GCA_005393395.2 Gossypium australe | reverse complement strand
TATAAGTGTAAACATATGAATGGAAGTTAAATAAATAAGAATATACATATATAAATAATATGATAAAAGTAACAAAAATAATAATAATAACAACAACAACAATAATAATAATAATAAATAATAACAATAATACAAAATATATACATATATAATATACTAAGAATAATAATAATAATAATAATAATAATAGCAATAATGATAATAAAAATATAATAAGAGTAATACGAAATATATATATATATATATATATATATATACAACATGCTAATATGACTATAATAATAATAGTAATAATAGTAGATATAAATGTAATAATAATAGTGATAATAATAATTAATAATACGATCTTTAGAAAGAAAATAAATGACTAAATAAACTCATTTAAACGTGTCGAGGACCAAATTATAAACAGACTGGCATTCAAAGTATAATTTTGAAATAAGGAAAGCCTAGTAAGGATTGAAATGAAACGCGCAAACAAAATGGAGGACTGGATGAACAATATTCCGAAAATCCCTTGCGCGCGTCCGGTTTGGCAACTCTATGGACTAGTTCGAAAGCGAATCGAAATCTGGGGGTCAAATTTAAAAGAACAGATAAACCAGGTAACGGGGCCTAATTCGAGGAATTTCGAACGGCAGGGAGTGCTTGCGTAAATATCCCTTTGAGGGAAGATGCGCAGTAACCTCTTTTAATTAAACGGCGCCGTTCTTCTCTCGATTTTAATGCCCCCTTTCTCTGTTTCAATATCAATCTTTAAAATAGATTTTAGGGTTTATCCCCTCTCCTCTCATTTTCTCTCTACTCTGCAGGGACACCCAAACGCCGCGCAATCGTCGAATCTAGCCGTCGACGAAGCACGCGAACGACCCTCGGGTCCCGATTGAAAGCTTCCCCTCCCCGAAGATCTAGCTATTGGCTCCTTGAGAACGAAAGAAAGAAAGCTTTTAACCCCCCTCTCCAAATCGAACGTCGGCGATGAAGGGAGAGCGCTCCGTCGCCGCGACCGTGGGGGGGTTCTGGTAAGTTCCTTTCTCTTTGTTTTTTTTTTGTTATTGATTTGTTTGTAAAGATTTGAAACATCAACAATAAAAATCAAAATAGAAATAAAACGACAGTGACGAGTGCTAAGACTAAAAACGAAGAGATCTAAAATTAACCTTCAATTTTTCCTTTGATTTAAGATAGATCCTAAAAAATGAAAACCGAACCCCTTACAGCGCTGGTTTGCTTTGGTTTTATAGCCGATTTACAGAGATTCCTTTCATTTTTCTATTGTTCTTTCTATTTCGTGCTATTGCCCTCTGCCCTTGTGCTTTCTGTTTCTTTTCTTGTTTTTGTCGCGCATGTTTGCTTGTCGTTGCAGGTGTCCGAGGCTCGTGCTGGTGTCGGTGATGGGCGAAGATGGTGGGAACTGACAGCAGCATGCGTGGGTTGCTGATACGAGGCGCGCGTGTGGAGGACGCGGTCACCAAGGCGCGGGGCGTTGGTGCGCTCGTGGGGGCTGTGAACCAAGGAAACGGCGCCTAGAGAGAAGCTATGGTTAGGTTTGGGTTGCTGAAAGGTTTTAGGATAGATGGGCTTGTTGGGCTTCCGAGTTTTGGTTGCACTGTTGGGTCTGATACTGGGTTATTGGTTTTGGGGTACTGGGCCTGACAAATTGGGCTTGTAACAACTGTTTTAGAGGACTGTTTATTTTTGGACTTTATTTATTAGGTTTCTAATGTACTGGTTTTAGTATTGGGCTTAAAAGGGGCCGGGTAAATTATGGGTATTACACCACTCATTGAAGATTTTGTCACGTGAAATTTAAACATTTTATTAAAATTGTATTTTAATTAAGATTATTTTTATTTAATAAATTATAATTAATAAGCTTGCTCATATGAAAATTTTAATATAAGCAGTATAACTAATCATAATAAATTATAATTAATAGGCTTGTACATCGGTCCAGTGTAATTAATAGACTTGCTTAAATGAGTTTTAAAATATATTTTGAAATTTGAATTTGAATTTAAAATTTTATTATTTGTTTGAATTTTTTTGAATAATGAATTGTTACATGCTTAATTGGGATGATGGGATTGTTTAATTTATGAAATATCTTTATTCACTTATTTGATTGCATTGGTGAAACAATTATTAATAATTTATATTTATGTCTGTATTTAATATTTTTAAATTTTATATATATAATATTTTTTAAATAATAATAAATCTAAAATGACATTATGACACATGCCAATACCAATAAAAAAAATGCAACATCCACCAATTTACCCTTTAGGTAGTGGGAGAATTGGTTTTTGCTTTTGTTTTTGAGATGTTGATGTCTTTTAGAGCCTTTACGACTTCACATCATCTAGAAGATGGGCTCTATCTGACCTTTTCTTTGTCGGTTTCCCATGCTTTCCCATTTCTTCTACGATAAAAATCACTAAAAAGAATGGGCTAAAATGTCAAATAAACCCTTCAAAAATAATTAAAAAAATCAATTAAGTCCCTCATAGTAAAGTGCACCAAATTGAGCTCTTTAAATCACAATTTGTACTCAATTAATCCCCTTGAATTCTTTTTCTCATTGAATCCCTTTACGGTCGTTAACTATTGACGTAATAATGTGGTAGTTAACATGGCAAGCTAACATGGAGGGCTTAAATGATTTTTTATTATTTTACAAGGGTTTAATTGATTATTTAAATAAAAAATTATTAAAATTCTAAAAGAAAATCTAATTTTTAAATATAAATTATAAAAATCATAAAAAATAATTTAAAAAATATTAAAAATGTTAGAGAATTTTTAAATGTTATAATTTTTTTACAAAAATACAGGAAAATTATTAAAACATCGTTAAATATAATACATTATTATAAAAATAGCATAAAAATTTAGAATTTATTAAAAATTACAAAGAAATACGAATAAGTTAGAGGAAATTATTAAAAAAATATTAAAAATCAGTAGTAATGTTATAAAATTATAAATTTTTTATTGGTTTGGAGTCTTTGGTATTTTTATTTTTATTTTTTTAACATTAGAGTCTTTGGTTTCAACAATAAGGAAATGGGGAGATTGAAGTGCGATGATCAGACTTTTGAGGAGTTTGAGTGACCGTGGGTTTAGTACTTGATGGCTTAAGATGAGCGATCAATAGAGGTGTTCATGGATCGATCCTGTTCAAAAATTAAAAAAAAATCTATTAAAATTTTTTTCTAAATATTTTATATGTCTTATAATTAAATTAAAAATATATTTTTATTATTTTTAAAATGGTGAAACGAATCATTTTGGCGAGCTAGGTCTAGTTGGGCTCAAGCCTAGAAAGTTTTATGAAAATTAAGCTTAAGCTCCACCCAACCTATGAACACCTTTAGTGATATATAATGATGTTGTATTTGAGGAAAGATGATGCGAGGAACATTGATAAAGAAGGGTTGATGTGTGATGTACGATAATGTGTGAGAGAAAACAAAAATGTGTAATAGTTTTTAATTTTTTATAACCTTTTCTTTAATTTTTATATTTCTTTATAGTATTTGAATAGTTTTAATAATTACTGCATAATTACAACATTAAAAAAATTTAATATCTACATCTTTTATTAATTAAATTATGTTTTTTTAATTTTAAAAAAATTAGTGTATTTGTTGGATATGGAAATTATAATATATAAATACAAATGAAATATCTAGATTCAGGCAAGAGTGGCTTGATGGAGCTTGTAATTCTTGTCCCATGGTGTTTCTTCCTCATAGCTTTAACAAAGTTCCTTTATGATTACCTGTGGGTACCTCTTCGTATACAGCATATGATGAATTCACAGGGAATCAAAGGACCTCCTTACAGATTCATTCATGGCAACAACAAAGAAGTTACCAAAATGAGAAAGGAAGCATTAAGCAAAGCTGTGGGCTTGACAGATGATTTATTTCCCAGATTACTGTTGGGAAGAAACTGAACAGCTGAACAGAAGCAAAGCACAACCGGTGTTCTTTCTCTCCCTATAACTCTTGTCAAATATTATGGCAAGTACAATAGCACAAAAATATTTGTTCTCTAACAACCTATCAACCACAAATTAACCAATGCAACCACAACAAAATGATAAATAGAGACACCTATATTTTACGTGGAAAACCCCTCTAAATTAAAGGTAAAAACCACGGGACTTTAGAGTCCGATCAAAAGCTCCACTATTGTCAAATGTTCAGCTACAAGATCACAATACCAAGCCTACAACAAGCATTCAACTCCAACAAGGCTAACAATATGTAATCTTTAGCAAAAGAGAGAAAAATAGGAGAACATCACCAAAATAGAAGCTGCTGTAAAATGGGTATTTCTGACGCTACAGGACTCGGATGAAAAATCCGACCTTACAAAGTCAAGAACACCTTGTCGTCTAGCTTCTATCCAAAAATCAGCTCAATCTAACCACGGATGGACCTCCGATCAAAGAGTTGATCACAGCTACTCCAAACTTGAAAAACTGATTTTTTTGCTTCAGTCTTTCTCTTTGTTTCTCTCGTTTATTCTCTCCTTTTCTGAAAATCTGATTTAGGCTCTCTCTCACATTAAAATATGTTGCCTGCTCCCCATGTACAAGACAAAAGAGAATGATAAAAGCCAAAAAAAAAAATTTGGCTGCCAATAAGTCACATGAAAAGAACCAAAGAAAAAAAAAGTCATAAAGCATGGCAGATTTTGAGGGATTCCCACATAGTGGGACCCTCAACCAACAAATCTCCCCCTCCAACTATGTGGGAATGCCTCCATACCGGAGATCAAACAACATGCTTCAAACTTTCCTCTTGGTAAAGCCTTCGTCAACATATCAGCACCATTATTATTTGTTTGTATCTTCTCAAGCTCTAACAGCTTAGCTTCAAGAACATCTCATATCCAATGGTACCTCACATCAATATGCTTAGATCTAGCATGAAAAGTTGGGTTCTTACCAAGATGAATAGCACTCTGGCTATCACAATACAGGACATACTTCTCCTGAGTAAAACCAAGCTCATGCATAAACTTCTTCATCCAAAGCATCTCCTTGCATGCTTCAATTGCTGCAATGAACTCTGATTCGGTGGTAGACAATACAACACACTTTTGTAATCTCGATTGCCATGCCATAGCTCCCCCTACATAAGTGATCAAGTAACCTGAAGTAGATCTCCTCGAGTCAATGTCTCCGGCCATATCTGAATCTGTATACCCAACAAGAACAGGTTTCTCATTGCCGAAACAAAGTTTCATGTTGGAAGTGCCACGAAGATATTTCATAATCCACGTCACTACATTCCAATGCTCTCTGCCTGGGTTAGAAAGAAAACGACTAACTATACCAACGGCATAAGCCAAGTCTGGTCTCGTGCAAACCATTGCATACATCAGACTCCCCACGGCTGAAGAGTAAGGAATTTTCTGCATCTCTTCCTTCTCCTTTTCTGTGGAAGGACTATGCTTGACACTCAATCTGAAGTGCATAGCAAAGGGAGTGTTCACCGCTTTAACTTTGTCCATGCTAAACCTTTGAAGTACTTTCTTGATGTACCTCTCTTGTGATAACCATAATTTCTTGGCCTTTCTAACATGTGTCAACTTTATGCCAAAAATTTGCTTTGCTGGCCCCAAATCCTTCATTGCAAAGGATTTACTCAACTCTTGCTTCAACTTCTCAATTCTAGAAGTATTCTGACCAACAATAAGCATATCATCAACATAGAGCAAAAGAATTATAAAATCATCACCAGAGAATCTCTTAACAAATACATAATGATCAGAAGTAGTCTTCTTGTAGCCTTGCTCCCCCATAACAGACTCAAACTTCTTATACCATTGCCTTGGAGCTTGCTTCAAACCATACAAGCTCTTCTTCAATCTGCACACGTAGTCTTCTTTTCCTTGTGCAACAAACCCCTCTGGCTGCTCTATGTAAAGCTCTTCTTCTAAGTCACCATGAAGAAAAGCAGTTTTCACATCCATTTGTTCAACCTCTAAGTCATAACATGCTGCCAGACTCAGTATAGTTCTGATAGAGGACATTTTCACAACCGGAGAAAATATTTCTTCAAAATCAACCCCCTTTTTCTGAGTATAACCCTTAACGATCAATCTAGCCTTGTATCGTGGAGATGAAGACTTCTCTTCTTGTTTCAACCTGTAAACCCATCGATTCTTCAAGGATCTTTTGCCCTTGGGCAATTTTACCAGCTCAAAGGTATGGTTCTCATGCAAGGATTGAAGTTCATCTTTCATTGCTTTAACCCACTGATCTTTGCATTCACTCTCCATAGCCTCTTCATAACATTCAGGTTCTCCCCCGTCAGTCAAAGAACATATTCATCAAAAAAATACCTGACAGAAGATCGTCGATCTCTGGAAGACCTTCGAAGTGGAACTGCTAGTGGAGCTATAGGTGCTTGTTGTTGATCATTTACAACATCATCCATGGGAGCTTCAAAGTCACCTATATCTTGATGGTCATCAGTGACATCACCATGCATATCATCTTGGATAGGACCTGGTGAAGAGTTTAGGGGAACCAGATTCACATCGATCAAATCACCACTATCTTGTGAATTCGCTTTCTCCGTCTTATCAATGTCATCAATGGTCTGATCCTCAATGAAGACAACATCTCTGCTTCTCACGAGTTTCTTCTGAACTGGATCATAGAGTTTATAACCAAACTCACCATCTAGACCATAACCAATAAAAATGCATTGTCGAGTCTTGGCATCCAACTTGGATCTTTCATCCTTTGGAACATGAACAAATACTTTACAACCGAACACACGTAGATGATCATATGACACGTCTTTGCCAAACCAAACTTTATCTGGCACATCACCTTGCAAAGGAACACTAGGTGACAAATTTATCACATGTGTCACTGTATTCAAAGCTTCAACCCAAAAAGATCTTGGCAGCTTTGCTTCTAACAACAAACATCTGACTCTCTCAATCAGTGTTCGGTTCATTCTTTCAGCTAACCCATTTAACCGTGGAGTCTTTGGTGGTGTTCTCTGATGTCTGACTCCCTGTCACAGACAATACTCATGAAATGCCTTGTGTACTCGCCACCATTATCAGTACGAATGCACTTCAACTTCTTCCCTGTTTCCCTTTCAACTGATGCTTGAAACTGTTAAAACACTTAAAGACTTGATTTTTAGACTTCAAAGTGTAAACCCATAGCTTTCTCGAACAGTCATAAATGAAAGTCACAAAATAAAGTGCACCGCCATGTGACCTTACTTTTATCGGACCACAAACATCTGAATGGACCAACTCTAGCAACTCTGATCTTTTATGAGGAGGACGACTTCTAAATGAAACTCTTCTCTGCTTTCCTGCTAGACAATGAGCACAATTCTTCAGTGTAGCATTCTCCAAACCCGAAAGTTGATTCTTCTTCACTAAACAGTTAAGCCCCTTCTCACTCATGTGACTAAGTCGTTTATGCTACAACTCAGTTGAGCTGTCATTCACTGTCACATTCACCGTCTCTCGAGAAGCTGAAGCTTGCATCAAGTATAAATTTGAGCTCTTCTTTCCTCGAGCCACAACTAAGGAGCCTCTAGTCAGCTTCCACTGCCCCTCACTGAAGGTGTTACAGAATCCCTCATCATTAAGCTCTCCTGCAGAAATAAAATTCAAACGGATATCCGGTGCATGTCTGACATCCTTGAGAGTTAACTTTATTCCATTGTTACTCACCAAGCTAACGTCTCCCATACCGATAACCGAAACCAAACCGTCATTACCCATCTTCAATACCCCAAAATCACCAGGAGTATAAGATGTGAAGAAATCCTTCCTCGATGTGACATGAAGTGATGCACCAGTATCAATCATCTAGCTAGTCTTGTCACATGCTAGGTTGACCAAATTCTCATCACAAATGACCAACAGATCTTCACGAGTAACATTAGCAACACGCTCGAATTTTTCATCATCATTGCGATCATGTTTATCACCACCACCTTTGTTCTCTTTCTTCCACTTGAAGCAATATTTCTTGATATGGCCTTTCTTACCACATTGATGACACTCAAGATTCCTATATCTCGATCTTGACTTGCTTCGGCCTTTATCTCTACTCTTTCCATCTTTGTCTCTGTTCCTCCCCCTGTTCTCGATAATCAACACCTCGGACTGTGATGTAGAACCCTGAGATCTTCTTCTAACCTCTTCATTAACACACCACTCTTAGCCAAATCCAAAGAAATAATACCCTTTGGGGCAGAATTAATGAGCGAAACTCGAAAGGTCTCCCAAGAGTCTGGTAGAGTAGCAAGCAACCAAACCCCCTAAAATCTCGTCATCAAATTTGACACCCATACCAAGCAACTGATTCATCACACTCTGAAATTCACTAACATGGTCAGCTATAGACGTTCCTTCTTTGTATTTCAACGCCATCATTTTCTTTAGCAAAAATAACTTGTTATTGCCCGACCTCGAAGCATACAAGCTTTCAAGCTTCTCCCGCAATGTTCGAGCATGTGTCTCCTGATCAATGTGGTTGTAAACATTTTCTTCAACAAATTTCCGAATAAAGCCACACACTTGTTGATGCTCAAATTCCTATTCTTCATCACTTTTCAAATCAGATTTTTGAGTAGCAAAGACCGGAAGATGCAGAGCCTTCACAAACAACAAGTCATTCATTTTATTTCGCCAAAGTTGATAATTTGTGCCATTCAACATAATCATCTTGCTCGTATTAATTTTCATAATTATTTGACAGAATAACCGAGCTCTGATACCAATTTGTTGGGAAGAAACTGAACAGCCGAACGGAAGCAAAGCACAACCGGTGTTCTTTCTCTCCCTATAACTCTTGTCAAATATTATGGCAAGCACAATAGCATAAAAATATTTATTCTCTAACAACCTATCAACCACAAATTAACCAATGCAACCACAATAAAAATGATAAATAGAGACACCGATATTTTACGTGGAAAACCCCTCTAAATCAAGGGTAAAACCACAAGACTTTACAGTCCGATCAAAAGCTCCACTATTGTCAAATGTTCAGCTACAAGATCACAATACCAAGCCTACAACAAGCATTCAACTCCAACAAGGCTAACAATATGTAATCTTTAGCAAAAGAGAGAAAAATAGGAGAACATCACCAAAATAGAAGCTGCTGCAAAATGGGTATTTCTGACGCTACAGGACTCGGATGAAAAATTCGATCGTACAAAGTCAAGAACACCTTGTCGTCTAGCTGCTGTCCAAAAATCAGCTCAATCAAACCACGGATGGACCTCCGATCGAGGAATTGATCACAGCTGCTCCAAACTTGAAAAACTGATTTTTTTGCTTCAGTCTTTCTCTCTGTTTCTCTCGTTTATTCTCTCCTTTTCTGAAAATCTAATTTAAGCTCTCTCTCACGTTAAAATATGTTGCCTACTCCCCATGTACAAGACAAAAGAGAATGATAAAAGCCAAAAAAAAAATGGCTGCCAACAAGTCACATGAAAAGAACCGAAGAAAAAAAAACAAAAAAAATGCCATAAAGCATGGCAGATTTTGAGGGATTCCCACATAGTGGGACCATCAACCAACAATTACAACCACATATTTATTCCTGGATCAATACATATGGTGAAGTGGATGCTTGTGTTTTCACTATGATTTATTATAACTTCTGCTTATCTAGCTTTAAGAAAAAAAATGGACCCTTTATGTTTTTTGTTGTGTGATTAGGGAAGAATTTTGTTTATTGGAATGGCGTTCGAGCTGAAGTGGTGATTTCAGAACCTGAATTGATCAAAGAAGTTATGACAAAAAGTGAGAAAATTTTTCAAAAAATGAAGCTTCCAGATTTCGGTGCGAAGCTCCTGGGAAATGGGCTTGTGTTCATTGAGGGAGAAAAATGGGCAAAGCATCGCAAGCTGGCCAAATGCTTTTCATGGGGAAAGCCTAAAGGTAAATCCTCCAAATCTATAAATTAGTTGTAATTAATTTATAAGACTTATACATACACAGCATGTAAAGTTTACTCCTTTAACATTTATATATTTTATCAATTTAGTCTTTATTTTTTAATTACATTTAATAGTTAATCTTTTAAAAATGAGTCAAATCACTTTTTTAAACGAAAACACTGATAAAAATCTTAAATTCTTATAACGATGTTGGCATGGTAACCTATATTACAATCTACATATACTTCAAGCTAACATAATATTATTTGTTTTGTATGTTACGCGAACAAATAATTTAAAAGCTCAAAAAATATTCAATATTCAATATTCAAAAAAATATAAAAAAAAAAGCTCATAAATATTCAAAAAATTAGCATGGAATACCTGTAAATTGTTAAGAGGGATGTAACATATAAAAATTTAACATTTCAATTTGTATTTTCATTAAAAAAACAACAATTCAACCTTTTTTTGAAATGTTAAAGATCAAATTAGACTTTTAAAAAAAATTGAAGCCAAATTTAGCTTTTTTTATGATTTTACTACTTAAATATTGTTGACTAAATCTTATGTTGCTACTACTTAATATTGGAGGGTTGTTTGGGCAGAACATGACTCCAGCAATAATTGTTAGTGTTGAAACAATGCTAGAAAGGTGGAAAGGCCAAGAAGCTGGCAAAGAGATTGAAGTGTATAATGAATTTAGATTATTGACTTTGGAAGTGATTTCCAGAACAGCTTTTGGTAGCAATTACTTGGAAAGGGGAGAAGATTTTTGCCATGTTGAACAAGTTGACAATACTCGTGAGTCAAAATATTTTCAAGACTAAGATTCCTTTCATCAAGTATGTTCCCTCTAACCTTAGTTAATCCCTATGGCTTTAAATTTTTTTTATATAGAGAGCTGACCTTTGTTTGCTTATACAGCAAGTTATGGAGATCTGCTGAAATGCTAGAGTCTGAAAAACTCGAAAAAGGAATACAAGATTGTGTGATGGAGATGATTAAGAAAAGAGAAGACAAAGTTGTGAGTGGAGAAGCTGATAGCTTTGGCAATGATTTTCTGGGATTACTAGTAAATGCTTATCATGATTTGGACGATAAAAACAGGGTTTCAGTGGAAGACTTGGTAGGTGAATGCAAAACAATCTACTTTGCTGGACAAGAAACTGTCAATTCATTGCTTGCATGGATAGTCTTGCATTTGGCAATCCATGGAGATTGGCAAGAGAAAGCAAGGAGCGAGGTGATTGACATATTTGGTAACCAAAATCCGCATCTCGAAGGCATTGCCAAACTCATGTAGTAAGCAAATATCTAACTGGAAATTCAAATTGCCATCAACATGATGTAATCTAACATATTTTTCTATTTTCCAAATAGATGACCATGATCATCAATGAAACTATTGTATGGTCCGTCAAATGGCCTGCCAAGAACAGTCGCAAGAGAAGTACAATTGGGAAAGTTAGTCTTGCCTGCTAATATAGATATTCTGTCTTTAAATATTGGACTTCACCGTGACCCTCACTTGTGGGGGGATGATGTGCATCTTTTTAAACCAGAGAGATTCGCTGAAGGGATTACCAAAGCTACCAATTACACCGCAGCTGCATTTTTCCCCTTTGGATTGGGACCTCGATCTTGTGTCGGTATGACCCTTGCAACCACAGAAACCAAGATTGCTCTGTCCATGATTCTACAACGTTACACCATCACCATTTCCCCAACCTATGTCCACTCTCCAATACCTATTCTCACCATTCGACCACGACATGGAATTCAAATAATACTTGAGCCGCTGCATAGCTGTTAAGAACTAGGGGCTTAATATTGTTGGTTCATGTATTCACTTGTAAGAGATGACATTCAGTGTATCTAAGGTGTTACAAACTTAAGAAAAAGAAAGAGGAATGAATTACTGTGTGAAAAGAAATAATATTACTTTTTAATTTTCATTGGGTTAGATAATAAATAGAAACTAGATACACCAATAAGGAAAGGTATGACATGCAATTGTGCTATTAAATTAGATACAAATAAGGAAAGATATGGTATGAATTACTTATGCAAGATATCTCAAATAATTATTGGATCCTCAAATTATTAATAATGTGTCATTAACATTCATTTGTTAATGTAACTATCATATTGATTCGGATATAACATAAAATATTTTTATAAAATTGTAAATGCATACGTGATTATAGCATGAATACTTACATCTAATATTTAAAAAAAAAAAACTTTAATAAAATTTAAGAGAATTACTTTTTTTTTTAAATATATAGATTCAAGGTTTTATAATTTGACCTATGGGGTTTTAATATACTACTGCTAGATTTGAGCTACCTTTAATGTTTAAGTTAATGACTGATTTAGTGGAATAGTTTAATAGATATGGTATTGATTTTTTTTATTCATATTATACGTCACTTGGAGGGTGATCAAAGAACAGAGAAGGCCAAATCCTGTGGGTTAGTCTAATTTTCAAAATAGTTATTGTTAGAATTTTACCTTATTTTTGTAATTTAAAAAAAAAAAAAGAAAAGGCCAAAAATATGCAGGTCGTCAGCAACTCAGCACACCATGCAATGCAAAACTTGGGATTCTGCTGTCAGATACTTGGGTAAACACATGAATAAAAAAATGGCCTTACACTGGAAAATTGTCTTTAATAAAAAAAATTAATTACGAAAATGTGCATGTTGCATATTATTTATGAGAATAATATATTTTATAATAAAAATAAATATTGTTATGTGTCAAGCCGTATTAGCTATAAAAAAAATTTCAAATAAAAATAAATATAAAAACAATATTTTAATTTTAAAAAAGTGACCCAATGTGCTAACTTTTTGTTTTTTAAATTTAGGGTGGTTGTAGTATAATTTTGAATTCCATACATTTATTTTTTATGGATATTAGAAGTTAGTCCATGTATTTTAATTTATTATAATTTGATTTTATTATGTTTTCGAATTAAAAAAGTTAGGCAAAATTATTTATTACTATTAAACTTGATCTTCAAATTACTTACTATAAGACCAACTGTTTATCAAATCCATATACAAAGAATTAATAAAATCATCAAATCAATAATTTTGTTAGGATCGTCCCAATTAAGCAACGAACAAGTAAAAAATAGCAGAAGAAATTGAGAAATTGAACACACAAATTTAACGTGGAAAAACTCCTCCAAAGAGGGTAAAAAACCACGGGCAAAGATAATTTTACTATAATGGCAACAGAATGAAGTGTACAAAAGATGGAGATAAAAACTAAACCCCGAAAACCCGAAAATAAAGAACCCTCAAAACGTAAACACAAAATTCTCTAAATGTGTTATGAGTTCTAATATCTAATGGGTGTATTTTCTAAGGTTGTAAAAGAGCCTATTTATAGGCTAAATCCATAGGTCAAATAATAATAAAATAATCTAAACTAATCAGTGTTTGATTGAAACAAATAAACAGAGTTTAACTAGAAGATTACTTCTCGAATTTGACTGAAATAGGAGTCATAATTAATAAATCTCCACCTTGACTCATATTTCCACAATGCCATATTTGCCAAAGCCTGCCACGAGCCTATCTTGAACCATGCAGGGAATTAACTGAGTCGATTCTATGCTTAGAAGCTGGAAGACTTCTAGCCTTCGACTTGTACACTGCCAAATCAAAACTAACCCGGGTTTGATTTTCACGAACACAGTGCCCTATCTTTTCAAAGCCTGCATCCAAAAGAGAACCTCTCTTCAACGAAACGGTCATACCTTTTTCCCTCCTATGACCAAGTTGCCTCCGCTCTAAATGAGTTGACTTCTACTCTGTAACAGACGAGGAACGTCCGATTTCACCGGTCACTATAGAACCTTCCAGAATATAAAGACTACCAGTTCTTTTACCTTTTAACAAAACGAGAGCTCCACGAGATACTTTAATGCCGCTCGACTCGATGTTGATTCTGCATCCTTTCAAGTCTAAAATACTCAAGGAGATGAGATTCTTTCGTAAATCAAGTACATACCTGACATCTGAGAGTGTCCTAATTGTTCCATCGTGTATCCTAATTTTAACAGTGCCAATTCCAATTACCTTACTAGATGAATCGTTTCCCATGCACACAACTCCACCTTCAACCGAACTGTATGTGGAGAACCATTCTCTATTGGAACACATGTGGAAAGAACATCCTAAATCTAGGATCCACTCAGACGTGAGCTTGGAGTTATCACTCGTTGATACTAACAAGAAATCATCATCGCTTTCATCGGCCAAATTAGCACCAGCTACATCTTCCTCGTTACTTTCAGCAGCTCTTTTCTTTTGCAGTTTATAACAATCTGCTTTGACGTGACCTAACCTTTTACAATAGCGACACCTTTTGTCTCGTTTCTTTGATGCTATCAAAACGGAAGCTTGCCTATCTGCCTTGCTATCCAAATGAAGCTCATTGTCGAGTTTGTCTCTACTCAACAAATTACCCTTCACATCTTCAAATGAGAGTTTGTCTCTGCCATAAATCAGGGTCTCCCTGAAAGACTTGTATGGATGGGGTAAAGAGCACAATAATAGCATAGCCTGATCTTCATCGTCAATATGAACCTCAACATTCTTTAAATCATTTAAAAGAGTAATGAATTGACTGATGTGATCTCTAAGAAGCTCATCTTCGTTCATGCGAAACGTAAATAGATGTTGTTTCAACACTAAACGGTTAGCCAGGGACTTAGTCGCATAAAGAGTTTCTAACCTTTTCCATAAGGCAGATGAGGTCTTCTCCATCAATACCTCCTGCAATACCGTATTCGCGAGGCACAACTGGATTGCAGACAAAGCCTTTTCATCAAGCTCTTCTCATTCTGTTTTATTTAGATTCTCAGGCTTTTTCCCGGTAACAACCTTTTTCAAACCGGATTGAACTAGAATTGCCATCATCCGAACTTGCCACAGATTAAAATTTGTCTCACCATCGAACTTCTCAATTTCAAACCTTGTTGCTGCTATATCTGAATGGGCTGATTTATGAAAATTGAACTAGCTCTTGATACCACTTGTTAGGATCGTCCCGATTAAGCAACGAACAAGTAAAAAATAGCAGAAGAAATTGAGAAATTGAACACACAAATTTAACGTGGAAAAACTCCTCCAAAGAGGATAAAAAACCACGGGCAAAGATAATTTTACTATAATGGCAACAGAATGAAGAGTACAAAAGATGGAGATAAAAACTAAACCCCGAAAACCCGAAAATAAAAAACCCTCAAAACGTAAACACAAAATTCTCTAAATGTGTTATGAGTTCTAATATCTAATGGGTGTATTTTCTAAGGTTGTAAAAGAGCCTATTTATAGGCTAAATCCATAGGTCAAATAATAATAAAATAATCTAAACTAATCAGTGTTTGATTGAAACAAATAAACAGAGTTTAACTAGAAGATTACTTCTCGAATTTGACTGAAATAGGAGTCATAATTAACAAATTTATTATTAAATAATTTAACTAACTTTTTAAATTTGAAAACATAGATCAAATTACGACAAATTAAAATAAATGGACTAACATTTAGGTCACCATTTTTTAGATTAAAATATTGTTTTTAATTTATTATTTTATTTATTTTTATTAAATTTTTATTTTTTTATAGGTGGTGCTAGTGTCACGGGTCAAAGTCCAAAGCCCGTGACCATGGCACAAGATGCGACCTATGGAGGTCTATCAATTAGATGGGCAATATTTAGCCCACGAGAACTGGCCCGATTCAAAGAATTGTTGGAAAAGCTTGGTTGGCCCGATAATGAAGATATGGCAACATAGGCTATTTTTAATAAGTATTAGAATCATATCTTGTAGATTCGATATGATATGATGTAATCTTATAAATCATCAAAATTAAGGGATAGGCTAATCTCGTCTGTCGATGTATTTTGTTCTTGACCGTCGATTTTGGGGGAGCTCAACTATAAATAGAGAGCCTCCTTCCCAGTTGTAAATCATTCATTGTATGTTGAATTCTTAAGAGTAATAGAATTCTTTGAGCATTTATTTATCTTTTGGCACAACTGCTTCTGCTATACAAATTGGTGCCGAGGAATTCTAAAAGAATCCTCACTTTGGGAGTAAAAGACTGACTTAGGCAAGTTTGGACAAACAGATCGCCTAAGGCTGCACGGATCGTGAGACGAAAGGTCTAGTCCCATGACATTAGGAGGTACTTAATTTTACTGTATATCATTCTCATAAATAATCTATAATATGCCCCATTTATTTTAATTATTATTTTTTGTATTACCTAGGTGAAAAACCCTTAATACTAACTAGTACATATTTTATAGTGTTTCATGTTAGGTTAATTATTAATTATTTTTTAATCATATTATAAAGTAAATATTAAAATATAATTCAAGTTTTTGTACTCTTTGTGTCACATTTTATATCCGACTCGATCGTCGGGTCTGAGCTACAATGTGTCACATTCGTTGTCAGGACAACTACAATTAATTTAGATACGAATACACATAACATTTCAAATAACTTACGAGATAATAACACTATTAATTAAATTCAATAAATAATAATTTGATACTCAAGTTCATATAAATATGAAGATATACTAGCAACTAATGACTTAATTAGATAGGTACATGCCAAACTATTCAAAAACATATGAGTTCAGGATGTTCTCTAGATACTGAAACCGAAATTTAGGATCTTTAATATACCCTAACTTGTGCACGGAAAATAAATCGTACGCTGAATAATCAACTCAGTGGTATTTCTACAAATTCAATATCAACACGAATAAGTTAATGAAAACACTCAACAATTACACCTATTCAAAACATACTACGAAGAACATCATTAACATCATTTATTCCTCTTAAGTTCATTAAAATAAGTTCAATAAACTAGTTAAAGAATATAACATTGTAGCATACTATATTCCAAATCGAGTTTAATTCATCTCAATTTCATACCAACCTTCCGAATCATAATTTGCTATGCATAACCTCTCACAATTGCAACTCATGTTAAATCTCATTATCAAATTTTATATTCTAACACTGTCCAATACAATATAACATGCTTATATTCATGTAAGTTCCAAACTTCAGTATACGCACATACTAACTTACCATGACCATTCGTAAGCAATTTAATTTTTTTTATCCATCATCTATAAATATTAATATTTATTCAATTAAGTTGCATTTTGTCATATCATATTACATTACTAATTCGAATCAAATCATTCATTAACTTTAATCATTTCAATCATGTAATGCCATTTGAAACTTTTCCCGAGTCTTATATGAGCTTACATAAGCTCTAGAGTTGACTCGAGAACAAACAAATATTAAATTGTAATCTTTTCAAAAGATAAAGGCAAACATGCAAAACATGGGTCACACGACCATGTATCTCACTGAAGTCGTGTGGATCTAAATACAAGAGTTTACAAACACTCACATGGCCGTGTGACTGGGCCATGTGAGAGATTGAGATCTTGTGAAAATCAAATGACCGTATCTACAGTACCACACGAGCGTGTGACCAGACCGTGTAAAAAATTGAAGCCGTGTCAACCTAAACCCTCCCAAATTATAAAGAACACACGGCCATGTATTAGCCCGTGTGTTCCAATAGGTACCTTATTATACAGGCTACAAGACCAAATTTCCAATTATGACAAAAGTATAAACTTAACCCATCTTTAAACCTATTCAAAATGCACAACAACATGTCAAACGTATCACTTTCCTACTTTTAACCAATATGCCTCAAGGCACCATCACACAACATACGAACAAATTCTAAAATCCATTCTCGTCCATGCCAAGATGTTGATTCATCAATATGCAATTTTAAGCGTTAATAATAAAATTTCTCATTAAATTGTTTTTTAGTTAAATATTTATTTATTCTTCTCAAAAATAGTATTTAAATTATCAATTTTTTTATCTCATTTATAAAAAAAATATATGGCATTTAGATAAGAATGTATTGTAATTTAAAGGTTTTTTTTTGACAAAAAAACCTATAAATATCTAAGTGGAAAATTTATTATAATTTAAAGATCGATTTTATATTTAAACCTTGATAAAAAAAATAAAAAACACTGAACTCGAGAGTTTATGTACAAAGTTTTGCTATATCACAATTTTTTACCAGTAGATTGAAGTAACGAGGGGAAAGGAAACAGAAGTAAAGAAAATAGTTATCCTTTGCTTTGTTTTGGATAGATTTTTTTTAGTCAAGGAAGGGAAAGTAGGAATATAAAAAAAATTTCTTCTATTAAATGTATATTGTAACATTCCGAAATTGGGCCTAGTAGGAATGGGCCCAATGGGCCTTGGGCGTAGGAGTGTTTAAAATTTATGGGAATTTGAGAATGGCATTATTTCAAGTGGGACTTATTAGTAAGGTGATTTTGGAATGTTACGGAGTTCTATGAAGTTTCGAGTTCAAATTGGGCCTTAGTGAAAGTTTGTGTTTAAGCCTATTAAGGAGAGATAGTAAGAGGCATCAAAGTTTAAGGAAATAAGTGAGTAAATTGTTAACATAAATGAACTATTGGTAAAGAGGTTATGGCATCAAGTGGAGAGCATGGAGGAAAGGGGTTCAAATCCCATCTTTTGCAAATTTTGCATTTATTTTTGTGTACTCTTCCAAGTGTCAACCATGACATTATTAAAGAAAAGAAATAAAAGAAAAGAATAAAAAAAAGAAATGGGAGAAAAAGGAATGATGGAGAGTGATTTGTGGAAAAAGAAAAAAAATATAATGATGAGATTGAAAAGAATGGGGTAGGTGAGAAAAAAAATGCATGGAGGGTGTAATAGCCCGATTTAGGGGATAGTCGGAACAGTGATCTCGGAATCACTAAACCGAGGATAGAGAAAATTATTTTCATGTTATTCTATGTGTATAACATGTTTATAAACATGCATGAAATTTTTGGTGTCTCAATTTTAGCGATTGAGGGCTTAATTTCAAAAAAAGGACTAAATCACATAAAGTGCTAAAGTTTAATTTTATTTGCTAGAAGTGCCAAATAGCTATGGATTAGAAATTGGAGGTCCCAAATGTACAATTTGGCCTTGTCTAAATGAGTAGGCCGGCCATAAAAAAAAATATAGGGACAAGGGCATTTATTTTGGTCAAAATTGGTGGTATTAGTAGGTAAAATGAATAAAATAAGATTATATAAGCAAAAGTTATCATCTTTTCTTTTATTCTCCTTCACCAACCGAAAATATCAGCCATGGGAGGGCTTTGAAAGATTGAAAATTTTAGCAACTCATTTTCTCTTCAAGTAAGTGATTTTGATGGCTTTAGTTGATAATTTTTGTATTTTTGGAGTCCTCAAAGCTTAAGCTAGCTAATGAGGGGACTAATTTGTAATATGGTTGAGAGTCTAGGGACTTGCCATGAGAGAGTTTATGCTGGTTGCAAGGTCTCGAAGTACTTTATCAAAGGTTCAACCGAAAACCTATCCCTCGTAATAGGTGACTCGGATTTTTGGTGTCGCGGAGAGCATCGCGTTACGGATTCCGAATAAGGTGTGTAATCTCATACCCTTCCATATACATATCTGAAATGGTGTGTAATCTCACACTTCTCTGAAAGCTTGTATGAAATATGCTGTTAATCGGTCGAAATATCGAAGAAAACTAAAAACTGGCATTCGTGATCACTCGGGCGTGCGTATGATCGTAGTGGTAATCGTATTTCGTAAAAAAACAGTTTCAGTTAGAAGCAGTGACGTGTTTTTTAAAAATCACTAAAAATAGGAGAAAAGAAATTAGAAAGTGAATAAGATACCAAATTAAAGCTTACTGTGTCTATTTTAATATGGAAGAAACATAGAAGGAAAAGGAATTTTATATTCTAAGATATCTATATTTTAGTGAGACTGGTTCTGATTAACTTCGGGGTTCACTGATCTATTTTGGAAAAATCATATAAAATTGTAAAAAATGAATTATGGGTTATATGTATGGATTCCTTAGTGAGCCTATTTTCAAGAAAAACAAGTTGGAACAGTATATGAAAACCGTACGGTGAGATATTTGAAATTAAGATAAGAGAGGTCAGCATCATTGGACAGTGAAACAAGGGAAACTTTAAGGAATAAACTGTACTAAATGGCTAGGCCACAAATTCAGGAAAAATTACAGTAAGAAGATATATGAGTCTAGTTTCAAGAAAATTTTACGGATCTAAATTTTGAGTTTCCTAACTCGAGTTATAATCAATTTAGTCAGTATGACGCAGATGGACAGTTTTAAATTTTTATGCCCAAATTAGTAGTTAAGTCCAGAATTGCGAAATTACCCCGTTTGTGCCTAAAATGGATTTTTGACCCAATAGTTCCGAAGAGACCCAAATAGAATTTTGTGCCACTCTAGGCGATAGTAGGCCTTCGGAAACACCGTTGAATATGAAATTACCGAAATTACCCTTGGAGGGTAAATTACCGAATTACCCTTGGTGGGTAAAACTACCGAATTTACCCTTGGAGGGTAAATTACCGAATTACCCTTAGTGGGTAAAACTATCGAAATTACCCTTGGAGGGTAAATTACTGAATTACCCTTTGTGGGTAAAACTACCGAATTTACCCTTGGAGGGTAAATTACCGAATTACCCTTGGTGGGTAAAACTACCAAATTTACCCTTGGAAGGTAAATTATCGAATTACCTTTGTGGGTAAAACTACTGAATTTACCCTTGGAAGGTAAATTACCGAAATATCCTTGGGTTGCAAAATTACCGAAATACCCTTAGAGGGTAAATTACTTAAATACCCCTGGGTTGCAAAATTACCGAAATACCCTTGGTGGGTAAAATTTCTGAATTTCCCTTAGTAAATTACCGAATTACCCTTAGTGGGTACGATTACCGAATTATGAAAATGCCCTTACGGGCCGAATTACGAAAATGCCCCTAATGGGCCGAATTACGAAATGTCCCTATGGACCGAATTACGAAAATGCCCCTAATGGGCCGAATTACGAAATGTCCGTATGGACCGAATTACGAAAATATCCTTTATGGGCCAAATGTGATATTTGATATATGGGCAGTTTGATATTTGTGATATGGGCCAGAGTGTGTAATTTCACTTTATCTCATGGGTTAGATATTATACCGTAAGCATTAGAATAAATCTTAAAATTTGTAAAATCGGAAAATACGGTATAATAATACTTTTTGTGTAAATGCATGAAACCAGTATTAAGGTCGTGGGAATTACGGATTTGCCCTTAATGGGTTATTTTGTTAAAAAGTGATATTTTGGGCCATATGAATTATTTTGATAAATTGGCCAAGTGTGAAATTTGAAAAAAAAAAAAGGCCTCATGTGATTAATGGGCCAAAATTTGCTAGATCGATTAATGGGCCAAATTTTGCTAGATCGATTAATGGGTCAAAATTTGCTAGATCGTTTAATGGGCCAAATTGCTAGATTGCTTAATGGGCCAACTTGTATTATGGGCCTATTGATGAAATTATTCTATGAATATTGTTATGCTTTGTATATGCATACATGATTGCATGGGTTGGGATAAAATTGAAGAGAAGTGCTAGTGGCTCTGCCACAATCTAGTTCGGTGACTCTGTCACAATCCAGTTCAGTGGCTCTGCCACAATCTAGTTCGGTGACTCTGCCACAAACATTTTAAATGGCTTTATGCCTGCGATTTGTGTGTTGGCGGAGTGGGTTGACTTGATCCCCATAGGTGTGCTGGTTGGTATGGGTGGTGTGTAACGGATGGAAATTAGGTTTGGTTTGGGATTTGAATATCATATGCATATTATATACATGTTATTATGTTATAATTGTAAATGGGCTTAGGCCCAAAATATTGCTATGTGTGTTCCGACCCAGTGGATGATGGTAAGGGGATTACACACTGAGTTCTTGTAACTCACCCCCTTTCTCTTAACCTTTTCAGGTAATGCTCAGTGACGTGGACTTGGGCCTTGGATGACTCGATGGAGATCATACTTTAGAAATGGTTTATTTGGACTTCAGACTTCTTTCTTGTTTATTTTATTACTCTACTATTTTGGGTTAAATGTTGTAATCAGGCCTCGGATTTTCTTTCAAAATGCTTCTGCAACTCTATTCCCAAACGTCCCATTTTCGTAAATTGTTTATTTCAAATATATTTTCACAACCAAAAAGGTTTTTAAAGATAATTACGTTTTCAAGTAAATAACAATTGCTTAAGTATTTTGGGTTTTAACAAAAAGGCTGTAATTCTCAAACAAGTCTTTAACAATCTCAAAGATGGTTTGAAAAAAAAAAAACTTCCATGTGACACACCAGATTAGGGCTTAACGTCTAGGCCGGATTTGGGGTGTTACATATATACACATTAAAAATATAAAAAATAGAAATAAATATATAAAAATTTTAGAAAAATATTTATAAAATCTAAAAAAATATTGCATGGTGAAATCCTACGAAGGGGATGTGAACGTTGCACGGTTAGAACCCTTACCCTTTATATGGCATTTAAGGACATATGCTACTTACTTGATCAACTGCATGATTCGATGATGTGCTCTCGTTCTATGAACTTCATTGTCGACTTGAGTTCTTTGCAAAGTCGAGAGACAAAATCCTAACTTGATTTAAGGACAATACCAACCTATTGAGAGTTTCAAACACTTAGAAGACTTCTCTAAAAAGAATAGATCTATGAATACATGGTGTATTAATGTAAAACATAACATAACATTTTCACCCGACATATTATAGTTAAAAAAAACTTAGAACTACTGCATTTAACATGTGGATAGGATATAAACGTTGAGGTTAAATTCGATTGTTTGAGGTTTTTAAGTTATGATAAATTGATTGAACATGTTATAATTATACCATTTAAAAATACTATGTTATATTTTAAATTAATTTCAAATCATTTAATTAAATTCATCTCATAAATTTTAACATTTTTAGTAAATTATTACAAAACTTATATCATTTTGCTCTTTTTTTTTTTTAATGAATAAAACTCTCTCACCCTTAGACTAAGGCAGCTGGAAAAGTTTATTAGCAACATATTGAACGTTAAAGCTAGACATTCCAAATTTATTCGGGTTTGGATGCGAATATCAAGTATAGATATACATTTAATTAACACAAATAAGATTACATTTTTCTATGTTTCTCTTTAAATTTAGAATATCTTTGAAGGGGAAAGGATTGTATGAAACAGCGACGCCACATCATCTGTATCCCTTTCCAATAGATTTATGCCGCATCAGCATTTTTATCCTGAAATTCAGGATAAAATGCTGAAATTCAGGATAAAAATGTTGATGCGGCATAAATCTATTGGAAAGGGATACAGATGACGTGGCGTCACTGTTTCATTCAATCATTTCTCTCTTTGAAGTTATATGTTTATACACGTGTATGATACAAGTATGGAACAGAGAGACGAATATTTCTAGCAACATAAAACATTACTAATTATTAACACTCGAAGATTTTCATCATCTAATTCAATCCAGTTTCTATCAAAAACCAGGATTGGAGAATTGACAATGCATGTAAACACATGTTGCACCCCAAGCAAGTGTTTTCAATGCATGATCAATAAGACTCCCTAACTTATCCTCAGACCAACCATTCGTGTACCAATAAAAATAACTTAACAAGCACAAGACAATATTAGAAACTAAAACAGCAAAGCAACAAGCTAATGTTTGCTTATACCATAAAACCTGTTTTTCCTTTGAACCTTCCTTACTAACTTTTTTAACCTTGCTCAACAATAAAAACAGCAAAACTAAGTGTAACGAAGCAGAAAAGCCATGAAGAAAAAGGGGTTTTTGTAGAAAATCAAAACTAGTAGCTGAACTCATTAGTAAAGATGATTGTGAAGCAAAAAGTTTCATGTCTTTTGGAGCTTTGGCTGAAGAAAAAAACTTGGGCTTTCTGCGTTTGGATAAAAGTTTTGATTGGTTTCAAGTGTTTGAAGGCTTCTGGCTTTGTGTTTATATATAGATGAGACTAAAAAATAAAGACTAAGAAAAATACTTGGAGAAGAGAAATGCGTGGAGAGCAAGATTGGAAGCTGAGAGAGCAGAAGGGAACGCACTGAAACTCAGAAAAAGACATACAAAAAGGAAGTTGGAGGAGCCTTCGGGGGAAGACGTGATTTTTTACTCTGAAAACATAAAATATAGCATTAATCATCAAAGTTTTCTTTTTTACTTATTGTCAGTTTTTAGCAGGAACTAGGGACAGAAGAAATTACTTAATTTCAACTAGTTGTCTTTATCAAAATTGTGCAGAAAAGTAAATGGAAAATTTAAGGTAAATGTTAACCTTTTTTACTTGGCATACACGTGGATTATCGTGTACATAATATTATAATATTTAATTAATTTTTAAATTTTAAAAATATTAAAAATGATTTATTTATATATAATATAATTTTTTAAATAATTTTAATTATTTTTATTTTTTAAGATTTAAAAAATTAATTAAATGTTGACTAACCATCTATGTATGCAATGTTAACAAAGTTAATTTTTTCATTCATTTTAGATGATTTTACAAAAAAAACAAATTTAAATATCAAAAAAGCAAAAAATTAAATTAAAAGTTATAAAATTGGAGGATAAATAAATATTATATCATTGAAAAAAATGAACGAATTTTGTTCGAATTGAGTTGATTTTAGCCATCGCTAGTCAAAAAGCTCCGTTCTGCAAATCTTATTTATTTCCAGTAGTTCCCATACAGACAACATGAAAAGGAAGGTGAAGGACAAGGTGACAATATAGGTGAAATGAAGCTCCATGTTGTGTTTCTTGCTCATCCATATATTGGCCTAAGATGTCATTGTATAGGAGTTATGTATGTGTATTGTCATTATCATTATTATTATCATTTTTCTTTTCTTTTCTTCTCGTAAAACTTTCATCTTGCCATTTATCCTTTTATTTCCTATTTATTATCATTTGGCTTATTAATTTTATTGATTTTATTCTATTTTCATTTTATTATTGTCATTTGTATTTAATGCGTTTATTCTATATACTTGCTAGTATCGTATTTCACTTTTTGTATAATATTTTATTTTTATTTATTTATTTGTTATTCATTACTCTTTACTTTTAGTACCTTAAAGTGATGTATTTCTTTTATCATATTCTTTATTTTATTTTATTATTGGTATTATAATAATAATAATAATTATTATTATTATTATTATTATTATATTTATTATTATTACTATTATATGTATTACTATTACTTTATTCCACTGCTATTGTTATTAGTATTGTTGTTATAACTAATAGTATTATTTTGATTATCACTTTTAATATTATTAATTTTATTATTACTTTATTTTTATTTTTCTACCTTATTATTATTATTATTATTATTATTTATTCCCTTATTTTATTATTATTATTTTCGCATTATTTTTATTATTGTTGTTACTATTATTATTATTATCATTACTATTACTATTATGATGTTATTATTTTTATTTATTCATTTTACTCTTGTCTATTAGTATTACTATTTATTATTATTATCATTAATCAACATCATTTTTGTCACTATTATTTTTTACCCATGCTATTGATATTAGTATTATTATTATTATTATTACTATATTTGTATCTATATTTATTTCCTTAGTTTAATACTATTATTATTTATTTAATTTTCATTCATCTATTTACACTTATATTATTTTCATTATCACTGTCATTATCATTATTATTATCATTTTTCTTTTGCCTCGAAGGTTGAAATGTAGTGTCCTAACGTATTGGATATGACATTTTACCTTGAGACGAGACTGCCTTGACACACATTTCCAATTTCTTTTAAAATAATTTTTTAGCATCACTATAGAAGAGGGATCGTATTTTTAATTTTTTAATATTTTCAACTCTTCGACACTAAAACATTGATTAATCAACTAGGTAACAATTCTGGGCATATCGAGGGTGCTAACCCTTCCTCGTGCGTAACCGACTCCCGAACCTATTTTTCTGAGTTTCATAGACCAAAATCGTTGTTTTGATAAATCGAACTGTTTATTAAAAACAACCGTTTTACGAGGTGACCCGATCACACCTCAACAAAAAGGATTGGTGACGACTCCCGTTTTATTTTCGTTTTCAAAACCGAAGTCGACCCGTTTTCAAAAAAATGGTTACGACATGTATATATATACATATATCTTAATTCCACTCAATATACAGTAAAAGTATCATGGAAACTCATGTATTAAGAGTTAGATTACATTTTACCCTCTTTACTTAAAAAAAAGGTAAATTGATTCTTGTATATCGGGCTGAGATACATGTGGTATGTCACATGTCACATGTTATTGTTTGGTTATTTCATCAACTACACCAATTTTTAATAGTTCAAATGAATGAAATTTTCAACAAAAATAAATAAATTTACTAAGTTAATGTACATAAACTAATTTGTTCATTTTTCGAGTAGAGAGAACAAAATATAATGGCTTAATTTTTAAACTAAGTTAATGTACATAAATTAAGTTAATGATACTTGTACTCCCAACATACCTAAATAATGGCTTAATTTTTAAATTGGTTCCAATTTTCTAAACATTCTAATTAATTCTTCAAAGTATTAATATTGTATCAATCAAGTCCTTTCATAAACTTCACTTAGGTGTGAAATGCCAACTTAAATATTTGCATTGATCATGTTTAAAAAAGCATGAATCAAATTGCAATCAAGTGTGTACCTACTGCACAAACCGTTTGGGTCTAATCAATTTTTTTAAACTAGTCCTATAATAACAATATCTGTTCTTTTAACATATCGGATTCAAATTGTTCATATAAGTACACATGCATTTATAATTTTATCCTCGTAACTAAAAAATACTCCACGCTAGATTCAAGCTAGCATTTAACACCTTAATTGATGACTAGGCTAACAGAACATTTTAAAGTTTAGTTAAATACTCCACACTAAATCTGAACTCTTACAATTTTTTAAAAATTATTATTAATTACTTTCTTTAAAAATATTTAAAATGATTGAAAAACTCAATTTAATTTCTGGAAATAACAAAGCAAAGTTAAAAAAAAAAAAAAGACTTTCATCTTTATGCAAATTAGCAAATTCAGTACTTTTCAATATTTGCATTTCTTGAAGTTCTTCAAGTTGCAAAACAAACAAATTATGATAAGTGCTACAAAATAATAACAATAATACAAGGAATGAAACAAAGCACAAAGTTTTAAGGGACATCTTTAGCAACTTACATAAAATTTACCTAACCTACAGTGTTGCTTCTTCATAGCTTCACTTCCACATCAACCCCGGCAGGAAGGTCGAGCTGCATCAACGAATTGATCGTTTGTGCCGTCGGGTATAGAATATCAATGAGGCGTTGGTGTGTTCGAATCTCAAAGTGGAACCTTGCGTCTTTGTGCACGTGTGGGGATTTCAGGACGCAATAGATCCTCTTCTTGGTCGGTAATGGCACTGGTCCCATCGTCTTGGCATTGGTAGTCCGTGCGGCATCCAAAATCTGCTTGCAAGAGTCCTCGATTAAAGGGACCCAGTATGACCTGAGTTTTATTCTGATCTTCTGCTTTGGTGCCGCCTGTGGAAAGAAACACGAATAAGAATTTCCGATATAACCACCGGAAAGCAAGATCAAAATATAATCTATTAGACATAATGCTATTACCTAGTGCAGTTCGTCAACCATCAGTGGAACCACATGGCTAACAGCAAGCCCTGTATAAACTACAGTTAATCGTTCCTTAAAAAGATGCAACCACTGACCCCCAATTTATTCTTCCCTGTACTTTTTCACAATAAAAACATTTGTAGGCAAGCCCTCCACGGACCAGCTAGATGTCAATTGGGCCAAGATTAACTCATTATATATAATCAATAGCATACTTTTATCATCACAATATGTGCAAAGTGAGGAGAGCAATAAAATGTATACCGTGATTCATTCTTCCTCATACAGTTCGATAATGAAAACAATTCTAAGCAAGCCTTCTATGGACCATCTCGATGCCAATCAAGCTAAGATTACCTCATATATAATCAATAGCATACTTGATTGTCACCATAAGTGCAAAGACAGAACAGCAATAAAGTCCATGGTTTAACGTTTGCAAAGTGCCTACTGTGGTCGGTCCGCGAGCACTAACAAAAACCGGGAAAACCACTAATAATGACTTGACATATATTAAACTTTTTACAGAAGCTACAAAACTGCAACAAGGAGAAAAAGAACCTTAAACATTGTCACCTAACCTTCTAGTAGCATCCATAGAGTCATATTAGAATACAGCCGACGAATTTCCTTCTATCAATGGTTTTAACGACATACCCTATATTTTCAAAGGAGTATTAAGAAGGGCACTTATATTATCATTGATGGGGATATATCATATTATATCTAATATCTTTTACAGTGAGGTTAACTCCGGAAATAGAACTTATTTGAGCTGCAACACGATTTTAAACAAGTTTCACTATTTCAAACACATACCTTGTCTGCTTCTACACTAACAGATGAAGTAGGCACCTCAGAGCCTCCAACCTGCAAGACACAAGTCATGAGAACGGAATATTGAATGTCGAACTAAGCTCACTTTTTTTTCTCACATTTCATAACAAACAAACAAAGAATTTATATAATGGTAAGGTTCACTTTCTTCTCACTTTTCATAGCAAACAAACAAAGAATTTATCCCAATGCACTTCTAAAAACTCAATCCCATCAACACAACAAAGACTAGTTTTTTTCAACTCCTATATCTTTTTTCAATTAACCAAATTCAACTAAGTTCAGTTTTGGTGTTCAGGACTTCAAATTTGAGTGCCAAAGAAAATCAAAATAGGCTCATATGAATAAAACAGAAATGGGAACAGTTCATCTTTCTTTTCCTCATATTTATTAGCAAACAAACAAAGAATTATCCATATGTACTTCCAAGAACTCAACCCCATCAAGGCCAAAGTCTATTTTCTTTTCAATTCCCATATTTTCTTTCAATTATCCAAATCCAACTAAGCTCACTTTTTGGTGTTCAGGGTTTCAAATTTGAGTGCAATAATAACAAAACAGAAATGGTAAAAGTTCTTTTTTTAACCTCGCATTTCTCAGCAAACGAACAAAGAATTAACCAAATGCACTTCTAAAACCACAACCCCATCATACCCAAAGGAGAAACGGCCATGTTTTTTTTTTTCTTCAATTCCCATTATCAAATTAAACCTTTAAACTAAATCCCAAAATTCTCCAAAACAAAAAAAAAAAAAGGAAGAAGAAAAAAAAGGGAAAAATTTCAAACCTCAAGTGTCTCTTCCAAAGCTTCAGGAGCAGCAAAGATCTTTGTGGTGGATTGTGAATGTTTGAGAGAAGAATTGGGGAGCTTCAAGGGGTTGAAAGAGAGTGGTGAAGAATGAGATAAAATAGTGAACCTTGGCTTGGGTGAAGAAGTGTTTGGGATTGTTAAAGAAGGAAACAGAGTTGAAGAGATTGTTGATATCGCCATTGCAAAATTTCAATCGGAGAAAAGGGGTGAGAGATTAGAAAGGTAAGGGAAGCTGTTCATAGGTCAGTCACAGTCTCACCATTGTTTTCCAAAGTAGTTCTCTTATTCTTTTAAATAAATATTTTTTTTCCTTCAGGTTGTCCTATCTGGGCCTACTGACAAAGCACAATTTTCCTGGCTCTTAAACTTTGGGTAAATTACACATATAGTCATCTAATTAAAAAAAACTTATTTTAGGCACCAAAAAGAAATTTGCAATTTACGCACTCTTTGATCATTTTAATAAATCCCAAACGAAAACCTGAAATGTCATTTTATTTTAAATTTTTATTTCCCACCTAATTACATTAATTTTAATTTTTATATTTTCATTTGTGGTTTTAACGTGAGTAATTAAAATGATCGAACTATGTAATGTGGGTGTTTAAATTGCAAACTTTTTATGGTGCTTAAAATGAAATTTTTTCTATAGTTGGGTGACTATTTGTATAGTTTACCCTAAAATTTTTTAGTGTCAAATTTAGAAATTTTTTTAAATTTGGTTTATATCATATGTGTTACTTTAAGACTATTTCATATCGATCATGTGCTAAAATCTGAAATTACTTTGTATCAAAGGTACCCTTGTGCTTTATTTAAATAAAACTCCAATTAAATATTAATTACTTTTAAAAAATAAGGCATAAAGATAAATTTAGTTCCTTAAAATTTAATCAAATTGCTTACCTTTTTACCGAAAAATTAACTGAACTGTCAAATTTTAATGGTATTGATATTAAGCTCACGTAGCATTTTACGTGTACTTCACTGCTCACAAGGATAATACTTTTAAAAGTTTTTTGTGAAATTTTTAAATTTTGTTGACTTTTTAAATATTATTTATTTATTTATTTTGAAATTTTATGAACTATACGTGAATTGCTACATTAGTGGTCACATCAAAACCGGAAAAATGTTAACTTTTAGTCAATTTTTTGATAAAAAATAATTAACTAAATTTTAAAAATTGAGGTCCAAAATGACCTAAAAATGACAAAATAAATAAATATTAAATGTTAAATTTATCTTACAACTCTCTTCAGATTTAAACCTTCTCAAAGAAGTAAACAAATGAGAAAACAAAGAAACAATCCTTACACAATAAAAACAGTAGAGCTGAAAAAATACAATGAAGGCTCACAAGTGTATAGAAGAAAAAGATGAAGAATTTAAGCACAAAGGTTGGTAGAAAGAGTTCTTGATCTTTCTTTATCCTTTTTAATCTCTCTGATTGTTGTAGAGGCTTTGGAAGTTTGTATTTATACCTTTAATTTGTAACGCCCTTAACTCGTCTTCGACGTTAAATTAGGGTCACAGAGCATTATTGTACAAATTAGAACAATACATTCATTTAATAACAATTACTTAAAACTTTTACAAACCTATCAGAAAAATACATTTGGGCCTTAAATTGGGCCTTCGAGGCTCTAAAAATAGTTTAGAAACAATTCGGGACTAATTTGAAACAAATAAAAAAATTTAGGAAAAGTAGCAATTTTTTAAAATAGGGGGTCTTAAATCTTAATATTGGGGATTGAATTCCAAACGTGGAATCATGGGTTTGCATAAAGTAATGGTAAGTGATTTATGGCATCAAAAGATTCCAAACGTAGAATCATGTTGTTTAAGTAAAGGTGAGGTATAACTTGTTCCATCCTTTTTAACTCAAAATCATTTAGCCCACTCTATCCTTTACTTTCACATGGATATCGTCATACCTCCCTGCAATGATACATCTCACTTGTCACACATATATCTTCGGAAGACAGAAGAGGATCGTTGTGAAGAATGTGGAGGGGAAATCTCTGGTACTGCCTTCACTTGTTATTCGTGCAAGGTTTGGAAGCACATTTCATGTGCGGATAAACTGAATCGTGATCTGCCTCCTGAGATTATTCACCCCCTCCACTTGCAACACCGACTTCAACTACGATGGTTTAATTGGGATTTCATTTGTGATAAATGCTTGTATATATCTACTGGTTATATATACGAATGTTCTTCATCATGTGATTTCAAACTTGATCTCAAATGTGGTTCTTCGGTCAGTGATCAGCTGCCTAAAGATCAAGAGCCATTGAGATTTAAAGATGGAAAGAAAAAGACAGTCTTCCACTACAGCCACCGTGACGAGCTGAGCTACTTCAAATATAGGAAGTTACGCGATAAAGACTATGATTGTTTTTGGTGTGAAAAACATCTACTGCCATCAGAAGTGTGCTATGGTTGTAGTTTTTGCAATTTCTATCTCCATCAGGTGTGCAGTGATAAGATACCCAGGACACTTTCTCATTCTTTTCATCCTAACCACCCTATTCGCTTAACCTATACCTACAAAAAACGTGACTGCAATGGTTGTTCAAAGGGGTGTTCGACTCATATCCCTTTGTATGTGTGCGAGATGTGCAGCTTCAGCCTTGATTTTGACTGCGCTAAACTCTCGCCTTCCCTAAAACTTGACTTTCACCATCACCTTCTCACTTTTTTCAAAGATTTTAATGACTACGGTAAGGAAGGGCAAGATTCATATTGCAAAGTATGTGGCAAGCATTGTGATGATGCTAGCGTTTATCGCTGTGTGCAATGCCACTTTAATCTCCATTTGAAATGTGTTGTACCATCTTCAGCTACACATAAATATCACATACATTCACTTACCATGATGGAATTGATTAAAGAAGATGATTCTGAAAAATATTATTGTGATGTTTGTGAGAATGAAAGAAATCCGAAAGATCCTGTGTATTATTGCCAAAGTTGCACATTCATAGCTCATATTCAATGTGTACTTGATCAGGTAATAATCCTTTTTCACCCTTTAATTTAGTTTTTGTAATCAAACAGAAGATTTATAATATTTATTGATGTTTTTTATTTTCTTTTTTACTTTTTTGCACCTTTTTTTTAAATTTCTTTGTAAAAGAAGTAATAAAAATATGAGCTAAATTTGTGAAGCTCTTCGAATCTAGATGAAATAAATATTAATACATGTTTGGTTTATAGGATAAAGTTGCATCGGGAAAGGTCTCATCCTCCTCACCCCCGCCCATGGAAAACAAAGCTTTGTTTGTGGAGCAAAATGAAGGGAGTAATGCCATCCGTACTCTGGTTTGCAACTTTATTATGAATATGTTACAATATGTTTTTTTTCTGATGATTTTATTAATAACTAATCACTTGAACAATGTAATTATATTTCTTAATTAAGAAATGAGTTTGCTCATTCTCTGATTTTTTTTTTCTTTTTATTTCTTTGTAAATGTGCAGAGTTTGTTTCGACCTATCATCCACCCCCACCAAATGTATGAAGTAACCGAAGAGTTAAAAGGAGAAAATTATTGCAGCGGTTGTCGTCTGGTACTTGATGGTGCAAGCTACTTCTGCAAGACAAGTCCTGATTTTTACCTACATGAAAAATGTGCTAAATTGTCATATGAGATACGGCACTCTTTTCATTCTAGCCACCCTCTTAACTTCTATGCTTCAACTGGTTGGCTTGGTTCGTTAATTGCATGTGATGTGTGTAGAGACATTTGTGATGGCTTCATATACTTCTGCGAGCAGTGTAATTTCAAGCTTGATATGAAATGTGCAGCTCTAACAACTCATAAAAGTGGGGTTTTAGAAGAGAAAATGACGGGTAGAATAACTGAGTTGCACCATTTCACCCACCCCCACAAACTTGTCCTTGCCAATTGTAATTATGACCCTAAACATAATAGAGAATGCAACATTTGTAGATTGCAAATCTTAGGTCCAGCCTATTTTTGCCCTGAGAAACGCTGCAATTATATAGTTCATGAATCTTGCCTTAGGTTGCCACAAAAGATTCGAGTCCCATTTCATCCAAATCACATGTTGGTTAGTCGCCTGCTCCATATAAGTCAACGGTGTTATGCTTGCACTTTGGAATTAAGCTCAGGTGGCTTTGCATATAGCTGTGAACATTGTGACTTTAACCTCCATATTACATGTGCTAATTCCTTAAGGCTAAGGCAACCATTGAAATGTGAATTTCACCTGAGTGATCTTTATTATTTTGGGAGAAATCATTTTGATTTAATACGGGGATTTGATCCCCGTTTTACAAAAAATGGTTTTTGGTTTACTAAAACACGGGGTATAAATTTCAAATGTGAATTATGTGATGGAAGTTGTGAAGGAGAGCCCTTTTATCGTTGTCTATAGTGTGATATCAATTTTCATTTGAAATGTGTTCGTATACCATATACTGTGAAATCCAAATATCATATTCATCCTTTACTATTAAAGGATTCTTTTATAGAAGATGATTCTGGAAAGTATTATTGTGATTTTTGTGAGGAAGAAAGAAATCCAAATGATGATATATACTATTGTGAAGAATGTAAAGGTCAAACAATCGCTCACATAGAATGCGTGTTGGCTGAAGTAAGTTAATCACATACATATTTTTTTAAAATATAAAGGTCCAGTATTTGTTTGCTCTAACATGATATATGCTCTTGCTGTTAGGTAGAGGATAACACAGAGATTAGGAAAAACATTCACGAAGAGGTCAGTTTTCTATTTTTATTATAAACATTTCAAAATTAGAGGTCAGTTTAGTAGTTGGATTACAGTTTAGTTGTTGGGATGTGCATGATAGTTGAAGCAAAAGTAATTGCAACAGTGTAGTGAAAACTGGGATCCTTTATTTCAAAGCAGAGTTGCTATGAATAATTAACATGCTTCTTGTTTATGTCATAGTTTTACCATCTTCGTGAATTATCTGCATGATATGTTGATTGGTTCTGCTTCTGACTTGATTGAGCATTGGGTTGTTCTTATCATGTTCCACTCCTTGACTGCAGCTGGAAATTTTGGTTGCCAGGTTCATGAAGTTTCATTCAAATGGTGAGAAAATTATTTTGTAATAAAATTTATTTAAATAGTGATATAAAGTTTAAATTATTTACTTTGATATCTTTTGCAATTTATTACAGAATGTAGACCACCTATTGAGGAACTGATTCAAGCTGGAGTGGTTCCTCGCTTTGTTGAGTTACTTGGTTCCCCAAGTGATTATGACCGAGAGCAGGTATGCATGTGAAATGAAATTATTCTAATATCGTTTAACTTTACTTGGCAAAAGCTTGTATGAATGTTTTGTAATCTTATATCATTCTTTTTTGTTTCGAAATTCAGGCTGTCCTAGCATTGGGAAATATTGCTGCTTTTTCTCTTGGATGTCGTGATCTTGTCCTTGGCCATGGTGCTTTGCTTCCATTGTTGGCTCTGTTGAATGAACCTGTTTCACCTTCTATGCTGAGAAATGCTACATGGACACTGTCAAGGTTTTGTAAGCCCCCCTTTGATCAGGTTTGACCCTAAGTCCCTTCTTTTTTCAAGTAGAATGCTTACTTGCTAAATCTTAAATATATTAAATATATTAAAAGCACTCGGAAACCTCACTAGATGAAGTTGTTTTCAAAATTTGTTTTTGGTGCTTAGGAACCTTATGCTTGGGAATATTTATAGTGGTGGTTCCCTATAAAAAACTAGGAGTGTTCAAATTTCGGTTAAAACCAAATTAACCGATTGAATCCATCTAATTTAGTTAAACGGTTGGTTAACCGATCTGATTCGATCGGAAGTCAGTTAATAATTTTTTAGAAGTTCGTTTATCGATTAATTTAGTTCGAAATCGAGTAATTAACAGAATTAATAAAACTTATTAATTAATAATACAAATTACATGTAGTTTTAATTCGGTTAATTTGGTCAAATAAATATTATCAATTTATTTTTTAATATATTTTATACTTGTTTTAACCAAAAAAACATATAAATTTCAGTTAATTTGGTAATCGATCGAATAAATCGAAATATTTCAGTTCGATTAATTTTTTTAAAAAGATTTCGATTCAATTAACGATTAAAGGATTAAAAAATTTAATTGATTAAATTAATATTAATTCGATTCGGTTAATTGTTTGAACATCCATATAAAAAACTATCATAAGGGAGCATTCCCATGAGTCAAATACCTACACAAACCACAAACACTCCAAATCATCAGCCAAACAACATAAACACCCTCACAATCCAATACTTTGGACCAAAAGTAGATTAAGCAAGGCTAACTGTCACGCAATAATACACACTTTCGACCAATGTACCTTCCAAGCTAAGCCAATCAAACTCCCACTATCAATAATAATTTTCACAGCTTCCAAAGACGAGGACCTTGTTTTCACACCAGTTCACCCTCGGATGCAAACTTCTGGGCATATTTCCATTTAACACAAATGATAGCATCGATTTATTGCTTTACAGGGCAAAATCGTTGTCATTAATCTTTCAAATCTAATCTGGTGGGTTGTTTGTCTGATATCTGAACTGTGCATTGCTATGCACTACTAACGTTAAACTAGAAAGCGAGATATATTCCTTGGAGGCTTACGAATGTTTAGTTTAAATTGATTTTTGTCTTACTGATTATCCTTTATTTACTATTCAGGTTAAGCTCGTACTCCCTACATTAGCCCGTCTTATTAATTCAAAAGATGAAGCCGTCTTAGCTGAAGCATGTTGGGTACTCTCATATCTTTCTGATGGCACAAATGACAAAATCCAAGCTGTTATTGAAGCAGGTGTACTTGGGCGTCTGGTGGAACTTTTAATGTGAGTTATACTATTTTTTTTATTGATTGACTCTGAAATCCATTCCATTTTTGAACTATTTTGTTTGGTTTTCTGACCCAAATCGTAATTTTTTGGGCTTTCACAGGCACCCTTCTTATTCGGTGATAACTCCTGCCCTTGATACAGTTAAACATATTGTACTGAAGATGATGTGCAAATTCAGGTATCAGGCACTTTATTTAATTTACTTTTCCTTTTAAATGATCTTACTAGAATTTGTATCTTTTGCCATTTATCATATCATTTTCTTTTAATAACTAATTTTCTCACTAAAACCACATTTATACCCTCTCTTAATTAGACTAAAGATTTTCTAGGTTTAGTTGTTAAAGATGATCTATTTTCTTATTTATGGGCAAATCTTGTTGCTACAAAGTGTATCATTAATCATGCATTGCCATGCCTTTTAAACCTTTTGAAAAATAATTATGAAAAGAGAATCAATAAGTTTGCTTGTTGGGCAATCTCTAGTATCACAACAGGAAATAAGGAGCAAGTATCAATTTTGAACCTCAGGTTTTATCTGCGTTGATTTGTGTAATGAAACGATGGGTAATGGTATGAATTTTACAGGCTATAATTGAAGCTAATATTATTGCTCCTCTAGTTCATTTGCTTAAAATTGCTAACTTTGATATTCGGAAAGAAGCTGCAAAAGCCATCTCAAATGTTACATCTGGTGGGACTCATGATCAGATCAGGTACAAAAATGGTTTCCTATATTATTTTTTTAAGGGAATCATGACTTGGTAGAGTATGAATGATATACCATTTCATCTGGGCATCTCACATATTTCAGATTCCTTGTAAGTCAAGGTTGCATCAGGGCATTGGTTATTCTTCTCTACTACTTCGATCCAGAGACTGTTACAGTTTGCTTACAAGGGCTTGAAAACATTCTCAAGGTAGGAGAAGCTGATAAAAATATGGGCATTACTGGAGGAGTGAATCCCTATGCACAAATGATCCCTGCATATGGTCGAAAGAGGATCGAGAATTTACTGTCTTTTGGCAACACCGAGGTTTCTGAAAAGGCTGTGAAAGTTCTCAAGCTACTCAGACAAAGTTCCATTTTGCAGGGGTGAACCATCTATTTCTTCCAAGAGATTCATTGAAGATCTTAAGATATTAGTAATCAAGACTTATTCTATTCTTGTGAATAAAAACGATTGACCAAAGAATTATATTTATTGCCTTGAATGCTTTAAATTTGAAAATAAATAATATTTAGATATTTCTTTCCATTTCCAAGTTTATAATTATTGTGTGGTATAAATTATGGCTATCTCAAATTACATTTAGTCACTTTTGTTTAAAATGTATTACAATATTAAAATTTTACTAATATTAAAATTTTACTAACCTGACAGCACTAACCACTCGCACACCGCCCACTCATATGTCGCCATGTATCGCACTCCCAAGATCCCGTTGATCAGTTTTATCCCTTTTAGTTTTTTTTTTTCTTTCTCTTTCATCACCATTAAGTTGTTAATCAAGCAAATACAATAAAGTTAGTGGGGGCTAACAGTAAAGACCCGTTTGGCAGCCAAGAAGGAAAAATAATAAAGATATGAACTTTCAAAGCAAAATTCATCATCTTTTCACATCATGAAATCAAGCTAATTAAGTAAATGGGGAAAATCGAAAAAGAAAAGAAGGAATTGAAGAAAGAAAGTTGTGGAAGATAAGGAGAAGAAGTTGTTGTGAAGTTTCCCATCGGATCGATCCATATTTACAAAAACTAACGTAACAAAAGAAAAGAAGAAGAAGAAGAAACCCTAGGTAGATATAGCAGATAAAGAACGATAAGATGAAGAAGAAATTAAAACCCTAGAGATATAGAAGAGAGAGAAATTAGGGGAAGGGAGGAGAAAGAGGGGTTTTGATTTTGGGTTTCGATTTAGACCAAAAAGAGGAAGATGAAAAATAAAAAATGAAGGATTTAAACCAAGAAGAAATGATTAAATTGAACCAAAAAGAAAAATAAAAAGATTGAAAATTTGATGAAGAAGAAGAAGAAAATCAAGGTTGCAGTCGATATTTTTTTTGGGGGGGGGGGGGAAGCTTTGAATCTGCGCAATCTCAATAGTTTCCTCTTTTTTTTAAAAAAAATTGTTCTTTAAATTTTTAATTAAAGAAAATAGAAGGTGTCTTAAGAGTACGACATGTGATGACTTGTCAATAGTTAGTGCTGCCATGTTAATAAAATTTTATTGTTTTTAGGTTCATGTACCAAATTAATGAACATAAAAAAAAAAGTTTGTGTATCAATTTAGAATAAAAAAAATCATAAGTACTAATTGATCGTAGCTGTTGAGTTTTAAAATTTATAAAGAGAGAATGATCGAACCTGGAAATTAACTCTGACAATGACTTAAAGGCAAGTGCACCTATTGAACAGTAGTATAGCTTCGGCAAGACCGGATTGTCGAACCCAAAGGAACTAAAAGTACTAATACTAACCTTCTTTCTATTATTTAGCCTAAATATTAAGTGAATGGTTGTTTAATCTAAAACTAACTAACTACTAAGCTAAGATGCAAAGACAAAGAATAAATTGGGGAAATAACTTTTTGGAAAATTCAGTTGATCAAAACGATATCCTGGGAGGAATCCACCTAGACTTCACTTGTTATCTAACACTGAACCAGACGATTTATTCACTTAACTTGATCCGTAGGATTCCCTAATTTATATTAAACCCTCTCTCGAGACGAATAACGTCTAACCCTAGGTTGATTAATTGAAATCTCTTTCTAATTAAAACCCTTAGAATTGTCACCCTATCTCTAGACGCGCGATCAACTACGCTTAACTATGCTAGATCTACTCTTAGACAGGGACTTTTGCTCCACCACCTAAGCACATCCAACTTGAATTAATATCCCGGAAATATCAACACAATAATTAAGCACACATAATTAAGAACAAACTAAGTATTTATCATATAGTTCAAAAAACAATAACAAGATCCGTCTTAGATTTCATCCCCTTCAGGTATCTGAAGGGTTTAGTTCATAATTGTAAAAGAAAACATCTCAAAAGAAAAGATAAAAGAAAACATAAGAAATCCCTAAAACCCCCTGAAGGAATTGAAGGAGAGATTCGCCGTCTTGAGTATGATTCCGGCTTCTTGAGATGGATCAACTGGCTATCTTCGAGTGATTCCTGTGAATCTAACCTTTCTAGTTCGGCTTCTTTGTAACAGCCCAATTTCGACCCTAATCGGAACGGTGGTCTCAAGACCCCTAATCCGGGATAGAATAATATTTTTAATTATTATTTTGATATCTATGTTATGTGGTTAAACATGTGTTAAAATATCATTGATTAAATTTCATGTTTGGGTGATTAATTTAAGAAAAAGGATTAAATTGCAAGAGTGATAAAATTTGCCAATTGCTTGATAGGGAGGATTAAATCAAAGTGTCTTATTAATTAAGGGATTTTATGTTATAATTTAACCTTTTTAGTATGTAGTGGACGGCAACATGCATCCACTAAGAATTTTGCTATTATTTTAATTTATTATGTAGTGATGATAATACATATTTTATATTAAAAATCTATTTTAATAAAACATAAAAGAAAATGGCCATTGCATGTTTACCATTTTAGCTTTCTTGACCGAAAATAAAGAAGAAGAGAGGAGTTAAGCTTTCATCTATTTCGGCATTTGCATGTTTTATTAAGGTGAGTAATTTCACTTAGTTTTTGTTAATTTTAATAATTTTGAGGTTATTGTCTTGTATATTAACTAGCCCATACTCAAATTCTTGAATTGGCTGTGAAAGTCGAAAGTTGCCATGGATGGAAATTGTGTTTGTGAGATTAATGGTAGAATATGTTAAAAGCATGCAAGGTTAACAATATTTTCTTTAGAATTTTTGGATAGAGCTTAGTATAAGGAGGTATTAATAGAAAGAAAATTTTTGGAATGTGCTAAATAGCAAATAGATGGAAGAAAGGAGTTGAAAGAAGGGCTATGAACATTCGGCCCTTCATTGATGTGATTAAATTGTGGATATTTTATGTTTTGAGTTGTAAGGTCTTGAACCTTTAAATATTCGGTTTTGGTACCTACACTACTGATAAACATGATAAATTTGCATAAAGATGGTAAATTGAGCTTTAATTTCCTTGATTAATTATGTTCTTAAAAAGTTGTTGCTGTCCAAATTGGTATAGATTAAATGTATGTCCGATTGAGGTTTTACATACTGTCCAATATGAAAATTTTAAGACAAATTTGGTTGAATTAAGTGTTGTCTTGTTGAGGTTATACATGCTGCCCAATACGAAAATGTTTAAAACAAATTTGGTTGAATTAAGTGCTATCTTGTTGAGGTTATACATGCTGTCCAATGTGAAAATTTTAAGACAAATTCAGTTGGATTAAGTGCATGACCGAATGTGGTTTTACATGCTGTCCAATGTAAAAAAGATTTATGATAATTCGATTAGGCAAACCATGTTGAGGATTCAAAGCTATCAAAATTTAACATTTTTATGGTTGTTCGGTTGAGCTTTATTGTTGGTTAAATTGAATATTTATTCCTGTCCAAAGTAGAATATGTGGTTGAATGAGTTCAATTTGAATTATTTAGATAAGTACAAAAGGAAAAGGTTTTGGATCAGGGAAAAACAAAGTTGAACGAATAGTCGAAAAGTTCAATCCGTCAAATTTCGAGGTAAGTTTTAAGCAATCGGATTAATTTGAATTATCTCTATATTAAATTGTACATGTTCGAGTGACATAATAAAATTTTATTTTCAAATTGCCGAATAAGGCATAGGAATTATTATATGTGATAGTCGAATGTGGATTAGTAAATACATGTATATATCTATAACCATTGAATAATTGAGTTGGCCAAATATATGCACTTGTGATAAGGGATAAATATATATATATAAATATATATATATATGGGAATAGAATATTCGGATATGTGTGAGTGTATACATATTTGATGATGCCAAATGTGGTATGGTGACTTTAAATGTGTTTGCCGAATATGATAGTATCATGAACATGTATTTATTTATATAAATACCTTGGATGGTTGAAATATGTATAAAGATATATATATATATATATATATATATATATAAATGTTACCAATGTGATAGAGTATAAGATTAAATATTCGTATTGGCTGAATGTATATTTGCCTTATGTATGAAATTTTGATATGTTTGGAATGGATAAATAATTATGAGTTGAGTAGTAGTTAATTGTGGAACATGAAATAGGTGACGATGGTGATTGAATAAATAAATATGTGTTTAATTGAGTGTGACCGAATGTGATGGTAAATTATAGGAAGAAAGAATTGGTTTGAATGTGCGTATTTGTGTATGCTCATATTTATAATATGTGAATATATATGTTATGTTTAAGAGGAGATTTGTTAATGAGCACTGTGTGTGCGAATATTTACACCGAGCACTGTGTGTGCAAAATTGGTTATATGGCACTGTGTGTGCGGAAATGTTAAGTAACGGCTCTATGTGAGCGATACGTTACGGGAAGTTGGCACTAAGTGTGCGGAAATGTTAAGTAACGGCTCTATGTGAGCGATACGTTACGGGAAGTTGGCACTAAGTGTGCGAAAATGTTAAGTAACGGCTCTTTATGAGCGATACGTTACGGGAAGTTGGTACTAAGTGTGCAGGGTTATGAATTCATCCAAATATTGACTAATGAATGGAGATATTTAGAAATTTTGCTTATGAAAACGATGCATGATATCTTGGACATTACGGTATTAACGAGGTAAGTTACTCCTACTTCATGAAATTATAGGATGAGACGTATCTATTAATTAAGGAATTTATTCAAATTGAATATGCGGTATAATAATATGCAGTTTTTAGGCATATGAAAATAGGTAAGGTTTGCATATTAATCGATTACATGTGTATACTGTTATGAGCTCTTTTACGATTGAATTGATTCATTTAAAGTTCGGTTATTGAAATGTTGTTCATAAAAACCATTGCTTATCACTTACTAAGCTAAGTAAGCTTACCGCTGATTTCATTTGACAATTTATAGGTCTTGAAGTTTAAGCTCGTACTCGGGGTTTCTTGTCGAAGTCAAGCACACTATCAACTACTATTTTGGTACCTCATCAAAGTTGATCTTTTGTATTAATGGCATGTATAGGCTATGTTACCTTTGGAATTGTTGCAGATGAGGAGTATATGTAACTTTGTATTTATGTATGCCATGCGAAAATGGCTAAAATATGATATTTTGGGTTTATTAGAGTTCGGTCATGTTAATATCTTATGATGAAAGTATGATTCATGATGTGTGTGTGTTTGATGCTTGGTTATAAGAATGAATGTGTGAAATAAGGTTTGGTGTATGTATATTTGGTTTTGATAATGGTTAATTCATCTTAGTAAAGTGATTATATCATGTATGTATTCAGAGAATGGAGTTTCGATGACCTGATGAATTGGGTTTTTTGTTTGTATTGAATAAAAATGCCTTTTACATGAAATGGGTTATACGAATTAGGGTTAAATAAGATAATGTTTAAAGCATGCTATGGAAGTTCATTATTACCTATTAGGCATTCGATAAAGATCATATGAATAGTATATTTTATGCACGAAATGTATATACATGTTTATATTATTCTATCTTGTTATATATAACTAAATAAGTAGCTAAATTTTATTACATGTTAGTTGATTACAATATTTGAATAAACAAATGATAGGTATTTAAATTATTTATTTGTGAATGCTTGTTTGGGGTTATGTTATGTTGGGTAATGCCTCGTAACCCTAATCCGGCGACGGATAAGGGTTAAGGGTGTTACATTATTTAATATATTAAAACTAAATTATAATAAAATAAAAACAAAAAACAACTTCTTATTTTATTACATATATCAAAATTAAATTAAAAAAATAAAGAAAACTTCTTATAGTTTTAATATATAAAACTAATTTATAAAAAATAAAAAATAAAGAAAACTTCTTATTTATTTAATATATTAAAACTAAATTATAATAAAATAAAAAATAAAGAAAACTTCTTACTTATTTAATGTATTAAAACTAAATCATAATAAAATAAAAAATAAAAAACAACTTCTTATTTTATTACATATATTAAAATTAAATTAAAAAAATAAAAAATAAAGAAAACTTCTTATAGTTTTAATATATTAAAACTAAATTATAATAAAATAAAAATAAAAAACAACTTCTTATTTTATTACATATATTAAAATTAAATTAAAAAAATAAAAAATAAAGAGAACTTCTTATAGTTTTAATATATTAAAACTAAATTATAATAAAATAAAAAATAAAAAAACTTCTTATTTTATTACATATATTAAAATTAAATTACAATAAAAAATTAAACAATTTCTAATTTATTAAAGATATTAAAATTAAATTACAATAAAAATAAACAACTATTATTTTATTAAATATATTAAAACTAAATTAAAAATAAAAAGTAACTTTTTATTTTATTAAAAAAATTCAAATTAAATTATATACAAAAATAAACAACTTCTATTTTAGTGAAGATATTAAAATTAAATTACAAACACAAATAAAAAACAACTTTTTTATTAAAAAAATAAAACTTTTTTATTACAATTTAAAAATAAAAAACTCGATCCGAATCAATGTTGATGCCGGTCAGAATCAGTGCCACACGGGGGCGGTCGACGGTTACGCGTTGGATTCCTCCTTGTTCTAGCTTCCGGCGGGGGTCGTGGAACCTCGGGCAGGGATTCCGGTTCCTCTGGCAATGGGTCTGGTTGTGGGTGTTGCGAGAATAACCCACCTTGATAAAATAACGACCAAAGAGGTGTTTGCATAAACCACGGCGGGGGTGTCTGAATCCTGTATAGCGAATGAGGCTGGTAGAAAGAAGTGCTCTCCGACGTCGCCTCCTGTGATCCCTCACGCGACGACGACCTCAAGATCTGTAACATCCTAAATTAGGGGTTATGCGTTCGTGCGTAATTCATGATATAGTGGGCTCAGTGGGTATGTTGGAAGTGTTCTGAGGAGTTTAGGAACCCTAAGGTGTATGGAAATGTATGGAAACGTATGGAAATGTATGGAAAAGTATGGAAATGTAAGGAAATGTATGGAAATGTATGGAAATGTGTGGAAATGTATGGAAATGTAAGGCAATGTAGGGAAATGTAAGGAAATGTAAGGAAATGCTTTGGAAACGTTAAGTTTAAAAGAGGAAAGTGAACATTTTTGGAAACTAGGGGATGTAAGGAAATGATGTGGAAATGATTCAAAAGAGGAAAGTAAACATTTCTGGAAACTTGGAAATGTAAGGAAATGTCAAGTTTAAAGAGGCAAACAAAAATTTTTGGAAACTTGGAAATGTAAAGAAATGTCAAGTTTTAAGGCTTAAAAAGAGAAAACTAATGCAAGGTGGCCTTAAGAAAAATAATAGGAGGAATTTGACACACAAACAGGCTTGGAAAAGTGGCCTGGAAATGCCACTTAAGGCCCAGGTAAGTGACGCCACCTACATGAGCAAGTGGGCCTGAGTTCGAGTCACATGGGAAGCAAATAAAAGAAATTTTATTTTGCTTCCAGAAGAAGTGAGGTGGACGGCACAAGCTATTTAAAAAGGAAGAGTTTTATTCTCTTTAAAATTCGGCTAAATGATGGATAAATAAGGGATTTATTTATCATTATTTTCAAGAGATAATGGTTGGATTAAATTCTTTTATTTAGTGATAATACAAAGGATAAAGCTATCAAATAGAAGAGTGGTGGCCAAGTAAGGGACTCTAGCTAGTAAATTCGGCTATAAAAGGAATAGAGAGGCCATTCAGCATTATTTACTCTTCCTTGATAACCTCTGCCGAATTTTCTCTGCAACCCCTATTCTTTTCTTCTTCATTCTTCTCCTCTCAATATTCCAAAAGCCGAAAGCTTGCTAAGATCAAGACCATAGCCGAATAGTTTGAGACTTCAAGCAAAGGAACTGTCGATATCTAAAGTAAGGGTAAGATCTCATTTGATTTCCATCCTTTTTCTTTTAAGATTTACCGAAATCTAGGACTAATCCCATTAGAAACTTGTTTGCCGAAATTTGGAAGGATCTTTCGGGATTTGTTTAGGTCGACTACAAGGAGGAGAATTTCGGGATTTAAAGACTCAAGGTAAGTCATATGTACATTCGGCCTAGAATTATTTATCATGTTTAAGAATGAAATCGGATCTAACATGTGGTTTAGGAATTTCGACAGAAGCTACAACCAAGGGATAATTTCGGGATTTAATATCCTTAAGGTAAGTTTTAAGTGTATAAATCCTACTAGGATTTGGATTTGTGGCTAAAAAGGTTTATTAATATGTTTAAATGATTGGCCGAATATAGGAGTTAACGGATCTAAAGCAGTAGATCGATTTTTTGGGATTTCAAGGATTTCGTTAAGCAAATCAGGTGTGTACCCCACACTAACTTTTAATACATTATATGACAATATGTAATATATGTATGTATGAGAATGTGAATATGGCTAAGTACCCTAATGTGGTACAAAGTACTCAGGTATGTTTCCTACTCTTGCTAGGATTTCGAAATATGTTATATTTTAACATGTGAAAAGTGACACGAATGTGAATTTAAGTATGATATGCATGATATGAAATATATGGGGCATTCGGGTTATATGAGAAAGGTATATGCATGATATGAAATATATGGGGCATTCGGGTTATATGAGAAAGGAGAAGTGAATGTGATGACTTCGGTCTCACAATCTGAATGTGGTGACTTCGGTCACATTATCTGAATGTGGTAACCTCGGTTACATTATCTGAACGTGGTGTCTCATGACACAATTATTTAATCTGGTGGCTATGCCACGAATTTTATATGGGCGATGAGCACGTCGACTGCAGCGACTGCCTTCGATGGTGTGTAGCGAAAGGAGGGTTGACTTAGTAGTCCCCACGGTGTGCAGGTTGGTACGGGGATGTGTAGCGGATGGCATCTAGGTTTGGGTTCGAGATTGCATCATTATCTTTAATTATTATGTGAACATGATATGTATGGTGTGCCTAAATCTATTAAACTTTAGTGTTGGTTACACATTGAGTCTGTTGACTCACCCCGTTGGGGAATATTTTTCAGGTGATGAACAGTGATGGACCGGGACTGCAGAACTTGTGGTGGCCATGCTCATCTTAAAGTTTTATTTAATTTGGACATTTTATTTTATTTGAGCACTTTAATTTTTGGGAATTATTTGATGTAATAAGGCCATAAGGCCATAAGGCCATAGTTGAATTTCTTTACTTTATTTTTCTTTTATTTATTATGCTAGAATTTTTACCTACTAAAGTGTTAAGTGTAATAAAGAAAATTTATTTTTTTAAATAAACTCTAAGTATTTTGTCATCTGAAATAAATGGATTTCAATATAAGATAAATTGGTTTTCAACACAAGCCCAACCCAAAACAATATTTTCCTTAAAATTTCACAAGTTTTTCCTAAGGAACAAAAGAACTTTGAATCGGTTTACTTGAGGAACATACCAAATCTGGTCAAGGCTCGTGGGCCGGGTTTGGGGTGTTTCAATTTGGTATCAGAGCCCATTTTTAAACTCTCGGCCTTAGGTTTAAGGCCCAAAACGTTTTCAAAAGTAAGCCCAAAAGAAATTTTATGAAAAATTTTGTGAAAACCAGGTTTTCTGGCATGGCACCTAAGTCTCCGACCCGAAGTCCACCAGGTAAGTGCCCCTATCCTTTGTATGACTTATATTGTGATTTGTAGAAGGGTAGAAATGGAATGGAACGTAGAATAGTATGATAGGTACTTGAACTCTAAGACTAGTTTACCCCAACAGTTACATAAGATTTTAAATGCCTAATAAAACAAACCTGTGTCTAAGTCGCCGAGTTAGGGTGTGGCAACCATTGTGCGCATGTCTAGGATTGGTATTCGGTGGGAGCTTGGTATTTAAGCAGTCCGCGTGACTCACCTCCTCTCCACTCGAATCCTACCTGGTGCGTAGCTTCGGTTCACCCTAACCAAGAGGACTTATTCATGGGCTAAACCCCTAACTAAAACCCGAAAGGGAACTAGCTGTATTTTCATAAAAACCTAGTTTTAAAACTCTTAAAATTACCTTTTTGAGTTGCAAACACGATTTTATAAAAAAAATTTCTGAAATATTCCTGATTTATGAAAATTACCAAAATGACCCTGATTTCCAAAATTATCAAAGTTTTTAATCTAAAATTGAGAAACTTTGTTATGGCAGGATAATTATCCATGCTTCCATGTATCGCACTCCCAAGATCCGTTGATCTGGCTTAGCCCTTTAGTTTTTTTCTTTCTCTTTCATCACCATTACATTGTTAATCAAGCAAATACAGTACAGTTAGTGGGGGTTAACAGTAAAGACCCATTTGGTAGCCAAGAAGGAAAAATAATAAAGATATGAACTTTCAAAGCAAAATTCATCATCTTTTCACATCATGAAATCAAGCTAATTAAGTAAATGGGGAAAATCGAAAAGGAAAAGAAGGAATTGAGGAAAGAAACTTGTGGAAGATAAGGAGGAGAAGTTGTTGTGAAGTTTGCCATCGGATCGATCCATATAACAAAAGAAAAGAAGAAGAAGAAACCCTAGGCAGATATAGCAGATAAAAGAACGATAAGATGAAGAAGAAATTAAAACCCCAGAGATATAGAAGAGAGAGAGATTAGGGGAAGGGAGGAGAAAGGGGGGTTTTGATTGTGGGTTTCGATTTAGACCAAAAAGAGGAAGAAGAAAAAAAAATGAAGGATTTAAACCAAGAAGAAATGATTAAATTGACAACCAAAAAGCAAAAAAAAAAAAAGATTGAAAATTTGATGAAGAAGAAGAAGAAAATGAGGTTGCAGTCGATGTTTTTTTTGGGGGGGGGAAGCTTTGAATCTGCGCAATCTCAATAGTTTCATATTTTTTTTAAAAATTTTTTTGTTTTTTAAATTTTTAATTAAAGAAAATAGAAGGGGTCTTATTAGGGGTGTGCAAAATTTGGGTAAAACCGAAAAAATTCAGTTAACCGACCCAATTCGGTTAATCGGTCGGTTAACTAAATTTTTTTGGTCGGGAGTCGGTTAATTATTTTGTGATTTTTCAGTTAACGGTTAATTCGGTTCGAAACTGGTCGGTTAATTGAAATTTTTCGGTTTAACCGAAAAAATTAATAAATAAAATTATAATATATAAATAGGCCCACTATTCATCTAAACTCAATCTCTAAACCCAATCCAAACCCAAATATCCAACTCAACCCAATTACCCAATCATAAAAATTACAAATAATTTAATAAATAAAAATAAAATTATAAAACTAGAACTAAATTATGTAATCTTTTTAATTATGTAGTGATTCATTTCGGGTAATTTGGGTGATTCGGTAATTCGGGTAATTTGGTTAATTTGGTTAACCGACCGAATTACCAAAAAAATTTCGGTTCGGTTAATTTTTTTGAAAAAATTTCGGTTCGTTTAACGGTTAAAAATTTTGAAAGGTCGGTTAATTCGATTAATGTTATTTCGGGTCAGTTAACCGATTGAACACCCCTAAGTCTTACGAGTGCGACATGTGACGACTTGTCAATAGTTAGTGTTGTCATGTCAGTAAAATTTTAATGTTGTTAGGTTCATGTACTAAATTAGTAGACAGAAAAAAAGTTCGAGTATCAATTTAGAATAAAAAAATCATAAGTACTAATTTAGGAGAAAGGGACAAATTCATGTACTAATTTTATATAAAAAAATTTAAAATATTTAATACATCAAAAACACTAAAAATATTAAAATAAATGTTTGCCAACAAATTGAAAATAAATTAAAAGTCTTACTTAAATAACATTAATATAATTGTAACTTAACAAGTAATTGCCTCTAAAATAATAGCAAAATTAACAATAAAAATAGACAAATTTTTCATATCGACCTGTTGATTATTCAATTCACCTTCTCTAGGTTTCCTTATGGAGTATATGTCAATGTTAGTTTTCAAAATGTCTGACTAAGTTATGCTTGGATTCCCATGATATTATTTTGGTTTTCGATTGTTAGTTTATGCCGATTCAAGTTCAACATTTTGGCAGATTCTTTTTCATCTCCATTTTTTAAGATAATTTAAGCCATCAATGAGGTAAAAAGCTAGTGCATCAATGTCTCCTACAATAACATATATCGATACCTCTGGAGGGTATCAATACTTTGGGTATTTAATACTTCAATTTAGTGGTCGTTGAAGCCTATTGTATCGATACAATATAGAATGTATCGCTACTTGCTATGAGGTATCGATACCTTGGAGAGGGTATCGATATTCGGGCAATTTCTTATTTAAGTTTTTTAAAACATCGAACCTTAAAATGGTATCAATACTAGGTAAGGTATCGATAATTTTTGAAAGGTATCAATACTTTCATGAAGGTACTAGTAATTTGTATTTTTGCTCAAATTTTCTTGAACATCAAAGCTCAATTTGGTATCGATACCATGAAAAGGGTATCGATACTTGGGCCAATGTGTTAATTCTTAACTAAGGGTATCAATACTTTTGATTTTTGCTTAATATTCCTAAACTTTGAAGCTTAAATTGATGTCGATAGCTGGTAGAGATATCAATACCTTATATAGGGCATCAATTCGTTAATCCCTAGGAGCATTTTAACACTTGATAAAGGTTTGAAAATTTTGTTAATCAATCTGAACAAGTTCCAAAATATTTTGTACGTTTTTGAAAGATTATATTTAAAATTTTATCTCTTACAAATATTTTGAAACAAATTTTTTACTTTAAACTTTATCAAATTTTATTTCAAAAATAAGTTTTATTCAAAAACATTATATTTGTTATATCAAAACTTTTATCAAATTAAAAGTCAACAATCTCTCCCTTTTTGATATAACAAAACATTTTGGTAAATTTATTTTTGAATAAAGTACTCCCTTTTTTAAAATCAATTTCAATTAAAGGCTCGATTTTGTTTTTGAAAAATGGTCACAAAGTTGTAGAGATGAATTACCAACCAATATACCTTTACAAACCAAACTAAAGCTTGAAGAGAAAGAAAATGGTTAGTCCAAAAATATAAAGCAATGAATAACAAATAATTAACATCAAGCTCCAAAGTATCCCAAAATACGAAGTTAACATTTAAGTGCGACAAACAAGCAACAAACATATAAATAGGAAAAGAAAAGCAATGTAAAACATTTAATTAAACCATGAAAATGCATGATATGCAAGATGAGTCCTAGCTATCTTGAGGAGGCTGCAGCGGAGGAAATTGATACATAAGATAAGCTATGTGTTCCTCTATCGTAGTCATCCTAGCATCTATGCCACTAACTACATCTTGTAATGAGCCAATGCCATCTCGCAATGACCCAATTGCACTGAGGATAGCTAAAGTCTCGGCCGAAAACTAAGCATATTGTGGTGGAGTTGGCATGGGAGGTGCAACAAGATCACCTCCTTCAAGATGGTCATCTTTATCATCATTTGGCTTGGGTTGAGCAGCCTTTACCCATGTGCCGAAACGAGGATCCTTCTTGTACCCAATATGTTGAAGCGAACTGTAATACCCCCAGCCCACATCCGTCGCCGGATTTAGGCTACGGGTATTACCTGACTAAAATATATGTTACACACACAATCAGATTTAATACAAGATACGAATAAACTACATTATAATTCCATCAAGTGAACATGTATAATTATAATCATCTAATCTCCAATCATTTTTCTACATATCAAGAAATGTTATCATTAACATCAAGTAGAAACTAATTACGATTAAAAGACAAAACAATATTCCCTTAATCGTTTATAAGCATGAGCCAAATAGATGCATGGTATTTAAAAATAATAATTCATTTGTAAAATCATTACTAACTTTAGTCACACATCTAATATATATATGCATGCCATATGTTCAACTGTTGTATTTCTCATCTCAACTACCATAAAATTTCAGAACTTCAAGAATGGCATCATTAACCACCATTTATTACCATATTTGTCCATAATCTTACACACATAAATGTTCGATCCATTCACAAATTCCATATTGACTAATTCATTTCATTTCTGGGTGTTTTTAGCAAATTTTGCATGCCATCCGACTGTATATCTATCATACGTACATATAGCATTAATAGCATACAATTAATCTATTTATCATTCATTACTAAAGTTCGAAGTCATTTAACTATGCTCACATTAACCTGCCGAACCTAGCATTTACCATTCAGCAATCATACAAATTACCAGACCACATCAACTTTATCCACATTGAATACCATTATCATAACTTACGTATGTGCATGACACTTTAACTATGGCTAAATTCAGGTAAAAACAAAATGACCTAACTTTAGCCATCCCCAAAAAGCTTATATGTATATATACATACATTCAATTCCAAAACAAAACTCAAAAGAGAGGTCAACATGCCAAAATTTCTAGAAATTCTTGACTAATAAAGATACCAAAAGAGGGCGATAATGTGATTGACTCTGATGGGACTCCCGATTGTGAGCTTCCAACCGAAGACTGAAATCTACAGATTCAGAACAACCGCAAACAAAGTAAGCTCTCCAAGCTTAGTAAGATTTAAGCAATTTACACTCGTATATATATATACCTATTTAAACATTTAAAATCTAAGTCTATTTATAATGTCATAACGAGCATTTCAATGAATTAAAAGTTGTATCCCTACCTTCATCACGAATTCAAACCAACTACCATATACCATGATCATAATATAATTAACTAGTAAATGTGTCACATACTTACCAAACTCTTTATGTACATTACCAGCTTCGATATAAAATTTAAGTTAATAAGTATAGTATATATCTCGATTCTACTTGCCTCACTTAATGTTTACCATTATGCCTAGTCTGATGATAATATGCTTGTACATTTCTGTATACTAGGTAATTTGGTAACGTATCGCTCACATAGAGCAGTTACTTACCCTTTCTCGTAACGTACCGCTCACATAGAGCCGTTACTCCATATTTCCCGTAACGTATCGCTCACATAGAGCCGTTACTTGATATTTCCCGTAACGTATCGCTCACATAGAGCCGTTACTCGATATTTCCCGTAACGTATCGCTCACATAGAGCCGTTACTCGATATTTCCCGTAACGTATCGCTCACATAGAGCTGTTACTCAACGTATCTGCACACGCAGAGCTGGTTATAAAGTTTTCACATATGATATTTAAGATCGAACCTAAGTATGCATGCTTAATTACCACCATTCTTGATTTCATAAAAATCACACATGCATTCGGCCAACACACTTAATTAATGAAAAATTATGTTACATTGGTATTATTTACCTACTTTTATACATGTCCCAACCATCTACTGTATAACCATACATATAATACATAGTCATGGCTAGTAAAAATTTCGGTGACTACACTTTAGTTACCATATCATCATTGGCATCGTTTGACTATACATACATTCACACATATTCGAATGCCCTATTCCCTTATATAAATACATATACATATCCATTCCTTACTACACTTTGCATAATTAATCAACTCATTTATTTAACAATTATACCAACGTATGTGCACTTACCAACCACGTTCGATTGCCACCTATGGTAGTTCTCATGCTTTATTCAGCAAATTAATAATAAAATTATAATTTTTACTCAAACAACTACATTGTAATGTAAGGATAATTCAAGTTAATCCAAATACTTAAAACTTACCTCGGAAGTCGATAGATTTGAAGTTCCCGATTATTCGATTAGCTTAGCTTTGCCTCGATCCGTTTCCAACTCTTTCTTTCCTTGATCTAAACAAAATTTCGAAAAGAGTCCATTCAAATAAATTTCGTTCAATTTGATCCGAAACACTTAATTATGCTTTTCTTCCAATCTATCATTCTTAGTTCGAATTTCATACAATTTAACCCTATTTCTTTTCACCTATTCGAAAATATAAAAACTCATATCCTTTGAGCTATAGCCGAATACTCCTCAACTTGTCTAAACCCCCTTGTTACACTAAGATTTATCGAAACAATATAATTTACAACTTTATAAATTCACCCCTCAAATTTTACAACATTTTACATTAAGTCCCAAATGCACAATTCACAAGCATTCAAAATTTTACTTTAAACTCCTAATGGCCAAATGTTATTTACTCCTATACAAGTCCATACAACTCAAATTTTTGTACATTTTATCATTTCACTAATTATTTTTCATAATTTGAGCCATTATGCCCTATTTCATTTACAACTCCCTAATCAAATATGTTAATCTCTACCATATACACATTATTTTTCCATCAAGCAAAACAATTCAAGAACATTCAAAAATGGCCGAATTCATAGCATGCTCAAAACTAAAAATTTCAACATGGGTTCAAAAATGCTCAAGAAAATGAACTCAATAATGTAAGTATTTTCAAAAAAATCATGTTCAATTGCTAACCTTGTGAGGACATGCAAGAGCCGAAATTGAAAGTTTAAGCTTCCTTTCCCCCTCTTCAACTTTCGGCAATGAAAAAAAACCAAGGAAGAAGATGAACATTCCAGTATTTGTTTTTATTTCTCCTTATTTTAATCCAATTATAATATAAATAAAATGTCACTAATTAAAACAAATTGAATTTAATAATTTTTGTCCATCATTATGCCGTCCACTACTATAAAAATGGACTATTTGACATGCAAGTCCTTTAATGCAAGAAACAATCCAATTAAATTATCCCACTTACTAAAGGCTACTTTTATACTTTACCTATTTGATCCTTTTTTTTTCTTAATTCAATCATATCAACAAACACATTCACACAATTCAGCACACATAGCACATCATATATAATTATTAAGAGATTTCTGACTCGGATTTGGGGTTCCGAAACCACTGTTCAGGTTAGGGTCGTATTTGGGTTGTTACACGAACCAACACCAAGAGTTTGAGTCATCGATCAAGAGGTTGAGTTGCAAATTTAAAGTTTTACCAATTCAATTTATATGAGTTCAAATCTCTCCATATGCATATTTTTTTGTTTTTAATTAAAAAGATTAAAATACCCTCTACTAATATAACTTATTTTAATTAAAAAATGGATTTTTTAATAATTTTTCTAACCGAATTGATGCTCGATTGACTCGTGACACGAACTCAGTCAATAACTTAAATAATAGTATAGATACAAATTTTTATTATGACAATTTCATTTTGGTCACCTAAAAAAACCCTTGCAATTTTGTCACCCAATTTTTAGGGTGCTTTCATTTTAGTCACCCAAGTGTTAATTTTGGCCCAAATTTGGTACCAAATTGATTAATTGATGTCCTAATGTCAAAAAGTTTGAAACGATTTTAAAATTCTGTCCTTTTTTAAAGATTTAAATAACTCAGGTTGGATATTAAGATTCCTTTGTTCCGAATGAATAAAATATCACATCCAGCACGATAGGACATGACAATTTAAGTCCTCGAATTCAAGATCATCCCAAAATTTCAAAGCTCATGCTTTGAAATTTTGAAAAGGTATTTGGTTATTTGGACAAACGGAAAGCCGAAACCCAGCACGATAGGGCACGATTCTTCGAATTTCCAAACACGCAAATATTGCCTTGTTTTGAAAACATGGACAAAATTTTAAAAGGATATTTGGTTATTTGGTCAAACAGAAAATCGAAACTCAGCACGATAGGACACGATTTCTCGAATTTCCAAACACACATATATTGCCTTGCCTTGAAAACATGAACAAAATTTTAAAAGGATATTTGGTTATTTGGTCAAACAGAAAACCAAAACCCAGCACAATAGGGCACGATTCCTCGAATTTCCAAACGCACAAATATTGTCTTATTTTGAAAACATGGACAGAATTTTAAAAGGTATTTGATTATTTGGACAAACAAAAAATCGAAATCCAGCACGATAGGACACGATTCTTCGAATTTTCAAACACACAAATATTGCCTTATTTTGAAAAAAATTTCAAATGAATGATTTAGAAATTGACTCAGAATGGATTTGTTTGGTTTGTTTAGATGAAAAATGAACAATTTTTAATAAATTGGAAATCTTAATCACAATGCAATAAAGACAAAGTATAATTGCAAGCATGAAATGACAATACATGGTAATAATGAAAACACAAACGACCAAATTAAAGCCCATGCGATGGCAACATATCATACACTATACAAATACAAATATTAATATTCAAAATTAATGAATTAAAAGACAATTTAGAAAGAAATATCAAGTAACTTAACACAAATAAAATGCAACCAATTTTAACACAAATAAAATGAAAAAATAATATATAAAAACAAAATATTTGAAATCATTATTATACAAACAACAAATTATATGTACATAAGTTCGGAAATCACATGTAAAAAGAAAATCAAAATTAATTGCATACAAAATAGTAAGTATAATAATATAGTAATTTTATATGATGAAAACTTTGAAACAAACAAAGATATGAATCAAAAATATATATATGACAAAATGATTTTAATACCAATTACATATATGTAATAATGTATAAGGGTATTTGAAATAAATAAAATTTAAAATAAGATTTTTAAAATGACAATCATATGTTTATATATATATTTAGAATAAAATATGTATGTACATAGGTTTAAAAGAGAATACATATATAAAATAATATGAAATTAATAATATATATACATAAAATAAGATAGCTTTAATACAAATTATATCTATATGTATAAAATACTATGTAAGAGTATTTAACTTAGATATTATACAAATTATTGAAATAAGGAAATATACAAAAGAACATTTTGGAATTAAATATTTATATAATAGATAAAAAAACATATAAAAATAGAAGACAAAACCAAATAAATTATTGTAGAATCAATAAAAGAGTTCAAAATAATTTATTAAAACAACTTCTACAAATAAATGATGAATAAATTTTACAAACTAAAAAAAATACTTACTTGAAATAAGAATAAAATTAGCAAGCTATTTTATAAACAAAATTAATCAGAGTTAAGGACCAAATTAAAATACGCTTAAGTGACCAGGGATTAAAATGGCGAATATCCCAATTTCCAAAACACAGCGTACGGATAGGACCAAATGGGAATGGCGCACACTTTACAGAGATAGATTAAGAAAATAAGGAAAATGAATAACAGGTCCAATAAAAAATCAGCACAAACAACAAGGACTAAACGCGCAATTTGCCTATCACTACGGAGACGTGAGGGTCCTAGGTATACCGGGTCGGGTCAAATCGGGTTACTCAGTACGGTGTTGTTTTGAGGCTATTAAAATTAGCCAAAACGGCATCGTTTTCTTAATAGCCACCGACATAATTAAAAACAAATTAGACTTCATCTTGAACCAAACCCTAGCCCCATTTCATTCTTGTTTTCAGCCGCAATACAAAAAGAAAAAAAAGAACCTAATCCCTCTCCTAATCTTCTCCTTAACCCGCCGCCTCAAAAACCAAACCACTCGACTGCCATGCTTCAGAGATCAGCCATGGCATTGGTTAAAGGCCAAATATAGCCCTTCTGCGCCCACATACGAAAGTGCTAACACTCTCACACCCAGATACCTCTTCTAACTTCGATTTCGACGAAGTGAAAAGGAATTCGGCTACCGCACTAAGCAGGTAAAACACTCTTTCCTTTATTCACATGCAAAGGAAGAAAGTAAATCGAATGCCAGTAGAATAAAAAAACGAAGGGAAAAAAATTGAAATAAAAAAGGAACACCTTTTGATTCTGATTACTTTATTGCTCTATATATTTTTTTTGTATGATGTGTGTAAAATCTAACCCTTACAACGTTTTTCTGGCTTTCTTTTTATAGCCAAGAAGAAGAAAAGAAAAAAAAAATCAAAATACAATTTTTATTCTTTATCTATTTGCTGTCATTCTTCTGCTATTCGCTTGCAGGGACGTGGCCAAGGTGCGGAGGTCGTACGACACTGATGTGCTAGAGGCAGTACGGAGGGGCGCTAGAGAAGGCTTGCGCATGGCGTGCGCGCGCGGCGCAAAACTCCCCCTGGATCCCTAGGGCTTCTGCTTGCCGAAAACGTTTGGGCCATTCGGGCCATGAAATTGGGTCCGCAATTGGGTTTAGTAATGGTTTGGGCCTTTGCCCAGTTTAGGTCTGTAAAAAATATTTGGGTTGATGTATTTGGGTTTTGGACATTGGACTGATTAATGGACTGTAACAGCCCAATTACGACCCTAATCGGAACGGTGGTTTCGGGACCACGAATCCGAGCTGAAAAATCTCATAATATTTGTCATAACCACCCCTCTTTGAAAAGGAGGAAAATCAAACTTGGGTTTTTAAAAATGAAAAAAAAGGGAGTCGCCACCGATCTTTTATTAGGTGTGATCGGACCACCTTTGTTTTAATAAAACATTTTTTGATTTACTAAAACAATGCTTTTGGTCTACGAAAATTTGAGAAAATGGGTTCGGGAGTCGGTTACGTGCGAGGAAGGGTTAGCACCCTCGTCACGCCCAAAACTGGTACCGAATTAATTAACTAATGTCCCAATGTCGAAAGTTTGAAAATTTTGAAGGAATTTAAAAATCTGACCGCTTTTGGAAATATTCATGTTTTCCTTGAATTAAATCGAGATTTTCCCATTTCGAAGAAATAAAGTGTCACATCCAATACTTTAGGACACGATAGTTTAAATCTTCGATCCTAAGATCATCTCATAGTTTTCCGGAATTGCAAATCAAGACTCTCTCGTTTCCAAGGGATTAAAATATCACATCCAATAATTTGGGACACAATAATTTTAATCTTCGGATCAAAGATCATCCCATAGTTTTCTTCTTGAAAATCAAGATTTTCTCGTTTCAAAAGACTAAAATATCACATCCAATACTTTAGGACACGATAGTTTAAATCTTTGAATCCAAGATTATCCCATAGTTTTCTCGAATTAAAAATCAAGACTTTCTCATTCCAAAGGAATTAATTATCACATCCAATACTTTAGGACACGATGATTTAAATTCCGGGAACAAGCCTTTTGTTCAAAAATACATTTATTTAGAAGAATATTCGGTTATTTAGATTAAACAAGAAAATTGCAACCAATACTTTAGGGTACGATCTCTCGAATTTCTAAATACAGAACATTACCTTTACGACGAGGAACAATTTTGTACCGAGCAAAAATCAATATAACACAAATTTCTAATGAAATGTAAAAACAATTTACAATACAGATATGCATAACAACATGGCAGTAAATGTGCTAATATAAATGACGTATAAAGGACGAAGATGAAATAAAGTAAAATGAACGAGTCGAGGTGATGATGATGACAAATGAAAATATGAATAACGAGTAATGATAGTTATAAGTGTAGATACCAAAGGAAAATATAATTATGAAAATAATAACAATGAAGAAATAAATATATAGATGATAGAATAGTTAGTAATAACAATAGTATTAACATAGTAATAATAAAATAATAACTATATATGCAAGTAGTAATAATAACATGTTAGTAATAATAATAATAATAATAGTGTTAAGAATGATACAAAATTAATATAATAATACAAATGTAGTAACAATAATAGTAATACAGTTAGTATGTACAAGTAATGGTGTAATAATAATATAGAGAAAACAATAACATAATAATAATGAATAATAATATAATAATAATAATATTAGTATAATAATAGTAATATATAATGTATGATATATACAAGATAATAATAAACTATAATAATAATAATAACAATAATAATAATAATGCGATGATGATAATGATAGTAATATAATAATAACAATAAAAGAAACCAAATTGAAATTAAAATGAAGTTAAAGGGGTAAAATAATAATAAAGCAAAATAAAAGGATCGAGGATTAAAACACAATGCGGGCCACAACAAGAGGGACCGATTGAGCAATTTAGCCCGTCTCTGGAAGCGCACGTTCTGACAGGGACTTATTTAGAATCTCAACGAAATAACAGGGCAAAATTAAAAGAACTGAAATGCTGTATATGGCTAAGATCGAAGCGCTAAGAAAGGAGGGGGGTTGTTGCGCAAATATACCCTTGAAGGGATATGCGCAGTAACCCCAGCAAGAAACGGCGCCGTTTGATATAATGGTTATGAAACCATTCTTATTTCCCAAAAAAAAATCAGATGTCATTAATCCCTAAAATTTCTTTAACCTAACAGCCACCTAAAACCTATTTTCTTCTCCCTTCTATCGACTCTCCTTCTCCCCAACGAGTGAGGCTCTCCGACGACTACTCGCCATCATATTCGGTGACCACGACGAATGGGGGGAAACTTTCGAGTCCGTTCGAGGCTCTCGCTTCAAGGGCTGAGCCTTGGTGCTCGTAGGATCGAAGGATGGAGCGAAGAAAGGGAGGAGGGAACTCGCCCCTTTACGCCCCCGATTCGGCCTCGACGGCGGAGAGGGAACTCCGGTGACGCGCCTTTGGGCCTCGGGTACGCCTCCTAATCCCTTTTGATTTTTCTTTGTATGGTTTTGAAGTCACGAGAAAAAAAATGCAATAACAGTAGATAGCAATAAAATAACAAAAATGAAATCAACCTTTCAAATGCTTTGTATTGCTGAAATTTTTTTTTTAGATTTCCCCCTTCCCTGTTACAATGTTTCATTCGGTTTTTATAACCGAAAAAGAAGAAAAGAAAAAAAATAAAATACAATATTTCCCATTTTTCTGCCATTGTTGTCTGTTGCTCTGTCTTCTTTTGCAGGAAGTGGAGACCAACGGCGTGGTGGCAGACAATGGCTTCAGTGGGGGTGCATGTGGGAGAGCCATGCGGCGCAAAGGGCTAGGCTAGGGTTTCTTCTTTTCTTTTTGATTTGGGTTTAGTTGGGCTAGTTTATTTTGGGCTTGTTTCGGCCCCGGGTAAAAATTTGGGTATTACAGCTGCCCCTCTTTGCTCATTGTCGTGAAACGAGAATAGAGCAAAGACAATAAAGAACCAAATTTGCCCGGGCCTAGCTAAGCCTTGGCTTCTTGATCTGCGTCTCTTCCAACAGCTTCAAACTTTATTGTAACTTTTCGCTTCGATTCAGTCTGCTGGAGGCTTGGGGTGATAAGAATTCCGAAAGAAGAGATCTGTAACTTTGATCTTTCTCGCTGAAACTTCTCGAAAACGAACGGCGATAGGAATCCAGAAGAGACCCGTAACTTGGATCTTCTTGCTGAAACTTCTCGAAAATATAGTTGGTGATAGGAATCCAGAAGAGACCCTTAACTTAGATCTTCTTGCTGAAACTTCTCGAAAATATAGTTGGTGATAGGAATCCAGAAGAGACCCGCAACTTGGATCTTCTTGCTGAAACTTCTCGAAAATATAGTTGGTGATAGGAATCCAGAAGAGACCCGCAACTTGGATCTTCTTGCTGAAACTTCTCGAAAATATAGTTGGTGATAGGAATCCAGAAGAGGCCCGTGACTTGGATCTTCTTGCTGAAACTTCTCGAAAATATAGTTGGTGATAGGAATCCAGAAGAGACCCGCAACTTGGATCTTCTTGCTGAAACTTCTCGAAAATATGGTTGGTGATACGAATCCAGAAGAGACCCGCAACTTGGATCTCCTTACTGAAACTTCTTGAAAATATAGTTGGTGATAGGAATCCAGAAGAGACCCGCAACTTGGATCTTCATACTGAAACTTCTCGAAAACGAACGGTGATAGGAATCCAGAAGAGACCTGTAACTTAGATCTTCTTACTGAAACTTCTCGAAAACGAATGGTGATAGGAATCCAGAAGAGACCCGTAACTTGGATCTTCATACTGAAACTTCTCGAAAACGAACGGTGATAGGAATCCAAAAGAGACCCGTAACTTGGATCTTCATACTGAAACTTCTTGAAAACGAACGGTGATAGGAATCCAGAAGAGACCTGTAACTTGGATCTTCTTACTGAAACTTCTCGAAAACGAACGGTGATAGGAATCCAGAAGAGATCCGTAACTTGGATCTTCATACTGAAACTTCTCGAAAATGAATGGTGATAGCAATCCAGAAGAGACCTGTAACTTGGATCTTCTTACTGAAACTTCTCGAAAACGAATGGTGATAGGAATCCAGAAGAGACCCGTAACTTGGATCTTCATACTGAAACTTCTCGAAAACGAACGATGATAGGAATCCAGAAGAGACCCGTAACTTGGATCTTCATACTGAAACTTCTCGAAAACGAACGGTAATAAGTCTGAACTTTCAACTTGCTTCCCTGCTACCCTCAGGAAGACTTCAATCTTTAGACCGCTCCGCTGGAGCAACATCTGAATTTCGACGTGGTGGTGCCCCCTTTTTGAATGACCTGTCACGTAAAAGATGCTTGTGTGTATGCAAATAACGGGGATGTTATGATCGAGATAGCTCAAATGCTCCTGACTATACGTGTCATCTACATGAATGCTGATTGTTATGCGAATGATGATTTTTCATAGTATAAAAATAACTAGAATGTAATGATCGCAATAAACTGAATGCTCCTAACTGGATGCGCATGAATGCGTGAGAAGGACCCCATTTATGGTCTGGGTTGTCATTTGCTCATAGCGAGATTCTACCACTGACGTACCACGATTGTGGCAGATGTAGGGAACTCACAGAAACGCTTGCCCTATCGTAACTTCATTGTCCTCTCCATTGTACCCTCCTTGAGACATAAGGTTCGGACCTCTTACTACCACATCAGGAGAGTAATCTTTGTCTTCTTCTAACTGCGACTTCGAAGTGTGGAATCAATAATGGCACTATGTCTTTATTATATGTCTAAGTTGGCCTTACCCGTAGTTCAACAAGGTTCCTTCACCGATACGTCCCGATGTTCTTTCGTTCAGCCAGTATCTCTCCTTTTTTTTGACAAAACCCCCAAATAGGCGATTGTTTCTTGCTCAGGAAGTCTATCTCGAAAGCTTGCCCTGCTGTAATTTTGGAATCCCTTTCTGGGATATAGAGTTCCTACCTCTTACCCCAACTTTAGGAGAATAACGTTTGATTTCTTCCAACCGTCCCACTTCGACTCTGAGGTGTGGTACCATGATTTCATTGTGTACCTGTGTTGACATTGCTTGTTGTTTGTCGAGGTCGTATCGCCGACGAAATTTCTCGTTTTTTGTCCAACCCATGAAATGTTCAAAAAGATAATCATGTTTTCCCCAACATTTCCAAACCTTAGACTGAATGAGTTTTGGACAATAGTCATGTTTTGGGTCCTTGTATTATTCAGATGCTTTCAGAGTAATGTGTGAAACTTCTTTTATGAAAGTACTATTAGTCCTCAAATCGTTACTTTGATGCAAAATGCCCAAAAGATTGTAGCTATGGACAAGAAGGAAGTTGATTGAGGGGCATAGCTCGAAACAAACAGGTTTGATCAAGGCTAGCAAATACAATCGAAAAGGAAATTTATTGTTAGACAATCACAGACAACGAATCGAAATGGGTAAAATGGAAGCTAGGTGCCCCAGATATCGCAGCCCGAGCGCCTCTGTTCTAACTTCTTAAGGACCATTTTAAGCTCAATATGTGTTTAGGGGATCAGGAATACTTTGTCGATGCCTCAAGATGTAACATGTATCTTCATCGTTATTTCAAGCGCAGCGAGACTACCGTGTGCCCCATTCTTTATCAAAATTTGAGCTGCCCTTTTCGGGTTTTCAACTCCAAACCCCTTTGGTTTCAAAGTACCCTTTGCGAGTTTTCACTTTGACCTCTCCTTTTTCTTTCTTCTCTTTTTTTCGCTGATTTTCTCTCTTCTTCTTCTTCTTCTTCTTCTTCTTTTTTTTTTTTGGACTCGAATTCTCCAAATTGGGCAAGTCCCGACCATCCATTTTGGTCGATATTCATGCTTCCCTAGAACAGGCCTTCTTCATTTCATGAGGTCCTTCCTAGTTCGGCACTTGCTTTCTTTCGAAGTTCTTCTTGCATAGAAGAAATCCTCTTCTAAGCTCTATCGTGAAATTCTCTAGGGTGAATCATTTTGTTATGACCTCGCATCATTTGAGCGTGATAGATAACCTTCTTTTCAAATTCACCTAGTCGTATTAGATTGGATCTATTTTGCCCTATCTAGTTCCAACTCCAATTGGCAAAATCGATAAGAAATGTGTTGCCCCGGTGAAGTTTCTGTTGCCCCAATCAAGGTTCTAGCCAACGTTCTAAAACATGCGGGGTAAACGGTAGCTTCTCTATGTCAATCCTTTACAAGCCTCAGTCAGTTTTCTTCGCATGACTTCTGGTTGTTTTTGCTACATTGGTGAGGTGCCTGATTCTAATTTTTTGGCGTTCTTCATTACCGCTTCTTTTTTTTTTTACCCTTTTTTTTGTTTTTTTTTAACACCTGAGCTTGGAATTGTATTTGCTGACTATCGCCTTTGTAACTTTGGCATATGAAGCAACTTCCACCCTCTTAGTGAAGTATTTGATAACCACGAAGAAGTGTTAGTATTAGCTGGATACCTTTGGCGAGATCGGTACCGTAACATCTATGCCCCCCTTATTTAGAGGAGGCGCATAAGTCTTGACTTCCTTGATTTGGCGTCTCCTTTCTAAGTAGACCAGTAGTTCGAACTTCTTGATTAGCTTGGCCATTGTAGGACTATCAACATGGGTTCCAATTTTGGCAACACCCCAACGTTCCAGTAGCCTGGCGTGTCTTGATGCGATCATGCAAAAATATCTTGGAATTCTTGAAAATAGCCCATTGATGTCTCGTCTTATTTCTGTGGTGGACTAGGTTTTTCTTAAGTTTGCAACGTCCACTGACCCTTTTTACATGGTAAAGTCTATTCGCTTATCTTACCATCCTTAACAAATCAAGAGATAGGTCACAATCTTGTCATCTTCAAGGTCTTGAGATCCCTTAGACCCATATTTCGCTAAAAAGAGAGCCAGCAACAGCGTCGCTCGTGTCATTGATATCTGGGTACCTATTGCAGGTGTAAAGGCAGAAAATCTAAAGAATAAAATATTCTAAAGATGATTACTTATATGATGTGGGCATGAATGAAAAAAAGTGTAAAGCATGAAAATATTTACTTAGAAAGATGCATTTCATTAAAATAACAATTCTGGACGCAAGTCCATTTCACAAAAGATTCTTATTGCTCTTAGACCTTTAGAGCAATTTGCGTGTTTGGACATTACTCCGAGTTAGCTCTAAAAATATACGCCCCTTCCACAGCCCTATTGTTCAAAATACTCCCAGGCTCATATTTCTGCATTTGGTGCATCATCCAGCTTTACAACACCTATGCCAGTGAATTTTTCCACTAACTTCTTGAAAGCCAGGCAATTTTCTATCGAATGCCCTATAATCCCAGCATGGTACTCACACTGGGCATTTGGGTCATACCATTTTGGGTAAGGAGGTTGCATCGGCTTCAAGTAGTGAGGAGCCACTACATGTGCATCAAATAAATCTTGATAGAGCTCCTTGTATGTCATCGAGATGAGCGTGAACTGGTGCTTTCCCATGTTAGGTCTTGGGTTGGAATCTTGTCTAGGGGGACCTTGATAACTAGTATTCATCGTCCTTGATTGTCTTATTGCCATTAGATCTGCAGGGCTCTCATCATGCTTACTCGTACTACCCACTTCCTTTCCCTTCTTCCTTGGGATCTTCAATGTCTGCTCCCTCCTTTCTTTTGCCTCGGCCCGAACAACCGATTTGGCTCGATCATCCTTAGGGTTAAAACACGAGCCCATTGGGAAGTTTGACAGGGTTGAGGTATTGGTCTGACGTTGGGGTCTGATAATGATGGGTGCCCCTCACGACTGCGGATTTGGTTGGGTCGGGTTATAAACAATTTGTTCATCGTCATCTGCACTGCCGACCACTGGGCCACTCCTCTTTTCAAAACTTTCGGCAAGTAGTTGGGTTAACTGGCGCATCATACTCATTTGATCTTGCATATTCTGTCGAACTTCGGCCAACTGTTCTTGCATCAGTATTTGTCTTTGCTCTAATCTTTCCAACCTTTGTTCCATATCTTCTAGGTTAACTGAAATAATTTCACCTAATTAGGACTTTTTCTACGAGTTTGATCCATGCAATATGATGTGATGCAGATGCATGAAATGCAATGCAAAATGCATGAATGCAAAAGAAAGAGAGGCGTTGATTATGAATTCAATTCCTATTGGAAGAACTTGGTCTAGAAAGTACGTTCCTTAAAAAAAATAGACCACATATACGGCCTCTTCCTCGTAGCCCAGGTGAGAACACCAATCCTCTTCTTTGTACCCGAATATTATGGTCGTGTCCCGCCTCCTCTAGCTTTTTGTTTGCTTGATCCATGTTGTTCTTCATTGCTTACTTACCTTTGGCGACGCTGATAATCTTCTGATGACTCCAGGCAAATCCCCTTCTTCGTGTTCAAATGTTATGGTCATGTCCCGTAAACTTCCTTAGTAGATGTCTTTTCTAACTCTTTTTGCTCGATCTAGGCCGTACCGTACCTTCCGCGGTGCTCGTAATCTTCTGATGACTCTTGAACCATCCTTGTCGGTTTGCATCTTCATACAAGTCTTCTTCTTCTTATCCAAAAGTTATGGTCATGTCCCATGGACTTTCTCAGTAGATGTCTTTTCTAACTCTTTTTGCACGATCTAGGCCGTATTTTATCACTCACGTGTCCTCCGTGGTGCTCATAATCTTCGGATGGCCCCCGAACAATCCTTATCGGCTTGCATCTTCCTACAATGTCTTGCATTGTTGTTTCCCTAGGCCGTGTTCAGATCCACTTTATCAAGTGACGTATTTTCTTATGACGAATTCTCCCATTTAGGAATCAAACGCGAATCAACACCGTCTTTCTAAGATGATGCGATGCAATGCCAATGCATGGAATGAATGCACAGAGAAAGAGAAACGCTGATTATGAATTCGATTCCATTAAAAGAACTTTTCTAGAAAATAAAGCTCTTTACATAAAACAGATTACATATACGGTTTTGTCCTCGTAGCCCAAGCAAAACACCAATCTCTTCCTTCGTGACCGAATATCATGGCCATATCTTGTGCGCTTTCTTCGTGGGTGCCCCTTCTAGCTCTTTGGGGCTTGGTTCGGATCGTATCTCTTCACTTGTTTATCCTCTGTGATCGTTCATAAGCTCCTTTAAAGTCTGGGGGTGACAACTCCTTGAATAATCCTTGTTGGCTTGAATCATCGAGCGAGGTCTTGTACTCTTCTGTAGACTGTCAGCCTTCTCTCGTTGTTTACTTGGACTAATATTTGGGCAACCGTATTACAATTAGCTTTATCAAGAAATTCATTTTCTTATGAAAAACTCCTCTATTTAGCAATCGAATATTAATCAGCACCTCCTTTCTATGATGATGCAATGCAATACAGTTAAGACAGAGGAAAACACGTTAGCGCAAGAGTAATAAACAAAGTACCTATCCGGGTAACCACTAGGGTTTGACGTGACTCTACCTAGGGTGGGTTCTTAAAGTTGGCTATATGAGGTTTGGTTCTAAGGCAAGGGTACCTGAACCAGCAGATTCCTCGATCCTCACCCATTATAGGCTCATATGGACCGAGTTCAGTTCAGGGGAACACATTTCCCTATGGCTGCACGGAGACGAAAATCTCACGAAGACATAGGTACGGATGTGTTCCGAAAGCGATCCACTATCTTGCACGGAGGTGAAGACCTCACGAAAGAGTAGCTTCTCACTCCCACTTAAGGGTGTGACCGCAATGGTCATGCAATGCAATGCCAAAGTATTTCACGAGACTCGACATTATAGCACAAGCAAATGCATCAAAGAGAAACACAATTTTTCACAACAATTTTCCAAATTTCGATCAAAGGGACAAAAAATCAATCAATATACGGCCTGACTCTCTTTTGGGTCCCCAGTGGAGTCGCCAAGCTGTCATAACCACCCCTCTTTGAAAAGGCGGAAAATCGAACTTGGGTTTTTAAAAATGAAAAAAAACGAGAGTCGCCACCGATCTTTTATTAGGTGTGATCGGACCACCTTTGTTTTAATAAAACATTTTTTGATTTACTAAAACAATGCTTTTGGTCTACGAAAATTTGAGAAAATGGGTTCGGGAGTCGGTTACGTGCGAGGAAGGGTTAGCACCCTCGTCACGCCCAAAACTGGTACCGAATTAATTAACTAATGTCCCAATGTCGAAAGTTTGAAAATTTTGAAGGAATTTAAAAATCTGACCGCTTTTGGAAATATTCATGTTTTCCTTGAATTAAATCGAGATTTTCCCATTTCGAAGAAATAAAGTGTCACATCCAATACTTTAGGACACGATAGTTTAAATCTTCGATCCTAAGATCATCTCATAGTTTTCCGGAATTGCAAATCAAGACTCTCTCGTTTCCAAGGGATTAAAATATCACATCCAATAATTTGGGACACAATAATTTTAATCTTCGGATCAAAGATCATCCCATAGTTTTCTTCTTGAAAATCAAGATTTTCTCGTTTCAAAAGACTAAAATATCACATCCAATACTTTAGGACACGATAGTTTAAATCTTTGAATCCAAGATTATCCCATAGTTTTCTCGAATTAAAAATCAAGACTTTCTCATTCCAAAGGAATTAAATTATCACATCCAATACTTTAGGACACGATGATTTAAATTCCCGGGAACAAGCCTTTTGTTCAAAAAATACATTTATTTAGAAGAATATTCGGTTATTTAGATTAAACAAGAAAATTGCAACCAATACTTTAGGGTACGATCTCTCGAATTTCTAAATACAGAACATTACCTTTACGACGAGGAACAATTTTGTACCGAGCAAAAATCAATATAACACAAATTTCTAATGAAATGTAAAAACAATTTACAATACAGATATGCATAACAACATGGCAGTAAATGTGCTAATATAAATGACGTATAAAGGACGAAGATGAAATAAAGTAAAAATGAACGAGTCGAGGTGATGATGATGACAAATGAAAATATGAATAACGAGTAATGATAGTTATAAGTGTAGATACCAAAGGAAAATATAATTATGAAAATAATAACAATGAAGAAAATAAATATAATAGATGATAGAATAGTTAGTAATAACAATAGTATTAACATAGTAATAATAAAATAATAACTATATATGCAAGTAGTAATAATAACATGTTAGTAATATAATAATAATAATAGTGTTAAGAATGATACAAATTAATATAATAATACAATGTAGTAACAATAATAGTAATACAGTTAGTATGTACAAGTAATGGTGTAATAATAATATAGAGAAAACAATAACATAATAATAATGAATAATAATATAATAATAACATAATAATATTAGTATAATAATAGTAATATATATAATGTATAATATATAGATAATAATATAACTATAATAATAATAATAATAACAATAATAATAATAATGCGATGATGATAATGATAGTAATATAATAATAACAATAAAAGAAACCAAATTGAAATTAAAATGAAGTTAAAGGGGTAAAATAATAATAAAGCAAAATAAAAGGATCGGGGATTAAAACACAATGCGGGCCACAACAAGAGGGACCGATTGAGCAATTTAGCCCGTCTCTGGAAGCGCACGTTCTGACAGGGACTTATTTAGAATCTCAACGAAATAACAGGGCAAAATTAAAAGAACTGAAATGCTGTATATGGCTAAGATCGAAGCGCTAAGAAAGGAGGGGGGTTGTTGCGCAAATATACCCTTGAAGGGATATGCGCAGTAACCCCAGCAAGAAACGGCGCCGTTTGATATAATGGTTATGAAACCATTCTTATTTCCCCAAAAAAAATCAGATGTCATTAATCCCTAAAATTTCTTTAACCTAACAGCCACCTAAAACCTATTTTCTTCTCCCTTCTATCGACTCTCCTTCTCCCCAACGAGTGAGGCTCTCCGACGACTACTCGCCATCATATTCGGTGACCACGACGAATGGGGGGAAACTTTCGAGTCCGTTCGAGGCTCTCGCTTCAAGGGCTGAGCCTTGGTGCTCGTAGGATCGAAGGATGGAGCGAAGAAAGGGAGGAGGGAACTCGCCCCTTTACGCCCCCGATTCGGCCTCGACGGCGGAGAGGGAACTCCGGTGACGCGCCTTTGGGCCTCGGGTACGCCTCCTAATCCCTTTGATTTTTCTTTGTATGGTTTTGAAGTCACGAGAAAAAAATGCAATAACAGTAGATAGCAGTAAAATAACAAAAATGAAATCAACCTTTCAAATGCTTTGTATTGCTGAATTTTTTTTTTTAGATTTCCCCTTCCCTGTTACAATGTTTCATTCGGTTTTATAACCGAAAAAGAAGAAAAGAAAAAAAATAAAATACAATATTTCCCATTTTTCTGCCATTGTTGTCTGTTGCTCTGTCTTCTTTTGCAGGAAGTGGAGACCAACGGCGTGGTGGCAGACAATGGCTTCAGTGGGGGTGCATGTGGGAGAGCCATGCGGCGCAAAGGGCTAGGCTAGGGTTTCTTCTTTTCTTTTTGATTTGGGTTTAGTTGGGCTAGTTTATTTTGGGCTTGTTTGGGCCCCGGGTAAAAATTTGGGTATTACAATATTATTTTGTTTTCATGCGTAGTAATTTTGAGTGAAATTGTGTTGAATTGTGCAAATTTTATTGCTTTAGTGTGCTTGAATTTAGAGAAAGGATCAAATTGATAAAATAGTAAAAGTAGCATTCATTAAATTGAAGGGTTTAATTGAAGTGTTGTTTGAAAGAATGGATTTGCATGTCAATTAACCCAAATCTCATGGTGGTGGACGGCATAATGATAGTATGCTTATATTAAATCAATTGTTTTTAGTTAATGGCTTTTTATTCACTTATTTTATAATGTGAAGGGAATAAAATAATAATAATAAGAAAACATTATTTTTTTATCTCCCCATTTCCTTCATCTTCTCCACGAAAACAAAGAGGAAAGAAGAGAAAAACTTAAGCTTCATAGTTTCGGTTGATGCATGTTCTCTTAAGGTAAGTAATCGAGCTTGATTTTTGTAAATTCTTGCATGGTTGTGCTAGTTATCTTGAACACTATGGAATCCATGTGGAAAATTTTTAGTTTGAAGCTTATTCTAGGTTCGGCCATGGATGAGAACCTTGATTTTGTTATGTTGATGGAAGATTTCTTTTTAGCAAAAATTAGATATCAACATGGTTGAGTAGGAACTTAGATGAAATGGATGTGAGAAGGTCTAATTTATGTGAATAAATAGTTAAGGGTTTAAAATGCAAATTTGATGGTTTGTATAGACTTGCAGTAAGATGTAGAAGGTTCGGCCCTTAAGGAATTAATCTAAATTCCATGCGTTTTGTGTTTTATGCTTGGAGGACTAAAGTGTAGAAATCTTTAAATACTAGGGGTAAAATGGTAAATGTTGTAATTATGAGTTTTTGGATTAAATTGAATGAATATGAGTTTGAATGTGTTCAAATTGAATTGTTTAGATCAAGTACAAAAGGAAAAGGTTTTGGATCGGGGAAAAACAAAATTAAACGAGTAGCCGGGAAGCTTAATTTGACAACTATCGAGGTAAGTTTTAAGCAATTGGGTTAAATTGAATTTTTTTTTACCATGTTATATGCCCAAGTTAGATGGTGGTAAGTGTATTGATATCACATTGCCGAATGTATTTATAAAATTAGTATAAGTAGCCGATTTTGTGGTTGTTGGAGGTTTAGATTTATTTGCATGAAATGTGAGTTTGTATGATAATGATACTAATAGATGTGAGAAATACTAAATTAGGATATGAATAAATTCAAGGATTGCTAGTTGCTTAATAATGTCAAGGTCGAATGTGATATTGGGCAATATATATATATATATATATTAGCCAAATTATGTGGTTGATTTTGTATGAATTTAATATACTTGAGATGGATGAATAATTATGCTTTGAAAAGTAGTTAAATGTGGACTTTGAAGTAGGTGGAGGTTGTAATTGAATAAGTAACTATATATATGGTCATACATTAGATGGTTGAGATGTGTATAAAGATAGGTAAATTTTACCAATGTGACAGAGTTAAGATTTAATAAGTGCATGGGTTGAATGTATGTTTGACTAATATGAAATCGACGATGGAGGTGATTGAATATGCAATTATAGGTTTAATTGAGTGTGACCGGATATAATGGTAGATTATAGGAAAAAGAATTTGGTTTGAAATATACATACTTGGGTTCGGTCCTAATTATAATGTGTGGATATTTATATATGAACTATAAGAGGAGAAAATTTTATAATTAGCACTATGTGTGCGAATAAATTAGTAAAGGCTCTATGTGAGCGATACGTTACGAGAAATATTGTGTAACAGCTCTATGTGAGCGATACGTTACGAGAGTATTGAGTAACGGCTCTATGTGAGCGACACGTTACGATGAATATTGAGTAACGGCTCTATGTGAGCTATACGTTACGAAAAATGTCAAGTAACGGATCTATGTGAGCGATACGTTACTAAATTTTATCAACAATTGTGTAAGTATAAGATTCGTTAAATGATTTATATGAGTAATGTTATTATGCATATGAAAATGTAAGAAATGCATTTGTAATAACCAATTTTTGCCCGGCCCGATATTAAAACCGAGGCCCATCAGATAATAAAGTCCAAACAAAAACAAACAAAACGAAAAACCAAAAATTAAACAGTTCGTAACAGCCTGTGTCCATCACAGCCCAATTGCAAACTGACCCTATACCCTGACCCTAACCCGGGGCCCAAATAAGCCCAAATAAACCCAATAAACCAACCCAAATTGAAACCCATCAGCCCAATCAAAAAAACAAAAACAAAACAACCAACAAACCCTAGGTGCGCCGCACCTAGGGTCCTCTGCTCCACCAGCTCCCCCATCCTCCACGCTTCTGACCACTGCCATGCCATCCCGCATGCTCCTCGTCCATCACCTGCAAGAAGCACGCGCAGCAACACAAACAGCAAGGCAGAAAAATGACAAAGAAACAAATGAAAAGAAATAAAGAAATCGCGTCTGTAAATCGGTTATATAAACCGAAGTAAACAAATTTTGTATGGGTCGGCTGGCTTTCAAAAACACTGAAGAAATAAAAACTATTAGAAATAAAAAATATAAAAAGGTTGATCTCGATTTTGTTATAGTTTACTGCTTACTCTTTTTATTGTTGTTACGTTTGTTGTTTTAAACTTTCAAAAATAATAATAAAAGAGGAAGAGTGAGGAAATCATACCTGAGTCGTCAAAACCGGATTGAGAGCAGAGAAAACGGGGTTTCTTCCCTTGGGCTTTCGGTGTTCCAAAGGGGTTCGGGAAAGGACCAAAATGCCTGATTTTGGGCATCACCGGCTATCGATACGGTGGTGGCGCGGTGATACAACAGGAGGCTGAGGGGAGGCCGATCGTGAGACGAAAATGAGAGGGAGAGAAGGCTGGAGTTTTTTTTTGTTTTTTTTTTGAAGGTGAGAGGGCTGCAACTAAGAAAGAAAAAGGGAATCTGAGGCTTAAATCTGCCCACCAAAAACGGCACCGTTTCAGGGGTCTCCCCAGGCGCCAAAACGGCGTCGTTTTGGGGAGACCTGTGCGACCCGACCCGTATAGCAGCGGATCCGCGCGTTTTTACCCTTGATGGGAAAATTGCGCGTTCGGTCCTCCCATGTTGTGCCATCGTTTAATCACACTTAATTTCATTTTTTTAATTTTTAATTTTGCCCCGAAATTTATGCGCCATTTCAACTTAGTCCATATTGAAGCGACGCATTCTGAAAGATCGGGATAATTACCCATTCGGCCCCTATTATTTGCGCACGCATTTCACTCGAGTCCGTTGATCCCCTTTTTATTTTCGATCTTTCCCCTAGATTTTGTTGTCATTTTAATTTAATCCTTTTGTATATATTCCGTTTTACTATTCTGCCATTATACAAATAGTAATATTATTATTATTATTATATTTATTATCACTATATTGTTGTTGTTATTATTATTATTATTATTATTATTATTGTTGTTGTTGTTGTTGTTGTTGTTATTATTATTATTATTATTTTCGTTACTTTATTAGATTATTCTTATATATATATATATATATATATATATATATATATGTATATCGTTATTTGCTTATCACTTGCCATTACTATTACTGACTTTTATTTTATTTTATTTTTTTGTCATATTAAATCGTTCATGTTATTTATTATTTATATATTAGTATATTAAGGGTATAAATATATATGTATTTCTTAATTATTATTTATTACTTCTATTTAGCTCAAAATTGTTTCATTAAAATTTTTTATACATTATATTTTTTAAATTGTATATTATATCGTATTATATTGTATATTATTTTTAGCTAAAATCTATTTATGTTATATAATGCATTTCTATTTGTATTGTTTTTTTATATGTAGTTTTATATATATTTATTTAAAATCACTATATATTTTTTTATTTTATACATTGTTTACATTGTTTATATCATATGAATGTCTCTTTTCATTATTTAAACTTACATGGAATATGTTTATATTTTTTCATTGCTTATCGTATTTGTCTATATTTCATCGTACATTTGTAATTGCTCTAGCATAGTAATTCTTATTCGTCGCATCTCATTATTATTTCTTCATTGCTTATCATAAATGTTAGCATATCATAATCGTTTTCAATATGTGTTCGATATTGTAAATGCAATATCGTCACAGGGATTTTTGTTAAAAATACACTTTTGCGAAACTAACACTTTATTTAAGGTTTTCAAAATGAGGCGATTTTCATCTTGGATTCGAGGATATAAATTATTGTGTCCTAAAGTATTGGATGTGATTTTTTATTCCTTCGGAATGAGAAAATTTTGGTATTCAATTCGAAAAATTATGAGATGATCTTGGATTCGAGATTTAAATTATCGTGTTCTAAAGTATTGGATGCGATATTTTATTCCTTCGGAACGAGAAAATCTTGATGTTTAATTCGAGAAAACCACGAGACGATCTTGGATTCAAGGATTTAAATTATCGTGTCCTAAGGTATTGAATGCGATATTTTATTCCTTCGGAACGAGAAAATCTTGATATTCAATTCAAAAAAAAATTCAAATATTTTTAAAGGGATCATATTTTTAAAAATCTTTTTACAATTTTCAACTTTCGACATAAGGACAATAATTGATCAATTTGGTACCAATTTTGGGCGTGACGAGGGTGCTAACCCTTCCTCGCACGTAACCGACTCCCGAACCCGTTTTCTCAAATCTCGTAGACCAAAAACACTGTTTTAGTAAATCAAAACATTTTATTGAAACAAAGGTGATCCGATCACACCAAATAAAGATCGGTGGCGACTCCCCTTTTTATTTTCGTTTTCAAAACTAAGTCGATTCCCGCGTTTTCAAAAAATGGTTTCGACAGCATTATTACAGGGTATGTATGAACGATTTAATTTGAAAGGGTAAGTAAATTAAAGATATGTAATATACCTATTAATTTGAGATTTTTAGTAGCTTGAAATGCAAATAGAAAATTTGGTAAGTATATGATATAAATATTAGTTATTTATCATGTGGTGTTGATATATGGAAATTTATAAATTCAATTTTTATTATGGTTTGGGATGATTTATATGGATGCTACCAAGAGTTTAGGTTTCGAAATTTTGAATGAAATTTTGTCTGTATTATTCAATGAATTTAAATTGCTTACACTTACTAAGCTATAATAGCTTACTTGGTGTGTTTTATGTATTGTTCATTAGATTTTGAAGTTGAAGCTCAAGCTCGAGGATCATAGTCGAAGTCATTCACATTATCATCTCTTTTGGTACCTTTTTGTTTTTGAACCCAAGATCCATGGCATGTATAAGCTAATTTACTTCTTGGAGTTTTGTATAAAAACAAACTTATAATGTATGGAAGCCATACGAAAATGGCTATACTTATATGCATAAATATGGCTTGGTCATGCTTAAGTTGGTGATATTATATGCAGGGAAATAGTTGGACAGCAGCAGTGACATGAATTTGAAAAATCACCAAAAATAGTAGAAATAGAATTAGGTTGTGCATGACATATAGAATTAAATCTTATTGAGTCTATTTTTATAAAAAAAACCCGGTGTAGGAAAAAGAGTTGTATATTATGAGATAATTGATTTTTAGTGAAGAGAGGTCAGAACTGTCGAACTGTGTAATAGGGGAGACTTTAACTAATAAACTGTACTAATTGGCCAGACCAAAAATTCTGGAAAAATTACAGTAAGAAGATATATGAGTCTAGTTTCAAGAAAAATTTACAGATCTAGATTTCAAGTTTCGTAACTCAATTTATAATCGATTTAGTGAACATGACGCAGATGGACAGTTTTAATTATTATGTCCCGAACTAGTAAGTTAAGTCTAGTAATGCCTCGTGCTCGACTCTGGCAACGGTCTCGGGTAAGGGGTGTTACATGGACTGTTTTGATTTATTTGGTTTTTTGTATTTTATTTGTTTTTTGGTTTTATGGGCCCGGGCATATTTGGGCTCTTACACAGAGCAAACTGAAAGAATAAATATTGATTTACAATATAGTGCAGCGAAGATATCGGATATAAATACCTCCAGCTATTGTCTCAATCAAATGCCAAAATTCGAATGTATTAACACCACTTTCGAGCACGTTAACTCACCGATGAGGTCGTCGAATTTAGCTATACGAAAATCACCAAAATCTTTTAAGCACTCGGAAACTCACTAGATGGAATTGTTTTCAAAATTTATTTTTGGTGCTTAGAGACTTTATGCTTGGGAGTATTTATAGTGGTGGTTCCCTATAAAAAACTAGGAGTGTTCAAATTTTGATTAAAACCAAATTAACCGATCGAATCCATCTAATTCGATTAATTGGTTGGTTAACCAATCTGATTCGATCGGAAGTCGGTTAATAATTTTTTGGAAGTTTCGTTATCGATTAATTCGGTTCGAAATTGAGTAATTAACCGAATTAATAAAACTTATTAATTAATAATACAAATTACATGTAGTTTTAATTCGGTTAATTTGGTCAAATAAATATTATCAATTTATTTTTTGATATATTTTATACTTGTTTTAACCTAAAAAACATATAAATTTTGGTTAATTCGGTAATCGATCGAATAAATCGAAATATTTCAGTTCGATTAATTTTTTTTAAAAAATTCAATTCAATTAACGATTAAAGGATTGAAAATTTCAATTGATTAAGTTAATATTAATTCTTGTTTGAACACCCGTATAAAAAACCATCATAAGTAAGGGAGCATTCCCACGAACCAAATACCTACACAAACCACAAACACTCAAACAAATCATCAGCCAAACAACATAAACACCCTCACAATCCATTACTTTGGACCAAAAGTAGATTAAGCAAGGCTAATAATACACACTTTCGACCAATGTACCTTTTCCAAGCTAAGTCAATCAAACTCCCACTATCAATAATAATTTTCACAGCTTCCAAAGACGAGGACCTTGTTTTCACACCAGTTCACCCTCGGATGCAAACTTCTGGGCATATTTCCATTTAACACAAATGATATCATCGATTTATTGCTTTACAGGGCAAAATCTAATCTGGTGGGTTGTTTGTCTGATATCTGAACTATGCATTGCTATGCACTACTAACATTAAACTAGAAAGCGAGATATATTGCTTGGAGGCTTACGAATGTTTAGTTTAAATTGATTTTTATCTTACTGATTATCCTTTATTTACTATTCAGGTTAAGCTTGTACTTCCTACATTAGCCTGTCTTATTCATTCAAAAGATGAAGTCGTCTTAGCTAAAGCATGTAGGGCACTCTCATATCTATTCTATTTCTGAAATCTATTCTATTTCTGAGCTATTTTGTTTAGTTTCTTGACCCAAATCGTAAATTTTTGGACTTTTACAGTCACCCTTTTCCTTCAGTGTAAATTATGCTCTTTATACAGTTAGAAATATTGTTACTAGAGATGATGTGCAAATTCAGGTATTAAACACTTTGTTTAATTAGTTTTTCCCTTTTAAATGATCTTACTAGAATATGTATCTTTTGCCATTTATCATATCCTTTTTTTGTTAATAACTAGTTTTCTCACTAAAGCCACATTTATGCCCCCTCTTAATTAGACTAAAGATTTTTTAGGTTTAGTTGTTAAAAGATAATTTATTTTCTTATTTATGGGCAAATCTTGTTGCTACAAAGTGTATCATTAATCAGCAGGCATTGCCATGCCTTCTAAACCTTTTGAAAAATAATTATGAAAAGAGTATCAATAAGTTTGCTTGTTGGGCAATCTCAAGTATGACTTATAACCAGAGTTCCATTTTACAGGGGTGAACTATCTGTTTCTTCCAAGGGATTCATTGAAGATCTTAAGATATTAGTAATCAAGACTTACTCTAATCTTGTGAATAAAAACGATTGACCAAATAATTATATTTATTGCGTTTAATTCTTTAAATTCTCAAATAAATAATATTTAGATATTTCTTTCCATTTCCAAGTTTATAATTATTGTGTGGTAACCAATCTACACCTTTAATCTTTAAAATCACAGAGTTCAGATTAAAAATACATTTAGGCCTCAAATCTTCTTTACACTATGCTAATGTTAGTATACATCCAGCCATGTTTCCAAAGAAGTAAATTTGTAGTAAAAGGTTTTTTTTTTTTTAATAAAAGGAATTAAAAAATTATGGGTAAATTATTAAAATAGTCATTTTTGTTTGCTTCAGATTATATTTAGTCATTTATGTTTGAAATGTGTAGTCTTACATTATCGCTTTATTACGAAATGGTTATTCTATCGTTAAGATCTATTATCTCCTAAACGGCAGTCTGACGTGACAGTTAAAATATGTTTTAAATGCTAACATGGATGTCCAGCCAAGTAAATTAATTGATTTTTTAATTAAATAAATTTAATTAATTGAATTTTCTAAATTAATTAAAGGAAAATATTAATTTGGTTTCCCAAAATAATCAAAACGAATGCATCAAATTAATCCTTGGACTGGAAAAAAATAACCTTTAGTCTCCTTTTTCTTTTAATTTTCGTTTTCATTTTTTACTGAAAAACCCATCTATTTCATAGTTATCTTTGTTGAATTGAGTGGTAGCAATCAAATTAGGTGCTTCATCAATTGGTTGGATTTTTTATTCAAAATGGAAGAACAAATGATTGATTCAATGGAGGATCCAAGCATATTGATTACATTAAATAATGGTTTTTTTTTCTTTACTTGGGTTTTGGGATCAAATATTATGAATTTTTTTGCATAAAGGTGGTCCATCTTTTTATGTTTTTTTTGTTATAAGTAATTGACAAAAAAGACATGCTTTATTTTTGTTTATTTGTTCATTGTAGGCAACCATAATAGCAAGCATGTATAGAGGTTAGTATGTCTATTTCTTCTTCTTTGATGGTAACAAAAAAAAAAAAAAAAACAATTGTTCCTTCTTTTTAAACCGGAGAAAATTATGTTTCAGGGCAAAAATTTGTATTCTATTTGCATAAAAAAAATTTAATTTTTCTCATCCCAGCAAAATATTCACATTGGTATTTAAACTTATTTTAACTGTTACGTTGGACTGCCATTTGGGATGTAACAAATTTTAGTGGCAAAGTGATCATTTCATAACAAAACGATAATGTAATTGACTAAAATGTAACATTTCAATTATAAGTGACTAAAATGTAACCTGAAGCAAACAAATGTAACTATCTTAATAGTTTACCCCAAAATTATCACATTTTTATTTATTTTTACTTTTCTAAAATCAGTGTTTTTAATCTAAAATTGAAAACTAAGATAATTATCCATAAATTAATCCTATAAATTTTGATTATTTTCTAAAATTGAGTATCAAATTAATTCAATAATTTAAATTAATCTTTAAATTTAAAAATGTTTTAATAAATATAAGGGTTAAATATAAAATAAGTACATGAACTTGTCTACTTCTCCTAGATTGGTACCTATGGTTTTTTTTTGTCCGAGATTAATACCCAAATTTTTTTCCTGTCCACTAGTTTAGAACCTGAGTTTAACAGCCTTAAAATTTTGCAGACGTGGCAACACTGACCACTCGCGCGCAACATGTTGCACTCCCAAAACTCCTTTGACCTATTGATCCATCTTATCCCTTATCCATTATCCTTTTGGTTTTTTCTTTCCCTATTAAGTTGTTAAACCCCATCCCAATATCTGGGTTTCTAAAGGAAAACCAAAAGGACAAAGGAATAATAATAAGAAACCCCACTTTTTGCATCCTGTTCATCATCTTCTAGACCCCTAACTCCACTTCTTCCATAGCATTTTGACCAAAAAATTCATATTGGGATGCATCAAAAAGCGCATTATTTGTAAAAACATTAACTAATTTAGCAATTAAATAGTAGCATAGACGCGATCAACCAGCATAACAGTAAAGACCCGTTTGGTACCCAAGAAGGAAAAATAATAAAGGAACTTTTAAAGCAAAATTCATCATCTTTTCGCATCATAAAATCAAGCTAATTAAGTAAAAAGGGTGTTATACAATTTTGATCACCAACACGAGTCTTAAATAGGATCCAGGTCACCCAATCATGACCCAGATAGGCCTTGCCAACTGACAAAGGGCAAGGTGAACCATGAGAAGACATCAAGAGGAGTTCGCAGACCCAACTCGCAAGGCAAGCTCGCAAGTTTAGCTCACATGAGCCAAACGAAGGTCACGGTCCTAGTTTGCACGCCTCCAAGGAGCTTGCGAAAGGGGGACCACATGTACTGCGAGCAACATAGAGTGAAACATATGTCTAGTAGACCTGGAGCTCGCACAGAATATCAATGCTAGGAACAAGAAGGACCACATGCTCTGCAAGCAACCTAGAATGAAAAACATGTCTAGCAAGTCTGAGATCCGCGTGGAATGTCAGTATTAGGAATGGTGGAGTCAGGACAAGAGAGTGGGGTTATACTATAAATTATAATAGCATATATAAAACTCGAATACTCTCGTCAAAACGACACAAGACAAATTTACTCAACAATAGGAAAATCGAAAAAGAAAAGAAGGAATTGGGGAAAGAAATTTGAGGAAGATAGGAAGAAGTTGTTATGAAGTTTGCCATCAGGTTGATCCATTTTTACAAAAATCGACATAACAAGAAAAGACGAAAATAACCTTAGCTAGATATAGTAGATAAAAGAAAGATAAGATGAAGAAGAAATTAAAACCCCAAAGATATAGAAGGAAACGAAGAAAAATCTGTGAGAGAGAGGGGGTGGTGAGAGATTAGGGGAAGGGAGGAGAAATGGGGGTTTCGATTTTGGGTCTGGGGTTTTGATTTGAACCAAAAAGAAGAAGAAAAATAAAAATGGAGGATTTAAATCAATAAGGAATGATTAAATTGACAACCAAACAGCAAAACAAAAAAAAAAATTGAAATTTTGATGAAGAAGAAGAAAAAAATCGAAGTTGCAGTCGATATTTTCAGGGAAAAAGCTTTGAATCTGGGCAATCTCAATCGTTTCCTTTTCTTAATTTTTGTTTTTTAAATTTTTAATTAAAGAAAAAATAAAGGGGTTTTAGGAGTTTGACACGTGGTGACATCTTAGTAGCCACTGCTACTATGTCAATAAAACCAATCTAATGGATGGAAAAGAAAATTTGGATACCAATTTAGAAAAAAAATCATAAGTACTAATCTGATAAGTTTAGATATTAATTTTATATGTAACCCAAAATAAAACTAAATTTAAATATTGATTATAATTCTTTCTATCTTCATCTTTAATTTATAAATTGATGGTCTAAAAATAGAATAAATTACCATAAAGAAGATAATGTGATATACTATTCAATTATATAAGATTTCTTTAAAAATACAACTGAGTTCTTATACTATTTTTATTAGATTTGTCTATAGGTCGAGTTAGGTTCGAAATGGGCCTTAACAAAATTTTAGGCTCGAGTCTTATTCAGCTTAAAAAATGGGCTTAAAATTTACCCAAGTTCGACTCGAATTATAGATGTTAAATCTGGGCCTGGTTTGTATTAAATTTTTTATTTTATTTTTTATATAAAAATTAAAAAATATAATACATCAAAAACACTAAAAACATTAAACTAAATGCCTCTAAAATAGTAACAAAATTAACAATAAATTAATAGTTATACAATATCTAAATAATAACAACAAAATAATAGTAATATAATAGCAAAATGACAATAAAATAGTAGTTTTTCTTTTTTGCAAATTTAGGTCGGATTAGACTCAGATAAAAAAAAATTACCCAAGGTGTGGCCCATTTTCTAAACATATCTTATTTTTTTATCCAATCCCATTTGTCCTAACCAATAAAAGTAACCATTTATTTAGGGTTATTTAGAAAAATATAAATACAAATTTATTTATTTATTTTTATATATAAGCAATTATTAGTCTTAGAAAAACCCAACAATCTATCATCAAGCCGTCTGCCGGTTCATCTTATCGTTCCGTTATATTTAACGGTGTCATCAACGCCACCGGTTCAATTCCACCAATTCCCCCTCCCCGTTTATCCATTAAAACTAACGCTGGTTATCCCCTCTCCGGCCATTCTCCCTTTCTCTGACATTTTCCTCCAAAAATTTCCATTCCATTCTATTGAATATCTTTCAATCTCTGTCTAAAAAACTCTCATTTTGTCTCTCTCTAATTTCCCATATCTCTCTTTTTTCCATCACAATATAAAGTCTCTCTGTCAAGAGTTCATGTCAGTAAGCAAATCTTTTTGGGTTTTTTTTCCTCTTTCATTTGTTGTTTAAATTTGTTATAAAAATGTTTAGTTTTTGTTGTCTGATTAAATTTACTTTTCTTTTTAATGGATACGAGCTTTGGGTTGTTGTGATTCATATATTTTATGGGTTTTTCTTTTCTGGGTTTTTAATGTTTTTCCTTTTTCTTAAAGAATCGATAGCACCCTTCTCCTTTGGTGATAACTCCTGCTCTTTATACAGTTAGAAATATTGTTACTGGAGATATTGTGCGAACTCAGGTATTAGACACTTTGTTTAATTAGTTTTTCCCTTTTAAATGATCTTACTTAAATATGTATATTTTGTCATTTATCGTTTTTTTTTTTTGTTAATAACTAGTTTTCTCATTAAAACCACGTTTATACCCTCTCTTACTTGGACTAAAGATTGTTTGGATTTAGTTGTTAAAGATGATTTTTTTTTTTCTCATTAATGGGCAAACCTTGTTGCTACACAGTGTGTTATAAGTCATCAGGGCATTGTCATGCCTTTTAAAACTTTTGACAAATAATTGAAGCTAATATTATTGCTCCTCTAGTTCATTTGCTTCAAAATGCTGAATTTGATATTAAGGAACAAGCTACAAAAGCCATCTCAAATGCTTCATCTGGTGGGACTCATGATCAGATCAGGTACAAAAATGGCAACCAATCACAGCTTTAATTATTGAAATCACAAATTTAAAATTTAAAACATTTATGCCTCAAGCCTTCTTTACACTTTGCTATTATGGATAAAATATTAAAATAGTCACTTTTGTTTGCCTCATGTAACATTTTAGTCACTTATGTTTAAAATGTGTAGTCACATTATCATTTTGCTAACGAAATGGTCATTTTGTTATTAAGATCCGTTACCTCCCAAACGGCAGTACGAAAAAATTTGATTTCCTGAAATAATCAAAATCAATGCATCAAATTAATCCTTGAACCGGAAAAAATAACCTTTGGTCTCCTCTTTCTTTTAATTTTCATTTTTATTTTGACTCAAAAAATCATCTATTTTTATCGTCATCTTTGTTGAAACGAATAGTAGAAATCAAATTGGGTGCTCCATCAATTGATTGAATTTCTTATTCAAAATGGAAGAATAAAGGATTGATTCAATGGAGGGTCCAAGAATGGATTACGGTAAATAATGGGGGGTTTTTTGTTCTTTACTTGAGTTTTAAGTTCAGATATTATATATATATTTGCAAAAAAGGTGGTCTATCTTTTTGTGTTTATTTTTTTATAAATGACTGACAAAAAAGACATGTTTTATCTTTTTTTATTTGTTTATTGTAGACAACCACAATAGCAAGCATGTATAGAAGTTGGTATGTCCATTTCTTCTTCTTTGATGATAAAAAAAAAAAAAAAAAAAACCCAATTGTTCCTTCTTTTTAAACCAAAGAAAATTGGGTTTTAAGGCAAAATTTTGTATTCTATTTGCATAAAAAAATTTAACTTTTCTCATCCTAGTTGAATATCAACATTGGCATTTAAAACTTATTTTAACTGTCACGTCGGACTGTCGTTTGGGATGTAATAGATCTTAACGGCAAAGTGATCATTTCGTAACAAAACGATAACGTAATTAAATAAAATGTAACATTTCAAACATAAGTGATTAAAATGTTACCTGAGGCAAACAAAAGTAACTATTTTAATAGTTTATCCCAAAATTTTCACATTTTTATTTATTTTTATTTTTCTAAAATCAGAGTGTTTAATCTAAAATTGAAAAACTCTGATATGGTAGGATAATTATCCATAAATTAATCCTATTAATTTTGATTACTTTCTAAAGTTGGCTATCAAATTAATTCAATAATTGAAATTAATCTTTAAATTTAAAAATATTTTAATAAATTTAAGGGTTAAATATAAAATTAGTATATTAACTTGTCCACTTCTCTCAGATTGGTAGCTATGGTTTTTTTTGTCCCAGATTAGTACTTAAACTTTTTTTTTGTCTACTAGTTTAGAACCTGAGTTTAACGGCGTTAAAATTTTACTGACGTGGCAATGTCAGCCACTTGTGCGCCAGCATGTGTCGTACTCCCAAAACCCCTTTGACTCGTTGATCCATCGTATCCCTTATCCATTATCCCTTTGGTTTTTTCTTTCCCTTTCATCACCATTATGTTGTTAATCCCCATCCCAATATCTGGATTTATGAAGGAAAACCCAAAGGAGAAAGGAATAACAATAAGAAACCCCACTTTTTGCATCCTGTTCATCATCTTCTAAACCCCCTAACTCCACTTCTTTCATACCATTTTGATCAAAAAATTCATATTGGGATGCATCAAAAAAGGAATTATTTGCAAAATTATTAACTAATTCAGCAATTAAACAGTAGCATAGACGCGATCAACCAGCATAATATACAGCTCAATAACCACCAAATTCAAGAAACATAAAAAAAAACCTTTTTTTTTGTTTAAGATAAACAAGTAATCAAGCAAATACAATAAAGTTAGTGGGGTTAATAGTAAAGACCCGTTTGGTACCCAAGAAGGGAAAATAATAAAGATGTGAACTTTCAAAGCAAAATTCATCACCTTTTTGCATCATAAAACCAAGCTAATTAAGTAAAAGGGATGTTATACATTTATGATCACCAACCTGAGTCCTAGGTAGGATCCAAGCCACCCACTCATGACCCAAATAGGCCTCACCAAATGACGGAGCGCAAGGTGAACTGTGAGAGAACATCAAGGAGAGTTCGCAGGCCCAACTAGCAAGGCAAGCTCGTAGGTTTAGCTCACACGAGCCAAACGAAGGTCACAACCCTAGTTCACACGCATCCAAGGAGCTCGCAAAAAGGGGACCACGTGTACCGCAAGCAACCTAGAGTGATACACATGTTCAGTAGATCTGAAGCCCGCACGGAATGTCAATGTTAGGAACAAGAGGTACCGTATGTTTCGCAGGAAACCTAGAGTGAGACATGTGTCCAACAAGTCTAAGATCCGCACAGAATGTCAGTATTAGGAATGGTGGAGTCATGACAAGATAGCGGGGTCATACTATGAGCTATAATAGCATGTATAAATACCCAAATACTTTCATCAATAAGACACAAGACAAAGTTACTGTTTATTTGGTTATCATTTTGGGCAAGTATTTTTTTATTGATTAGAATTGTATACATCTTTTTATCATTTTCTTGCTGTTCCCATTTATGGGTTTTGGTGGAAGCTGGTTTTGAGCCTTTTCATTTTTTGTTTGATTGATGAATTAAATACCATTTTGAGCAATTCACTTGTGTGATAACATGGTTTATGGTTGGAATTATCTCTCTTAAAGGATTGAAAAGAAAATGCTTTAGAAAATACGTGAGTCGTTTTAATGTACTACTAATTTTGTTGTGGATATTCATTGAAATTTGTTCCTTAAGAAAATTAGATTTTGTTGGGTATTTTCACAGGGCATTTTGTTGTTACTTTGGAAGTATTTGATATTCTAATCTAGAAATGGAATCTTGCTCTTCAATGTCATGGCCTATACATATGATCAAGTTCTGAAAAGTAAACGAATTTTTCATATCGACATGTTGATTATTCAATTCACCTTCTCTAAGTTTTCTTATGGGGTATATGGCAATGTTAGTTTTCAAAATGTCTTACTAAGTTATGCTTGGATTCCCATGATATTTTTTTGGTTTTCGATTGTTAGTTTATGCTGATTCAAGTTTGACGTTCTCTTTTTTTAAGATGAGGTAAAAAATTAGTGCATTAATGTCTCCTGCAAAAACATGTATCGATACTTTTGGAGGGTATCAATACTTTGGGTATTTAATGCCTCAATTTAGTGGTCGTTAAAGTCTATTGTATTGATACAATATAGGATGTGTCGATACTTGCTATGAGGTATCAATACCCTCCAAGGTATCGATACTGTCGAAACCAATTTTTTATTTTGAAAAAAAAAATAGGGATCGACTTTAAAACGAAACTGGAGTCGCCACCAATCCCTTTTTGCTTAGGTGTGATCGGGTCACCTCATAAAACGTTTTATTTCAAAACATTGATCTTGGCCTACGAAATTCAAGAAAAAGGGTTCGGGAGTCGGTTACGTACGAGGAAGGATTAGCACCCTTGTAACGCCCAAAATTGGTACCAGATTGATTAGTTATTGTCCTAATGCCGAAAATTCGAAAAGATTTGAAAACATGATTTCTTTAAAAACTTGAACAATTTGAGTTAGAACTTGAGATTCCTTTGTTCTGAAAGCATACAAACATCACATCCAGCACGTTAGGACATGATGTTTTAAACCCTCGTAACTAAAATCATCTCATGATTTACAAAATTCATTAAAAGGATATTTAGTAATTTAGTCACACGGAAAATCGAAACCCAGCACGTTAGGGCACTATTTCTCGAATTTCTAAATACAAAACATTGCCCTATTTAAGAAAAACCTTTGGATAAAATATGGTAATTTTACAAAATGTATTTTTATTTTAAATAGTGATTCAAGTAAAAATATCGAAGTAATACATCATAAAACATAAATACCAAAAGCAATTAACAAAAATTACATGATGTACTAACATTTCATACTAATATAAACAATTAAAAGGAAAACAACGTAACATAGTAAGTGATACATGTAATAAAAGCACTATGCTATATAAACAATATATTTTAAATAAATGATGTAAAAACTTAGAATATATGAAAAAAAATTTAAAGGATAACTTGTAATAAATATATATAATATAATAAATTAATATATACTTAAAAAATAATGATATGCATATTTAGAATAAAAAAAATATGAAAATTTTATGATAGCATAATTAAAATAGTATATAATATACAAATTTTAAAATAATATATAATAGATAATAGATAATGGATTTAATAAAATGATCCAATATGACGAATAAAATAATATTATTAGATATAATGCTTAAAATAAAAAATAGGGGTGAAATTAAAATAAAAATAAAATATGTGGTAAAATAAAAAACAAGGAGGGACCAGATTAAAACACACGCCGTAATTTAGGGACCAATTGGGTAATTTATACCCTATCACCTAAACGCCGTCGTTCTGATATCAGTCTTAAAATAACCCAAGGACCAGATTGCAAGAAAAGATAAATTTCAGGGCTGAATTAAAAAATAAAAGAAAATTTAAATTGAACTAAATTTAAAATGATAAAATTTCGGAAGGACCAAAGAGGCAAATTGCCCCTTTTATAAAAACACGCCGATCCTCCCCGGGTCAGGTCAATGCACAGGTCTTATGCCTTTAAACGACGTCGTTTTGGCCTTTAAAGGTGACCGCCAAAACGACGTCGTATGGATAGCCTATATAAGCTAAAAAATCAGCCCAAAAAAACCATTATAAACACTTTAAAAAAAACAGAGGCCTTGAAAGGCTCTCTCTCCCCTTTGGCCTGAGGCCAGAATCCGGCCTGGGCTCCGGTGACTGGCCACCGCACGTGCCACTGTAGACGGCAGCCGAAAGCTAGAAACTTCATTTTTTAAAAGCGAATCAGAAGGTAAACTCATGCTCTTTATTTTTTGTAGTGTTTTTAAAAATTTTTGTGTGATTCTTACATATCGAAAATAAAAAATAAAAAAAACAAAATAACTATCGAGAATCACCTTTTGCTTTCGAAAATACTATATTTTATTTCTGTATATTTTTTGCGTGCCTGCCTTCCTCCATTTTTTAGATTGTACTAGGGTTTTTATAGCCCTGAAAATAAATAAATACAAATATTCTGTCCATATTTGTTGCTTTCACTGTGTTCTTCTTTCCTTTTTTTTTTGCAGGCGAACAGCGATAAGCATGGCGGCTATGAGGCATGACTCGCGCTAATTGCGGCGCAACTAGGGGCTGAGCTGGGTGCTTCCGGTGCAGTGGAAACCTAGGGTTTCCTGCGTCTGAAAATTATTTGGGCCATTGGGCCGGCTTAATTTGTTGGGTTAGGTTAAGATTGGTTTTGGGCTAATGTTAATTGGGCTACTGTAATGAATTAGTAATTTGGGTTTGGGTTTGAATTTTGGTTTTGTAAATGGACTGTAAAAACAAACTGGACATTGGTTTATTTTATTTTATTTTTTATTTATTTAAGCCCGAGCATAAATAGGCTACTACAGATACCTTAGAGAGGGTATCGATATTCATGCAATTTCTTATTTAATTTTTTAAAACATCGAACCTTTGAAAGGTATCAACACTAGGTAAGGTATCGATAATTTTTGAAAGGTATCAATACTTTCACTAAGGTATCGATTCTTTGTATTTTTACTCAAATTTTCTTGAACATCAAAGCTCAATTTGGTATAGATATCATGGAAAGGGTATCGATACTTGGGTCAAGGTATCGATACTTAACTAAGGGTATTGATACTTTCGATTTTTGCTTAATGTTACTGAATTTTGAAGCTTAAATTGGTATCGATACCATGCAGAGGTGTCGACACCTTATATAGGGTATCGATACTTTGATCCCTGTGAGCATTTTAACACTTGATAAATGTTTGAAAATTTTGTTAATCAAGTTGAACAAGTTCCAAAATATTTTGTATCAATTTCTCCCTTTTTTTATATAACAAAACATTTTGGTAAATTTATTTTTGGATAAACTACTCTTCTTCTTTATCATCAATTTCAATTAAAGGCTCGATTTTGTTTTTGAAAAATGGTCACAAAATTGTAGAGATGAATTACCAACCAATTTACCTTTTCTCCTCCTTTTTATTATATCAAAACAAACCAAACTAAAGCGTAAGGAAAAAGAAAATGGTCAGTCCAAACATATAAAGCAATGAAGATCAAAGAATTAACATCAAGCTCCAAAGTATCTTAAAATACGAAGTTAACATTTAAGTGCTGCAAACAAGCAACAAACATATAAATAGAAAAAGAAAATCAATGTAAAATATCTAATTAAACCATGAAAATGCATGATATGCAAGATGAGTCCTAGCTATCTTGTGGAGGCTGCGGTGAGGAAATTGAGACTTAAGCTATGTGTTCCTCCATTGTAGTTATCCTAGCATCTCTACCACTAACTACATCTCATAATGAGCCAATGTCATCTCGCAATGACCCAATTGCGCTGAGTATAGCTGAAGGCTCGGCCGAAAACTAAACGTCTTGTGGTGGAGTTGGCGTGGGAGGTAGAACCAGGTCACCTCCTTCAACATCGTCATCTTTATCATCATTTGGTTCGGCTGGAGCAGCCTTTACCCCGGAATGAGGATTCTTCCTGTACCCAAATGTTGAAGCGAACCAACACCAAGAGTTTGAGTCATTAATAAAATAGTTGAATTTTGAAATTAATAAAAATAATTAATTTAATCTCCTTTTAAATTTTAAAAATTTATTTTATATTTTCGTATTATTCTTAACAAAACAAACTTTATAAAACTTAAAATTTTTTTAAATTTATAAATACGAATCTTTTATGCCAAAATAAAAGTACACAAAAATAGAAAATAAATTACCTTAATATTGTAATTTAAAGTTTTGGGCTTTGAATTCCAAACGTGGAATCATGGGTTTGCATAAAGTACTCCTAAATTATTTATGCCATCAAAAGATTTGGCATGTTGTTCAACTAAAGGTGAGGTGTAACTTTTTCCATCCTTTACTTACTGCCAAAGTATACCCGGATTCCTTACTTGTAATATTGTGTAAATTTTATGTGAGTTCTATTAAAAATCACTTTAAGTTTATGGCACTTATGAATAAATTAGTTGGGTATGATATATTTTATTTAAATTATTTATAATTTAATGTCAAATTATAATGGTGTCATGATTTTTAAGTATCAAAACGTATCATTTTTGTCAAATGTAAGTACCACATCAGACCATAAAATAACACAGGTACTAAGTATACTCGGATGTCTCATAAATTACTAATACTAGATTTTGTTACACCCACAATATTACATAAATTTAATTTTATATTTAAAATATTTTCTTTTAAATTTTATTTAGTAATGAACGTATGTACAATTTTGTATTTGACAAAAATTATGTATTTGGTATTAAGATTAGGGGCGAGCATCCGATCAAATTGAGTGAAAAAATTTCGAGTTAATCAAGTTGATAAGTCCTGTTTTATCATCCTAACTTGATTTGAATTTTTTTGGAATCGAGTTGAGTGAAATGAAATTCGAGTCGAGTCAAGTCGAATTGAGTGAAATTGTTCGAGTTAAATTAAAAAAATTAAACATGTCAAATTAAAATCTTATTATAGTATAATTAATTCCTTATTAAAGCATATAAATTTGAAACCATATATACTTAAAAAAATTCAAAGCAAAATAAGAAAAAAAAGGATACTTTAGTATGATAAACTTGAATAATTAATTAACTTATTTAGGTCCCAAAATTATTATTTTAGAACATTTTTAAATTTTTAACTTTCTCTATATATTCTTTAGATTTGTTTTAATTTTTTTAAAAATATAATTTTTGAAATTTTTATAAATATTTTGAATTATTTTTTGTAATTTTTGTTGAGAAAGGATCAATTTGCTCATTTTCAAATTTGACAAGGATCAAAGAGGTGTTTACACTAATATGTTATTTGAATTATTTGAGTTATTTGAATTGTAAAATTTAACTCAACTCAAAGTCAAAACTCGAAATCAAATATTCTTTTTTAATTTTTTTGAATCAAATTAAGTTTTACTCATCCCTAATTAAGACTTTAAATTATGGTTTTAATAGATTTAAATTTTAATTGTATATCTCTTACCTATAAAAGGATTTAAGGCTATATGGTACACTTATTTTTTCTTTTTTACCGGGTAAGTGGAATGGTTAAACGTAGTAATCTGACTACCATAATTTTGAAATGAATTATTTTAGTTTGTAATTTTTTTTTCATTTACTTTTAAATTACATCTTTTGAATTAACAATATTTATTTAAATTTATTTACACATAACTTAAATCATTTAGAAAATGTTTCATATTTTTTAGTCTTACTTATGCATGTAGTATTACTTTTGGAAGTAATTTTAGGGATGGTTTTGTCATCGTCCTTGCCAATTCGATGGATGCTCAGTTCTTTTACGGATTTTTCCCTCCCGCCATTTTAAACCATTTGGCATTGATTTCCTTGTCGTGATAGTTACTTGCAATCACACTAGATATGCCGTGCTTGAGTTATGATAAAACCAGTTATCAACATATCGTAATGTTCTATTGATGCTGAGGTTAAAGCTTTTATCGTGTTGATGGAGTTTGTCCTTTACCGCCGACGATGGATGTTTATTATTATTATTTTTACTTGAATTGTATCATCTCATTCATAAAATGAATTAATAAGTTGTCCCCTTAAAAAAGATAAATTCTCCCTTTAAAACTTAACTTATATTTCAAAAATAAGTTTTATTCAAAAACATTATATTTGTTATATCAAAACTTTTATCAAATTAAAACTTAACAATCTCTCTCTTTTTGATATAACAAAACATTTTGGTAAATTTATTTTTGAATAAAGTACTCCCCTTTTTAAAATCAATTTCAATTAAAGGCTCAATTTTGTTTTTGAATAAAGTACTCCCCTTTATAAACCAAACTAAAGCTTGAAGAGAAAGAAAATGAATACTCCAAAAATATAAAGCAATGAAGAACAAAGAATTAACATCAGGCTCCAAAGTATCTCAAAATACGAAGTTAACATTTAAGTGCTACAAACAAGCAACAAACATATAAATAGGAAAAGAAAAAGAATGTAAAATATTTAATTAAACCATGAAAATGCATGATATGCAAAATGAATCCTAGCTATCGTGAGGAGGCTGCGGTGGAGGAAATTGATACATAAGATAAGCTATGTGTTCCTCTATCGTAGTCATCCTAGCATCTATGCCACTAACTACATCTTGTAGTGATCTGATGTCATCTTGCAATGATCCAATTGCACTGAGGACAGCTGAAGTCTCGGTCGAAAACTGCAAGATGGCTGAGCAAACTGCATTTAGTTCCACTTGCGATGAATCATCTAAGTTCCATTTGTTTGCCAAAGGCTCCTTTAAAAATTTAACTGAATTGGGCATCTGCGAAGGAGCTTCAATAAACCCGTAAGTTAATATGTAACTTTTTCAGAAGTTTAAGAAAGTTACCAAATTGTTCGTTTGTGTGGTCTTTGTTTATCGCGTTGGGATATGGCACACGAGGTTTATATTCCTTACTGACTGATTTTTTCTTATCTTGACTTTCCTCAACCTTACCTTTACTTACCATACTTTCTTGCCTCGGTTCTGGTTTAGATTTGACTAACCCTTTTTCATCTCGAACAGTAATTGCATGAAACTCCTCTCTTGGGTTAGTTTCAGTGTTGCTTGGCAGGCTACCTTGTGGTCTTTCTGAAATCAACTTAGCAAGCTACCCTATTTGGTTCTTGGGCCCTTGAATCGACGCTTGTTGATTTTTAAGTGTTGTTTCAGTGTTTTGGAAGCGAATTTCTGACACCGAAATAAACTTTATCAACGTCACCTCAAGGTTTGGCTTCTTCTCTTGCTGGTAAGGTTGTTGAAAGCCTAGAGGGGGTTGTGGTCTCTGGTTTCCTTGACCACCCCAAGAGAAATTAGGATGGTTCCTCCAACCTGTTTTATAAGTGTTACTATAAGGATTATTCTGAGACCTAGAATTTTTACCCATATAGTTGACTTGTTCGTTCTCTGTGCTAGGACCGTGGGGTAAATATTCTGAATTGTTCATTCCTCATCCGTTCGTATCGTACTGCATCACTAAATGTACTTGCGTAGAAACACATAAACCATCAATATTCTTATTTAATTGTTCTACCTGATTTGATAACATGGTGACTGCATCTAGATTGAAAACATTAAATGCTCTATTAGGCTTCGTCCTCATGACTTACCATTGATAATTATTCAGTGACATCTCTTCTATAAACTCGCAAGTCACTTCAGGTGTACATTTTGTTGTTCAGAGTACCACCGATGGCTGCATTGATCAATTGCATAGTTGAGGGGTTCAAACCATTGTAGAAAGTTTGAACTTGTAGCCATAGAGGTAACCCATGGTAAGAGCATCTTCTCAATAAATCCTTATACCTCTCACATGCACTATATAGGTTTTGTAAGTCCATCTGTACGAAGGAAGAGATATCATTCATCAACTTAGCTGTCTTAGTCGGTGGGAAGTATTTTAGCAAAAATTTCTCAGTCATTTGATCCTATGTAGTGATAGAACCTCATGGAAAGGAGTTCAACCACTGTTTAGCTTTATTTCTCAATGAGAAGGGAAACAGCAATAGGCGAATGGTGTCGTCAGAAATGCGATTTATCTTGAAAGTGTCGCAGAATTCCATTTACTTCTGAGTATTTGGATCTTCATCTTGCAAACCATCGAATTGAACAAATTGTTGAATCATCTGAATATTGTTCGGTTTCAGTTCAAAATTATTCGTAGCAATGACATGTCTCACGATACTTGATTTAGCCCCAATTAGAGTGAGCATGACATAGTCATACATAGTATGAGGAGCAGGATTTGGATTTGGAGGATTTGCAGTAGCCACAGGAAGTAGCTAATTATTATGATTTTCAGTCATCTCCTAAATAATAATAGTAACACCCTCTTGCTCTTCCATTTACTTTGTTTACTTCTCTACAATTTGTATGAGTTGTGCTTTCAATTTCACTGTCAAATAATAGTGGCCCGACTGGTTTCTTCTAGTCATAAACTAAAGGAACCTGCTAGAAGCAAATAAAAGAAAATAGTAAATAAAAACTAAACTAAAAATAAAAATAAATGGCTAAATTAATAAAGATCGAGTGTTCCTAATATTTTAGTTCCGTCAAAATCTTGATAAGTCACTAAACTAACTAAAATCACGACAAAGGCAAGCACATCTATCGAATAGTAGTATAGCTATGGTGAGTCAGGAATATCGTATCCACGAGGACTAAAAGTACTAGTAATTACTATCTTTTTATTATCTAGCTAATAAATTGAAGGAATTGTTTTTAATCTAAAATTAACTAAACTAATTATTAAGAACAAAACAGAGAGTGAATTAAGAAAATTATCGAATAAAAACAATGAGATAGACAATACCTAGGAAAGAATCCACCTAGACTTCACTTATTATTCTGAATCTAAATTAAACAATTTATTCACTTGTGTCTTGATCTGTAGAAATCCCTAAATTATATTAACATCTCTTTTGAGAGTAAGAACAACTGACTTTAGGTTGATTAATTGAAATCTCTTTCTAATTAAAACCCCTATTGTCGCATTAACTCGATCTATGGATTCCCCTATTAGATTTGACTCTAATCTGGTAGATTTATGTCATCCTATTTCTAGGATTGCATGCAACTCCACTCAATTATGCCATATCTAATCTTAAACAGGGACTTTTGTTCTACTAAAATAAGCACATCAATCATAAATTAGTATCCTAAAAACATTAAAACACGAAATAAGTATACATAATTGAGAACAAGGATAAGGTATTTATCATGTAATTTAGAAATCATATAATAAGATTCATCCTAGGTTTCATCTTTCCTAGGTACTGATCGTGATTGTCGAAGCTTTAATATTTATAATGAGATGATCGAACCTGGAAACTAACTCTGACAACGACTTTAAGGCAAGTGCACCTATCGAACAGTAGTATAGCGTAGGCAAGACCGGATTATCTAACCCAAAGGAACTAAAAGTACTAATACTGACTTTCTTTCTATTATTTAGCCTAAATATTAAGTGATTGGTTGTTTAATCTAAAACTAACGAACTACTAAGCTTAGACGTGAAGACAAAAAGAATAAATTGAAGGAATAACTTTAGAAAAACTCAGTTTATTACGACGATACCCTAGGAGGAATCCACCTAGACTTCACTTGTTATCTAACACTGAACCAGATGATTTATTCACTTAACTTGATCCGTAAGACTCCCTGATTTATATTAAACCCTCTCTCAAGGCGAATAACGTCTAACCCTAGGTTGATTAATTGAAATCTCTTTCTAATTAAAACCCCTAGAATCACATTAACTCGATCTATGGACTCCCATATTAGGTTTCACCCTAATCTGGCAAAATCTCGTTACCCTATCTCTAGGCGCGCGATCAACTCCGCTTAACTATGCTAGATCTACTCCTAAGCAGGGACTTTTGCTCCACCACCTAAGTACATTCTACTTGAATCAATATCCCGGAAATATCAACACAAGAATTAAGCACACATAATTAAGAACAAACTAAGTATTTATCATATAGTTCAGAAAACAATAACAAGATTCATCATAGGTTTCATCCCCTTCAGGTATCTAAAGGGTTTAGTTCGTAATTGAAAAATAAAACATCTCAAAAGAAAAGACAAAACAAAACATAAGAAATCCCTAAAACCCCCTGAAGGAATTGAAGGAGAGATCCGCAGTCTTGAGTAGAATTCCGGCTTCTTGAGATGGATCAACTGGCTATCTTCGAGTGATTCCCACGAATCTGACCTTTCTGGCTCAGCTAACGCCTCCTGACCTAAAGCCTGGAAGAGTACCCCTTTTAGGTCATACCTAGGGTGTATATATAGGCTTTGGAATGAGTTTCTTGGCCCCTAAGTATCCAAATCCTCGTAGAATTCTTCTTGCCCAAGGCAGGGACACGCCCTATGTCATACGCCCGTGTGGATCGTGGTTGGGCCGTCTTCGGGCCTGATGATGGTGACACGGTCGTGTAGGTCGTGGTTAGGCCGTGTTCTAGATTATTGATGAGGCACGGCCGTGTGGCTTGAAGTCCAGGCCGTGTCGACTTCCACTTTGGCCCATTTTGGCCTATCTTAAGCCCGTTTCTCATCCTTTTTATCCTCGGGTGCTTTCCTGAGTATAAAAAATGAAAAAAAAAGGATTAAGAGCACGTTTTTACACAAATTAAGGGATAAATCATCCGAAAACATGCTAAATGTGGGATTAAAATATGTTACTTTTACGGTTTATTAGATATCTAGGGAATTTAGTCCATAATTTGGAATGAAATCATCTTAAAATTAAGATAATAACAAGACATAAAGAAACCCAATAAAACTTCTAAAGAAACTGAATGGAGATCTTCAATCTTGAAGGAGATCCACTTCTGAGTTGAATCCGTTGGCATTCTTCGACTCTTTTCTTCGTTCTTCTCTACGTGTCCCCTTAGGTCCTCTTCTAGTGTGTATTTATAGACTTTAGAATGCTCAAAAAGCCTAAAAATTGGGTTTTTCCGAGTGTTTGGGAAACAGGGAGCGATATCGACACGGGCTGGTACATGGGCGTATGGCTAGCCCGTGTGGCTCACACGGGCATATGCCCAACCCGTGTGGAAGTGCCCAGGCCGTGTGGTTCCTGAAAACAACTCTTTTTGTCTGATTTTGGCCCGTTTTTCTCTCCTTTCACTTCCCTATGCTCACCTAAGTATAGAAACATACTTTTAAAGGATTAGGAGCATCAAATTCACTAATTTACATAATAAATCATCCAAAAACATGCCAAGCATGGGATTAAAACATGTTACTTTTATGGTTTATCAGATACCACGCAAAGATATCGATACTTTAATCCCTGGGAGCATTTTAACACTAGATAAATGTTTGGAAATTTTGTTAATCAATTTGAACAAGTTCCAAAATATTTTGTACGTGTTTGAAAGATTATATTTAAAATTTTATTTCTTACAAATATTTTAAAAACAATTTTTTACTTTGAAATTTATCAAATTTTATTTCAAAAACATTATATTTTTTATATCAAAACTTTTATCAAATTAAAACTTAAATAATCTCTCCCTTTTTTATATAACAAAACATTTGGGTAAATTTATTTTTGAATAAAGTACTCCCTTTTTTTTAATCAATTTCAATTAAAGACTCGATTTTGTTTTTTTTTTTTTTGAAAAATAATCACCAAATTATAGAGATGAATTACCAACCAATTTACCTTTTCTCCTCCTTTTTATTATATCAAAACAAACCAAACTAAAGCTTAAAGAGAAAGAAAATGGTTAGTCCAAAAATATAAAGCAATGAAGAACAAATAATTAACATCAAGCTCCAAAATACGAAGTTAGCATTTAAGTGCAACAAACATAGAAATGGGAAAAGAAAAACGACGTAAAATATCTAATTAAACCATGAAAATGCATGATATGAAAGATGAGTCCTAGCTATCTTGAGGAGGCTGCGGCGAAGGAAATTGAGACATACGATAAGCTATATATTCCTCCATCATAGTCATCCTAGCATCTATGCCTCTAGCTACATGTCGTAATGAGCCAATGTCATCTCCCAATAACCCAATTGTGCTTAGAATAGCTGAAATCTCGATCGAAAACTAAGCATCTTGTGATGAAGTTGGCGTGGGAGGTGGAACCAAATCATCTTCTTCAGCATCATCATCTTTATCATCATTTGGCTTGGCTTGAGCAGCTTTTACCCATGTGCCAGAACGAGGATCCTTCTTGTACCCAATATGTTGAAGCGAACCAACACCAAGAGTTTGTGTCACCGATAAAGTGGTTGCGCTGCAAATTTAAAGTTTTACCAATTCAATTTATATGAGTTCAAATCTCTCCATAAGCATTTTTTTTTGTTTTTAAATAAAAAGATTAAAATACACTCGACTAATATAATTTATTTTAATTAAAATGATTTTTTTATAATTTTCCTAACCGAGTTGATGGTCGATTGACTCGTGACACAAACTCAGTCAATAACTTAAATAATAGTATAGATACATATGATGTGGGTGAAAAAGCTTGTGTCATAATATTAATATGTAAAAAAAATTTAAATAAAGTATTAGTTAGAGTGGTGAAGATAATATTTTATTAATGCCGTGCGAACAGTTCAAGTATTATCACATGTAATATTTTTAATAGTTTTTTTTCTACTAAAAACATGAAAAAGACAAAATTAACCTTATAATAGTATAACTTATTGGGTAAACTTCCTAGTTGATCACTCAATTATTATGACACTTTCATTTTGGGTACAATTACTTGTGAAATTGGTTGAGAGATAAGCTTGAAATAGGTCATTTTTGGGCACACACGGCCTGGGACATGGGTTGTCACACGGCCGTGTGATGCACACTGGCAAGCCACACGGGCATGTGCCCAAGGCGTGTTGAAAAACAGTATAGGTACAGTCCTTTCGTGGGCTGACACATGGCCTGCGACACAGCCATGTGAGGATACTTTGAATGGTACATGGACTAGTACATGACCGCGACACGGTCGTGTGATACAAATCAAAGAGTTACACAGTCTACACACACGGGCGTGAACATGGGCTTGTGAGATAGCCACACGGTCATGTCTGGAGCCACACGGTCTGAGCTCTGTCACACGGCCTAGGCACAAGGCCGTGTGACCGGCCCCTATTTTGAAAGTTCCTATTTTTGTCCCAAATTTTATGTTTTGTATCGGATTGGTCCCTAATTGTTTCTAAACTATTTTGGTCACTACCTAGTTATTATTATGACACTTTCATTTTGGTCACCCTAAAAAACCCTTGCAATTTTGTCACCCAATTTTTAGGGTGCTTCCATTTTAGTTACCCAAGTATTAAATCCTTAACTGCATCACCCAACTTCTAGATTGCTTTCATTTTGGTCATAAAAAAATAACTTTTCTTGAATTCTTGATCCGGGTAAAAGAAATTTTAAGAATTAAAATAAAAAAAGCGATAAAAACTAAAACAATGCATTAAAAATCAATTAAAAAAATTATTAAAAAATTTTCTCCCTCAATAATGTCAACTAATTTATTATTATAATTTTAAAAATGATAACTTTCAATCTATCCGCTTCAATTTTTTATTTTATTTTATTTATTCGCTTTCCATAAAATCGTTTACAAGTTATTGCCTTTAAAAGTTAAAAGTTATTCTCTTTCCATAACTTTCAACCTAATGATACTGAACGTCTTCCCATCACACAATAAATTATACCTTCCCTCACATAACACAATTCCCTTCATTATTTCCCATTTTCTATCTTTCTCTTTCTTTAATCTTAAATTTCTACATTTTCTTTCTTCTTTCACATGGATATCATCTTACCTCCCTGCAATCGTACATATCGTACATCTCACTTGACATGGATACGTCTTGAGGAGACTAAAAAGAGTCGTTGTGAAGAATGTGGAGGGGAAATCTCTGGTACTGCCTTTACTTGTATTCGGTGCAGGAATTGGAAGCACATTTCATGTGCGGCTAAACTGAATCGTGATCTTTCTCTTGAGATTATTCACCCCCTCCACTTGCAACACCGACTTCAACTACAATGGAATTATTTGGAGGATTTCATTTGTGATAAATGTTTGTATATATCTGCTATTTGTATATACAAATGTTCTTCATGTGATTTCAGTCTTGATCTCACATGTGGCTCTTCGATCAGTGGCCAGCTGCCTAAAGATCAAGAGCCATTGAGATTTAAAGATGGAAAGAAAAAGACAATATTCCACTACAGCCACCGTCACGAGCTGGGCTTCTTCAAATATAGGAAGGTACGCGAAAAAGACTACGATTGTTTTTGGTGTGAAAAACATCTACTGCCATCAGAAGTGTGCTATGGTTGTACAAGATGTACGTTCTATCTCCATCTGCTGTGCAGTGATAAGATACCCAGGACACTTTCTCATTCTTTTCATCCTAACCACTCTCTTCGCTTAACCTATACCTACGAAGTACGTGACTGCTATGTTTGTTCAAATAGGTGTAATACTTCTACCCCCTTGTATGTGTGCGAGATGTGCAGCTTCAGCCTTGATTTTGACTGCGCTAAACTCTCGCCTTCCCTAAAACTTGACTGTCACCATCACCTTCTCACTTTTTTCATAGATTTTAATAAGAAAGGTGAGGAAGGGCAAGATTCATATTGCAAAGCATGTGGCAAGCATTGTGATGGTACTAGCGTTTATCGCTGTGTGCAATGCCACTTTAGTCTCCATTTGGAATGTGTTATACCATCATCAGCTACACATAAATATCACAGACATCCACTTTCCATGACGAAATTAATTAAAGAAGATGATTCTGAAAAATATTATTGTGATGTTTGTGAGACTGAAAGAAATCCGAAAGATCCAGTGTATTATTGTGAAAGTTGCACATTCATAACTCATATTCAATGTGTACTTGATCAGGTAATAATCACTTTTCACCCTTTAATTTAACTTTCGTAATCAGACATAAGATTTATAATATTTATCGATAGTCTTTGACTTTCTTTTTTTTTTAATATTTCTTTGTAAAAAAAAAGTAAATTTGAAGTTAATAGTAAAAATATGAGCTAAATTTGTGAAGCTCTCCGAGTCTAGATGAAATAAATATTAATACATGTTTGGTTTGTAGGATAAAGTTGCATCGGGAAAGGTCCCATCCTCCTCACCTCCGCCCATGGAAAACAAAGCTTTGTTTGTGGAGCAGAATAAAGGGAGTAATGCGATCCGCACTCTGGTTTGCAACTTTATTATGAATATGTTACAATATGTTTTTTCTCTAGTGATTTTATTAATAGCTAATCACTTAGAACAGCTACTCAAAAAAATTAACCCAACTTTTTTATGTAATTATATTTCTTAATTAAGAAATGAATTTGCTCATTCTCTTTTTTTTTTCTTTGTAAATGTGCAGAGTTTGTTTCGACCTATCATCCACCCTCACCAGATGTATGAAGTAACTGAAGAGTTAAAAGGAGAAAATTATTGCAGCGGTTGTAGTCTGGTACTTAATGGTTCAACCTACTTCTGCAAGACATGTCCTGATTTTTACCTACATGAAAGATGTGCTAAATTGTCATATGAGATACGACACCCTTTTCATTCTAGCCACCCTCTTAACCTCTATACTTCTAGGGGTGATCAGTTAATTGCATGTGAAGAGTGTAGAGACATTTGTGCTGGCTTCATATACTTTTGCGAGCAGTGTAATTTCAAGCTTGATATGAAATGTGCAGCTCTAACAACTCATAAAATCAGGGTTTTAGAAGAGAAAATGACGGATAGAGTAACTGAGTTGCACCATTTCACCCACCCCCATAAACTTGTCCTTGCCAATTGTAATGACCCTAAACATAAAACAGAATGCAACATTTGTAGATTGCAAATCTTAGGTCCAGCCTATTTTTGCCCTGAGAGCTGCACGTATATTCTTCATGAATCTTGCCTTAGGTTGCCACAAAAGATTCGAGTCCCATTTCATCCAAATCATATGTTGGTTAGTCGCCTGCTCCCTACAAGTGAACGGTGTTATGCTTGCACTTTGGAATTACGCTCAGGTGACTTTGTATATAGCTGTGAACATTGTGACTTTAACCTCCATGCTATATGTGCTAATTCCTTAAGGCGACCATTGAAATGTGAATTTCACCTGAATGATCTTTATTATTTTGGGAGAAATCATAAATCACTCTTTGATTCAATACGGGATTTAACATACCGTATAAATTCAAATTGTGAAGTATGTGATGGAAGTTGTAAAGGAGAGCCCTTTTATGGTTGCCTAAAGTGTGATATCAATTTTCATTTGAAATGTGTTCGTATACCAGATAATGTGAAATCCAAATATCATATTCATCCTTTACTCTTAAAGGATTCTTTTGTCGAAGATGAGTCTGGAAAGTATTATTGTGATTTTTGTGAGGAAGAAAGAAATCCAAATGATGATATATACTATTGTGAAGAATGTAATGGTCAAACAATCGCTCACATAGAATGTGTGTTGGCTGAAGTAAGTTAATTACATACTTATTTTTTCTAAATATAAAGGTCCAATATTTGTTTGCTCTAACATGATATATGCTCTTGCTGTTAGGTAGAGGATAACATAGAGATTACGAAGAACATTCACGAAGAGCGTTTCCGAAAAGCGGTCAGTTTTCCATTTTTATTGTAAACATTTCCAAATTAGAAATTTAGTTGATTGGTTCTTGTAAGGTCAGTTTAGTGGTTGGATTACAGTTTAGTTGTTGGGATGTGCATGATAGTTGAAGCAGAAGTAATTGCAATAATGTAGTGAAAACTGGGATCCTTTATTTCAAAGCAGAATTGTTATTTATTTCTTTAATTTTTGTTTATGTCATAGTTTTACTTTCTTCGTGAATTATTTGCATGATATGTTGATTGGTTCTGCTTCTGACTTGATTGAGCATTGGGTTGTTCTTATCATGTTCCACTCCTCGACTGCAGCTGGAAAATTTGGTTGCTAGGTTCATGAAGTTTGGTGAGAAAATTATTTTGTAATAAAATTTATTTAAATAGTGATATAAAGTCTATAAAGTCTAAATTATTTACTTTGATATCTTTTGCAATTTATTACAGAATGTAGGCCACCTATTGAGGAAGTGATTCAAGCTGGAGTGGTTCCTCGCTTTGTTGAGTTACTTGGTTCCTCAAGTGATTATGTCCGTGAGCAGGTATGCATATGAAATGAAATTATTCTAATATCATTAATTTTACTTGGCAAAAGCTTGTATGAATGTTTTGTAATCTTATATCATTCTTTTTTTGTTTCGAAATTCAGGCTGTCCTGGCATTGGGAAATATTGCTGCTGTTTCTCTTGGATGTCGTGATCTTGTCCTTGGCCATGGTGCTTTGCTTCCTTTATTGGCTCTATTGAATGAACCTGTTTCACCTTCTATGCTGAGAAATGCTACATGGACACTGTCAAGGTTTTGTAAGCCCCCCTTTGATCAGGTTTGACCCTAAGTCCCTTTTTTTTTCAAGTACAATGCTTTTTTACTTGCTAAATCATAAATATATTAAAAGCAACTGCAGCAACAATTTATAAGTCAGAAACGAAAACTGAGCAAACTAAAAGAATACATATTGATTTACAATATATTGCAGCGGAAATATCGAATATAATTACCTCCAGCCATTCTCTCAATCTCTCAATCAAATGTCAAAATCTGAATGTTTTAACTATTACAATGAAAAGAAATTATTAATAGTGATAGAAGAACAAAGAAATCAATGATGCTGTGAACTACTACACAATATTATTCATCGACCAAAGCTTTAAATAAGCAAAGAAAAAACAACAATGTGCTAAAAATAGAAACACAAATATTTAAAAATGAAACTAACTAATATCACTAAAAAAACAATCCCTAAAAACAAGGTTTGCAAACCCCACAAATGACGCGTAAACTCAACATTAACACCACTTTCGAGCACGTTAACCCACCGACGAGGTCGTCGAATTTTGCTATACGAAAATCACCAAAATCTTTTAAGTACTCGAAAATCTTACTAGATGGAATTATTTTCAAAATTTCCTTTTGGTGCTTAGGGACCTTATGCTTGGAAGTATTTATAGTGGTGGTTCCCTAAAAAAAAAATTAGGAGTGTTCAAATTTTGGTTAAAACTAAATTAACTGATCGAATTGATCTAATTCAGTTAATCGGTTGGTTAACCGATCTAATTTGATTGGAAGTCGGTTAATGATTTTTTGAAAGTTCGATTATCGATTAATTTGGTTCAAAATCGAGTAATTAAACGAATTAACAAAACTTATTAATTAAAAATACAAATTACATGTAGTTTTAATTCGGTTAATTTAATCAAATGAATATTATCAATTTATTTTTTGATATATTTTATACCTATTTTAACCAAAAAAATATAAATTTCAGTTAATTCATTTAATCGATCGAATAAATCGAAATATTTCAGTTCGAATAAATTTTTTTGAAAATTTTTGATTCAATTAATGATTAAAGGATTAAAAAATACAATTAATTAAATTAATATTAATTCGATTCGGTTAACCATTCGGTTAATTATTTGAACACCCGTATAAAAAACCATCATAAGTAAGGGAGCATTCCCACGAACCAAATACATACACAAACCACAAAGACTCGAACAAATCATCAGCCAAACAACATAAACACCCTCACAATCCAATACTTTGGACCAAAAGTAGATTAAGCAAGGCTAATAATACACACTTTCGACCAATGTACCTTCCAAGCTAAGCCAATCAAACTCCCACTATCAATAATAATTTTCACAGCTTCCAAAGACAGGGGACCTTGTTTTGACACCAGTTCACCCTCGAATGCAAACTTCTGGGCGTATTTCCATTTAACACAAATGGTATCATCGATTTATTACTTTACAGGGCAAAATCATTGTCATTAATCTTTCAAATCTAATCTGGTATTTAAACTATGCATTGCTATGCAATACTAACATTAAACTAGAAAGCGAGACATATTGCTTGGAGGCATACGAATGTTTAGTTTAAATTGATTTTTGTCTTACTGATTATCCTTTATTTACTATTCAGGTTAAGCTTGTACTCCCTACATTAGCCTGTCTTATTCATTCAAAAGATGAAGTCGTCTTAGCCAAAGCATGTAGGGCACTCTCATATCTTTCTGATGGCACAAATGACAAAATCCAAGCTGTTATTGAAGCAGGTGTACTTGGGCGTCTGGTGGAACTTTTAATGTGAGTTAGACTATTTTTCTGTTGATTGACTCTGAAATCTATTCTATTTCTGAGCTATTTTGTTTGGTTTCTTGACCCAAATCGTAAATTTTTGGACTTTCACAGGCACCCTTCTCCTTCAGTGATAACTTATGCTCTTTATACAATTAGAAATATTGTTACTGGAGATAATATGCAAACTCAGGTATTAGACACTTTGTTTAATTAGTTTTTTTAAATGATCTTACAAAATATGTATATTTTGTCATTTATCGTATCTTTTTTTTTTTTTTGGGTTACTAGTTTTCTCACTAAAACCACATTTATACCCTCTCTTGCTTGGACTAAAGATTGTTTGGGTTTAGTTGTTAAAGATGATCCTTTTTTCTCATTTACGGGCAAACCTTGTTGCTACGCAGTGTGTCATAAGTCATCAAGCATTGCCATGCCTTTCAAAACTTTTGACAAATAATTATGAAAAAAGCATCAAGATGGTTGCTTGTTCGACAATCTCAAGTATCACAGCAAGAAATGAAGAGCAAATACAGGTATCAGTTTCGAACCTAAGGTTTTATCTGCGTTGGCTCGTACAATGAAAAGATGGGTAATGGTATGAATTTTACAGGCTATAATTGAAGCTAATATTATTGCTCCTCTAGTTCATTTGCTTCAAAATGCTGAATTTGATATTCGGAAACAAGCTGGAAAAGCCATCTCAAATGCTGCATCTGGTGGGACTTATAATCAGATCAGGTACAAAAATAGTTTCCTATATTATTTTTTAAGGGAATCATGACTTGATAGAGTATGAATGATAAACTATCTCATCTGGGCATGTCACATATTTCAGATTCCTTGTAAGTCAAGGTTGCATCAAGCCATTGTGTGATCTTCTCTACTACGCGGCCGATCCAGAGATTGTTGCAGTTTGTTTACAAGGGCTTGAAAACATTCTCAAGGTAGGAGAAGCTTTTAAAAATATGGGCATTACTGGAGGAGTGAATCACTATGCACAAATGATTGATGCTGCAAAAGGTCGAGATAGTATAGAGTATTTATGGTATATTTACAATAACGAGATTTATGAAAAGACTCTGAAAGTTCTCAAGCTACTCAAACAGTGTAACACCCCCTATCCGTATCGGTTGCTGGAATAGGGTACGAGGCATTACCGGAGTTTACTGAATATTTTCAAATAATTCCGAATCAACTATTATTCATATTCTAAAAATAATCATAACGTCCCTCTATTGGGCCGTCGAAGCCCAAGATATTCATTAGGAACCAACTAGAATTAAATCGAGATCATAAGGAATTTTTCACAAAATCCTAAAATTTTTCTCATTTCAATTATTCACCCCATTAACATTTGACGGATACATAGATTCTAACCCAAACTGTAACATCCTAGAATTTTTTTTTTTTTTCTTTCTCATATGCTTGCCGTCCCACACTTTAATTTGATAATGGCCACTTACCCCATGCCTTCAATTTCTCAATTATTTTTTTTATGTTTTGTTTCATCCACAAACCCACTTGCCATCATTATTAATTGTGGCTGAATATCTCCCCCATAATTGTCTTCCACTTTTGTTTCTTTAAAAAAAAAAATCATCCATGCTTGTCATTGTTGCCGTCCCACCATCCTTTATTCTCTTTACAGTGCCATCCACTACTTTATTTTTATAATACCCCATCAAACACTAGGATAGAAATATAAAAAAAAAAAAAGAAATGGTTATTAAACAAATATTTTTAGCAATAAGGGGATGGCCGAATTTTTGTTAGTATTTTTGGTTAGGCTTAGGTGCTAGTTTTGGGTCAATTCTATTTGCAACAAGTGTGCCATTTTTCTCCAAAACTTTTTCTCCTAGCCGAATTTGGTCTTTAGCAATTGGGGAAGTTTTGGTATTTGTTCTGGCCAAAAATCCATCTAAGCAACATTGATGTCTTCTTCTTTTTCTCTAAATTTTCCTTCTTGCCGATTCTTCAAGTCTTTGGTGAACTTATTCTCATTCTTTCTTTCTTTTGATTGCCGAATGTACATCACCTTTGAGACCATATTTTTCACTCTTTATCCTTTTGAAAAACCGAAACCTCACAAACCCTTCTTTTCATCTCTTTTCTCTTTTTACAAAATTTTCCAAACACATTTCTTCTTCCTCTCAAATCAATATTTTTCATAACCGAATATTGATGTTCTTTTCCCCTTATAGCCGAATCTTCCATCTCATCCAAATTTTCCTCTCAACTGTATTATTATTCATACTTTGATCAATTGAAATATAGTGAAAGGCCAGAACTTGGAGTTTTCCGAAGTCATCTTTTAATCGCTAGAAATCGGTTCTAAAATCTTAGAGGTAAAAATTCTTCTCGGAATTTATAATCACTTTTTATTCGATTAAGATAGTGATGATTAACCGATATTATTATAGGGACTCTATCGCTCGATCTTTCATCTTGAGATCATACGGACTTTTTGTGGTAAGACGACCCTATTCCTTAAATCAATCGTTCATAACAAGGTAATATTAGTTTGGACTAATATTTGTTCGGAATTGTGAGACATCAGCGATTCTGGACTTTCCATCGGGTTGTGAATCGTTAAACGGGGAAAACCGACAAATCGTAGTTGTTCCCGATTCCGAGGGTAAATTTTAGATCGTTTGTTTTAAAATAGATTTATTAAATCGCTTGTGTCGACTAATCAAGCCTTATAAAATTTTAGGTGTCGACGATCGAGAGAGAGTAGTGCTTACCATAATCAGGTGTGTAAACTCACACTTATCTTATGGGTTAGATGACTATACCGTAATTAAGCATTAGACTAAAAATTGTAAAGTTGGTGAAATCGGAAAATATGGTATATTAACACTTTAGTGTTAAGTGCATGAAATCAGTATTAAAAATTGTGAAAATTACGAAATAGCCCTTAATGGGCTAATATGACAAAAAGGTGATATTTTGGGCCACATTTGATATTTTGGGCCATGAGTGATATTTTGGACCACATTTGATATTTTGGGTCGTATGTGATGTTTTGGGCCACATATGATAAATGGGCCATATGAGTTATTTGATAAATTTGGCCAAGTATGATATGAGGAGAAATGGGCCAAATTGTAATATGGGCCAGTTTGTAATAATTTTTTTATGGGCCTTATGTTGGAATCATCATATGAATGAATCGTCATGCATTTTATATACATGATTGCATGGGTTGGGATACTTGATGAAGAGAAGATGGCTTCGTGCCCAGTTAATGGCTTCGTGCCCAGTTAATGGCTTCATGCCCAGTTTAATGTATGGCTTAATGCCCAGTTGGTGTGTTGGCGGGGTGGGTGACTAAAGCTCCTCATGCTGGTTGGTATGGGTGGTGTGTAGCGGATGGAAATTTAGGCTTGGTTGGGAATTGTATATCACATGCATTTATACTTGTTATATTGTTACATTTATAAATGGGCTCAAGCCCAATTAAATGCTTATATGGTTTTGGCCCAGTGGATTTGGTAAGTGGGTTACGCACTGAGTTCTAAGTAACTCACCCCGTTTCCTTTACCCTTCTCAGGTAACGATCATTAATGGAGGCTTGGGCCGGGGATGACTTCGTGGAGGCCATACTTCGAATGATGGTTTTTGTGAACTTTGACTACTCTTAAGTATTTTTATTTAATTACTATTTCAGTTATGATGTAATAAGGCCTCTGGTATTATTTTTATGAATTTTTACTTGTGGATAGATTTTTAATTATGTTTAGATACTTAAATGGGACTATTCTATATTTTATAATTTTTTTTGTAAAATTCTAGTGTAAAAAGGGGTTTTTCTTAAATATTTTATTCTCGTAAATTTTTTTCTGAAAAAAATCAATTTTTGAAACTTGTTTTCAAATTTCTTTTGAACTCCTTTAAACTTCTCATGAAATTTTAACCAATCAATTTTTAAGTTTTAATTTATAAACTCTTATGTCCTAAATCATAGATTTTAAATTAACCTCAGTTTTTACTAAACTTCAATTTCCAAAATAGTCTAGAGAATCTGTTTTCTTTAAATCATTAGATGACTAGATGTAAGTTCGTATTGTGTGACATACCAAATCTGGTCTTAACGCGTAGACCGGGTTTGGGGTGTTACACAAACACACCAGTACGGCGCACTGTGCCTAAAACGGTACATAGTACCTGATCAGTAATCAGTAACGGTAGCAGTAGCAGTAACAGTAACAGTATTCAACACACAAAGTGTTGAATCTGTAACAGTATTCGACATGTAACACCCTCTAAACCTAAACTGTCACCGGAACAGGGTTACGAGGCATTATTGGACATATCAGACAACTTACGAATTATTCACAAATAAAAATAACATTCATAGTATAATTGAATAACTAAGTCCCTATAATGAACTCTTAAAGCTCAAAACATGTATTAAAAGTGGAACGGGACTTGTTTGAGTACTTCGAAAATTTTTCTGTAAATTTTTTATTATTATTTTTATTTTTATAAATTTCGACATTTCTGCTTATTTTCACATAAAACCCCCTGCAAGTTTCAAATTGCAACCAAACCAAAATCCAACAATTCAACCAATGCAAATTTCAAATTTAATCGTATTTAAATTATATCTATAATATTGATTTTATAATTTTATTCTATAAGCATTTATTTTACTAATAAAATTTAACTTATAATTTTATTTATTTCATTCTAAATTTTTAGTACCAATTCTACCATGTATATCATATAAATTTTCATACCATTTCATTAGTTTAAACACCAAAATACCAAATACCATTCTCTACAACAAAAGTCATGTAACATTTTAAAGTGACCAAAATAACACCTATGTACATGCCACTTTTACCAAAAGAAGAATACATCACCGAGTTTTGTGCTGGAGTAGGGAACGCCTTGGATGTTGAACCAAGACTTTGAACACCTATTAACCTGCGCACGGAAACAACCGTACGCTGAGTATACATATACTCAGTGGTATTACCATAATTCAAATTATAAACATAATAATCATATCATTAAATCATATAACTTTAATTTTACTAAACCAAATCAAACATAAGTTTGTCATTCTCAATATATTCATACAATTCAATTTCAGCTATTCAACAATTGAAATAATATACATTCATGTTGAGCCATTTTCCATCTCATGAACCAATGGTTCATGCTTTTCATTCTCATACTTATATTCAAATCACATTTTTCAATTCATGTTCTATTTTCACGTTTCTTTCAATGGCTGAACCATTTCATTTTATTCAATTTAACCTCTTTTTTTTTAGCTACCCCTATTAACAGACTCGGACTTTGGCGGATACACGGATTCCAACCCAAACACACCAGTACGGCACATTGTGCCTAAAACGGTAAATAGTACCTAATCAGTATACGACACATAAGTGCCTAAAACGACACACAAGGTGCCTAAAACGACACACGAGGTGCCTGAAATACGACACATAAAGTGCCTAATATACGACACATAAAGTGCCTGATCTGCAAAGCCGATATAACTCGTACTCTTCCAAATCCTATGGCATGCCAATTATATCCGACTCAAATAGGGTATTCCATATTACTTTTCAATTTCAATTTCATTCCCAATTTAATTACAACTCAATTCAATATACTTTTCCATTTCAATCCACATACAATTCAATTTCAATACATATCCATCATTCAACTCAATTTCCATTCAATTCAACAAAAACACTTACCTTATAATTTACTTACCATATACATAAATTAATTTAACATTTAATGAATAAATAAATAATTTGAATTATAGTACTACAAACCCAAATTTGCTCGATTATTCCTCGATAACCTTCTCCTTCCCGTTGTGTGTCGATGCCTCGAGTTCCTTGTTAGCTACGAAAATAATAATAATAATAACAATTTACATTATTAATTTCAGCATTAAATTAATGATTAATTGAATTTTTATTCAATTCCTACTCTTCCATTTCATTCCACATCCATAATATATAATTCTACTATTTACTTATATATTCTGTCAAGGCTATCTACCTGAGTCATTGTCACTAAATTATTTATATCTTGAGTTACAGAATTCCAAATTAAGATCCAAAATTTTTTTATGAAACTAGACTCACACATATTTTTGCCATAAAATTTTCAGAATTTTTGATTTAGCCAATAATTCCAGTTTATTCTTTAAAATTACTCCTGTTCTGTTGTCTGACAATTTCGACCATCCTTTGCTAAAATTTAATTATCTTTTCATAAAGAATTCAAATGATGTTCTAGTTTGTTTCTTCTGAAAATATACTCATTAAGAAATCTAACCATATAAATTATGTCCCAAAATTATTTTTGTACAATTTTTAATTATTTTTCCAAGTCAGAACAGAGGATCTCGAAATCACTCTGAACCAGTTTCACAAAAATATAAATATCTCAAAATACAAAATTTCTTTGCTTTCTCTGTTTCTTTCATATGAAAATAGACTCAATATTATTTAATTCTATATCTCACTCAACTTCTAATTCCATTTCTACCATTTTTGGTGATTTTTCAAAATTACTCTACTGCTGCTGTCTCAAAACTGTTTTCTTATAGCTTATTTTACAATTTAATCCTAATTAAGTATACTTATTTTCTTAACTTAATTCATGCTTTGTTTCGACTTAAATTCCTTCCATATTCAACTTGACTATCTAATATTCATAATAAAACTCTAATTTATAATTTCTTCCAATTAATCCCTCTAACACAAAACTTATAGCTTACTTTACAATTTAATCCTTTTACTAATTCTAACTTAAATTTCATTCAATTTAATCCCTAATTCATCTTTTTCTTCAACATCAACTATACTTGAAAACCAATAAACTCTCAAAATATCAACTTAGTTTCATCAAAATCTTGCTTTAAAGCTTCTAAAACATCAAAAATTAAGAGAATAAGACTTGATTGACTTACCTAATTAAACTCCAAACTTTAAAACCTTAGTTTTTCCTTTTCCTTTTCTTTTTCTTTCTTTCTTTCCTTTCCCCTGTTTCGAAAGCTTCTGTTCTTTCTCCTTTTATTTTTCTTTTGTTTGTTTTATTTTACTTTAGTTGATTTCTTTTATTTTAACTAATAATAATAATAATATATTAAAAAAATCTTTTACTTATTATTTAAGCATATGTTTATTTTTATTACAAGTGTACCTATATAATTATTACTATTACACTTGTCTTTAATCTTTACCATACATTTGTCATTTATTAGTTTGTTTAATATAATATCAATTAATATAATTATTTTAAATTAATTTAATATAATTTATTACTAATATATTTTATAATTAAAATCTAAATAAAAATCTTCGATTTTTATTTCATATGCCGCCTCAACTTATGCTAAATGGTATATTTGTCATTTTGGTCCTTTTTACTTTATTTTAATCTATAATTAGACTTTTACTCTTTATTCAATTTGATCCTTTTTCCTAATTACTTTAAATTAAGCTATATTCACTAAATAAAAATCTAATTAAACACACTATTAGACTCATAATTACTCCTAACAATTATTTACTAACTCAATTTACTAAGATAGAGGCTCGATAACACACTTTTCCGGTGCCCAAGGATTTTGGGTCGTTACACGACACACAAAGTGTCAAATTGGTAACAGTAACAGTAGTTGGCACATAAGTGCATGATCAGTAATCAATAACGGTAACAGTAACAGTAACAGTATTCAACACACAAAGTGTTGAATCTATAACAGTAATGGTAACAGTATTCGATACACAAAGTGTCTAATCGGTAACAGTAACAGTAGTCGGCACATAAGTGCCTGATCAGTAAGCCGGCAAAAACCCGTACTCTTCCATATCTTATGGCATGCCAACTATATCCAACTAGCCCGACTAGTTAATAGGGTATTTAATTCACTTTTCAGTACAATTTCGATCTTAGTTTAGTATCAATTATAGTTTTCTTATTTCAATCAGTTTCACAGTATTGCAGTAATTCATTACTTCAGTAATTTTACAGTTCAATGCAGTACACATAACAATATTCAGTAACTTCACAATTCAATTCAGTACTCAAAACAATATTCAGTATTCCATAATTCAGTACAGTATCAGTCTCAATTTCAATATCTAATCATAAATTTATCATTTTACTAAGCACTTACCTTGAAAGACTTACCACACATAATTAGTAAATTAAACACATAAAAATGATAAAGTTTGAATTATAGTGATACAAATCCGGGTCCGTCAATTCATATTCATGTGCGCACATTTCCATTTCAGAGATCCATCGAATTTTCCTTTCATTCAACCGGGATTTATTTTCCATTTTCATCAAGAATGTCAATACTTCATCAATTATCATACAATAAACATCCAAATCATATTCACATCAATAAAAATATATTTTAAGCATTTAAGAATATAATTAAAGTTACACGAACTTAACTCGTTGCTTGTTCGTGTTTATAATTTCACTAATCCGATGTCTTTTCTTTCCCATGTTCAAGTTTTGTATTTGAGTCATATGGATCTTTATAAATAAATTTGATCATCATTTTCATTCATTTCATATTCTGATACATTCAATTAATGCTTTAGGCAAAATTACCATTTTTCCCCTAAACTTTTAATTAATGTCGTCCTTAGGCTCAGAAAAATAAAATTCTTGTAATTTAATCCTTGTTTCAAGCCTAATTATTCTCAGAATCTTCCATAATTTCAACACTTTTCAATTTAATCCCTAAAACATGTTTACACCCGATCTTGATCTAAATTAATAATTTCATTCAATTTTGTAATTTAAATAATAAAATAATCCATTTCATGCAATTTAGTCATGCTAGCCGAATATTCATATATATTTTCCTCCTCCTCCTCCTCTCCATTCCACATCCATAATTTATATTACATGCTTATAAGTAACATTATCTATGATTTCACTATTTACTTATAAATTTATTCAAAACTGTCTATTTGAGTCATAGTCACTAAATTATTTATACTTGAGTTACAGAATTCCAATTTAAGATCTGCTAATTTTCCAGAAACTAGACTCACATATCTTCTTACAATAAAATTTTTAGAATTTTTGGTTTAGCCAATAAGTACAGTTTATTCTTTAAATTCACCCCTATTCTGCTGTCTGTCAGTTCCGACCCTTCTTCACTAAAAATTAATTATCTCCTTATACGGGATTCGAATGATGTTCTTGTTTGTTTCTCTTGAAAATAGACTCATTCAGGATTTTAAACATATAAATTTAAGTCCCTGATTATCTTTCTCCAATTTTTTATGATTTTCTAAAGTCATAGGGGAACCCGAAATCATTCTGACCTTGTCTCACAAAACCTATTATATCTCATGATTTACAATTCCATTACTTACACCGTTTCTTTTCTAAAAAACTAGACTCAATAAGCTTTAATTCCATATTTTATTCATCCTCTAATGCAATTTCTAAATTTTTTGGTGATTTTTCAAAATTAGACAACTGCTGCTATCCAAAACTGTTTTAGTGCAAAGTGTTGATTTCCATTTTGCCTCAAATTTCACAATTCGTACAATTCAGTCCTTATCCAATTAAATCCTCAATTGGGATGATTTTTCTAAATTAATAATTTACTCTATCATTTTAAATTACTTCATAACTCTTGAAAATCTGATCTTTAGCATTACACCTTAATTCCAAACTCTTTTACAATTAGGTCCTAAAACTAATTTCCATCAATTTTACTTGATAAAATCATCATATATCAAAATTAAAACTTCAATTCTATATTTATTCATCATATGCATCCAGAAATCATCCATATCAACTTTAAAAATTATCCATAGAATCAAAAACTAATGACATAATAAGTTGGACTCAATTGTAAAAGTCCAAAAACATAGAAATTTCAAGGAGAAAGCAAGAACTAAACTTACATGAAGCTAGAGTATGAAAACCAACTTGAACCCTCTTCCATGGCTATTTTTCAACTGATGAAAATGAAGAGAAATGAAGAGAATTCTAGATATTCCAATTTGGTCCCATTTTTATTTAGCTAATTTTGGTAATTTTCCAATTTTTCCCTTATTTTACCCATTTCCTGATTTTTTTTCTCAGCTATTGCCGCCCAAAATATCTTCTTTGACCTTATTTTTACTTTAGGTCCTTTCTCATTTGACAATTAAGCTATTTAATCGTTTTAGCAACTTTTACACCTTTTTCAATTTAGTCCTTTTTATTTAATTAACCACCCAAACGTCAAAATTTTCTAACGAAATTTTACTACTACCTTATTGACATTCCGTAAATATTTATAAAAATATTTATGACTCGGTTTATAATACTGAGATCTCGATACCTCTTTTTCTCAATTTCTTGACCAAATAAATCTTTATAAAACACAATTTACTATTTCAAAAATCTTTTAAAAGCTACATTTGGCTCGTAAATATTAAATAATATAATCTACAAGTTCATTTATCAGATTTGATAGTCTCGAACCACTATTTCTGACATCGCTGAAATTTAGGCTATTACAAACAGAGTTCCATTTTGCGGGGGGAACTATATGCTTCTTCCAAGGGATTCATTAAATATCTTAAGATATTAGTAATCAAGACTTATTCTAATCTTGTGAATAAAAACGATTGAGCAAATAATTATGGGTAAACTATTAAAATAGTTTGCCCTAAATTATATTTAGCCACTTATGTTTGAAATGTATAGTCACATACAATAACGTTTGGTTACAAAATGGTTGTTCTGTCGTTAAGATCTGTTACCTCCCAAACGGCAATCCGACGTGGCAGTTAAAATGAGTTTTAAATGTCAACATGGATATCTAGCTAAGTAAATTAATTGATTTTATAATTAAATAAATTTAATTAACTAAATTTTCTAAATTAATTAAAGGAAAATGGTAATTTGGTTTCCCAAAATAATCAAAACCAATGCATCAAATTAATCATGGAACTTGAAAAAAAGAACCCATGGTCTCCTATTTCTTTTAATTTTCGTTTTCATTTTGATTGAAAAAACCATTCATTTTCATTGTCATCTTTGTTGAATCGGATAGTAGAAATCAAAATGAGTGCTCCATCAATTGATTGAATTATTTATTCAAAATGGAATAACAAAATATTGATTCAATGGAGGGTCCAAGCCTGGATTACAGTAAGTAATGAGATTTTTTTTATTCTTTACCTAGATTTTGCGTTCAAATATTATGGTTTTCCTTTTTTCACAAAAAGATGATCCATCTTTGTTTTTTTAGTATATGTTTTATCTTTGTTTAGGTTGGTGTCTTCATTTTTTCTTCTTCTTTGGCATTTAAAACTTATTTTAACTATCACCTTAGACTGTTGTTTGGGAGGTAACAAATCTTAGCGGCAAAGTGACTATTTCGTAACATGACGATAACGTAATTGACTAAAACGTAACATTTCAGACATAAGTGACTAAAACGTAACCTGAAGCAACTAAAAGTAACTATTTTAGTAGTTTACCAAAAAATTATCACATGTTTTAAATCAGAGTTTTTAATCTAAAATATTTGAAAAACTTTGTTATGGCAGGATAATTATCCATACATTAATCCTATTAATTTTTATTATTTTCTAAAATTGAGTATCAAATTAATTCAATAATATAAATTAACCTTTAAATTTAAAAATATTTTAATAAATTTAAAGGTTAAATATAAAATTAGTATATGAACTTATCCACTTCTCCTAGATTGACACCTATGATTTTTTTTCTCATATTGGTACCAAAACTTTTTTCATGTCCACTAATTTGGTACTTGAGCTTAACAGTGTTAAAATTTTGCTGACGTGACAGCACTAACCACTCGCGCACCGCGACTCATATGCCGCCATGTATCGTGCTCCCAAGATCCCGTTGATTAGTCTTATCCCTTTAGTTGATAAGTTAATCAAGTAACTTTATTTAAATTTTTTTGGAATCGAGTTGAATGGAATGAAATTCGAATCGAGCCAAGTCGAATTGAGTGAAATTGTTCGAGTTAAATTAAAAAAATTAAACATGTCAAATTAAAGTCTTATTATAGTATAATTAATTCCTTATTAAAGCATATAAATTTGAAACCATATATACTTAAAAAAATTCAAAGAAAAATAAGAAAAAATAAGATATTTTAGTATGATAAACTTGAATTATTAATTAACTTATTTAGCTCCCAAAATTATTATTTTAGAACATTTTAAAATTTTTAACTTTCTCTATATATTCTTTAGAAATTTTTTAAATTTTTTAAAAATATAATTTTTGAAAATTTTATAAATATTTTGAATTCTTTTTTGTAATTTTTGTTGAGAGAGGATCAGCTCATTTTCAAATTTGACAAGGATCAAAGGGGTATTTACAGTAATATGTTATTTGAATTGTAAAATTTATCTCAACTCAAACTCGAAACTCGAATTACTTATTCAATTTGAATCGAATACCTCGATTCAATTAACTCGAAATTCGAATATTTTTTTCGATTTTTCGAATCGAATCGAGTTTTGCTCACTCCTAATTAAGACTTTAAATTTTAATTGTATATCTCCTACCTATAAAAGGATTTAAAGTTATATGGTACATTTATTTTTACTTTTTACCGCTTAAATGGATTGGTTAAACATAGTAATCTAACTACCATAATTTTGAAATGAATTATTTTAGTTTGTATTTTTTTTTCATTTACTTTTTATTTTTATTGATTTTTTCATTCACTTTTAAATTCGATCTTTTGAATTATTAATATTTATTTAAATTTATTTACACATAACTTAAATCATTTAGAAAATGTATAATATTTTTTTTCTCTAGATCTTATGTAATTATAAATTATTTTCTTAAAAATTTTACACATGTCCTATAGAAATAAATTCTTAGAATCAACATTAAAAACTTCTATTTTTTTCTTCAAACCATTTACATATGTCCTAACCGAGTTGATGCTCAATTGACTCTTGACTCGAATTCAGTCAATAATTTAAATAATAGTATATGTAATCACCAATTTGGCCCGGGCCATTAACCCGGGGCCCAAGATCAGCTAAGGCCCAATAAAATTAACAACATTAAGCCCAATATACAGCAGGCCCAAAATAAACAAAAGGAGGGTTTTGGAAACCCTAGCAGCGCCGCATGCCCCTGGTGCGCCGCACGTCACCACGAGTGCTCCACTAGCCGCTCCACCTTTCCCTGTTTTCAGCCACCAAGCACACCTGCGAAAGAAGACAAAGACACAGCAATACCAGGAGCAGAAGAAAACAAAAAAAGGCATTATATTCTTATTATTAAATCGGCTATATAAGGCCGATTATACCTCGGTAACAGGGGGCTTTTTTTGGTCTCTTCGGAATCAATCAAAAAAAACAGAGAAACATAACAAAAAGATCAAAAATACGAGTCTAATATCAAGATCCAAAGGTATTTTTATTTTCATTTTTTTTATTTTTTTATCCGCAAATATATAAATAAATATATATACAAAAAAATAAACAAAAAAGAATAAAAAAATTACCTTTTAACGATTTCCGGCCACCGTGGCCGGCGGCAGCATCCAGTGGCCCCCCGCCGGAGCTCGCTCCGACCTTCCCCCCTGCAGAGAGAAAAAAGGAAAAGGTTAAGAGAGTTTTTTTTTTAGAATGAATAGAAAGTGATTTTTTTTGTTGAAATTTGGCCTTATATAGCCTATCAAAACGACGTCATTTTGAGGCTGGCCATTAATGCCCAAAACAGCGTCGTTTTGAGCCAACCCGCCTGCGTGACCCGACCCATCCAAAGGGATCCGCGTGTCTTTGTTAATTGGGCTAATTGCCCTTTTGGTCCTTCCGTATTTTCTAACCATTCCAATTCAGTTTCTGTTATTTTCAAATTTGCCCCAAGAGATTTTCTTCAGTTTTAATTTAGCCCCGAATAAAACGCAGTGTATAAAGGATGGAGTAATTGCATTTTTAGACCCTCCCTTTCTGCGCGCGTCTCAAATAGATCCATTCCCTTTTATTTTATTTCGAATTAGCCCCGAACTTTCGTTTTAGATGCAATTTGATCCTTTTTAGTTATTTTTATAATCCTTTTTTACTTTATCCTATTTAATACGTTATTATATTGTATATATTTAGTATTAGTGTTATTATATTATTTATACATTATTTATTATCACCATATTTAAATCATTATTATGTTATATATATTTTACATTATTTTGTTATTACTATTAGTATTATTATTTTCATATTATCATTATATTATTATTGTTATTACTATTATTATTACATTTTTATGTACGTATTTTATTATTATTTTGATTCACTAACCCTATTATTATTACTGTTCTTATTAGTATTATTATTAATATACCATTTTTATTATTAGTATTATTTTATTATTATTATTATTATTATTATTATTATTATTATTATTATTATTATTACTTGTATTATGTATTGTATATATCGTGTATCATCATTATTATCAGTATTATTATATTCACTATTTTTATTGTTCTTACTACATTATTATCTTATATATATTGTACATTATTATCGTTACTATTATTATTATTATTAGCGTTAGTAGTCGCATTATTTTCACGTATTATTATTATTATTGTAACTATATTTATATTATTATGTTGTAAATATTTTTGTTATGACTTTATTACGGTATTATCATATTATTATTATTATTATTATTATTATTATTATTATTATTATTATTATTAGTAGTAGTAGTAGTAGTAGTAGTATTCATATCATGAAGTTCATTATCCTCGTTGTTACCAATTCTATCATTTTTGACATTGTTTTGTTTTTTTTTTAATTTCCCGCTTTGTTTTTTAACATTTTATTTCATTTCTCTGTTTTCGCTTTAATATTTCATGATTACTTTTGTTTGCGTCACTTTTATGTAAATTGATGGTTTTGGGATGGTCTTGGATTCAAGGATTTGAAATATCGTGTCCTAAAGTATTGGATGTGATATTTTAATTCTTTTGGAACAATAAGACCCTGATTTTCAATTCAAAAAAAAAGACTATGAGATGATCTCCGACTCGAGGATTTAAATTACCGTGTCCTAAAGTATTGGATGTGATACTTTAACCCCTTGAGAACGAGAAAGTCTAGATTTGTACTCCGGAAAACTATGAGATGATCTTAGCATCGAGGATTTAAATTATCGTGTCCTAAAGTATTGGATGCGACATTTTATATCTTCGAAACGAGAAAATCTCAGTTTAATTCAAGAAAAGGGCAAATATTTCTAAAAAGGGTCAAGAACTTTAAATTCCTTTAAAATTTCCAATTTTCGACATAAGGACATCAATTAATCAATTTGGTACCAATTTTAGGCGTTGCGAGGGTGCTAATCCTTCCTCGCACGTAACCGACTCCCGGACCTATTTTCTCGAATGTTTGTAGACCAAAAACCCCGTTTTAGTAAACCGAAATGTTTTATTAAAACAAAGGTGATCCGATCACACCTAATAAAAGGTCGGTGGCGACTCCCGTTTTTATTTTCAAAACCCCAAGTTCGATTCCCGTTTTCGTCAAAAAATGGTTACGACAGCTTGGCGACTCCACTGGGGACTTTTCGAGAGTCAGGCCGTAAATTGATTACTTTATGTCCTTTATCGAAAGTTTGAAAATTTGATTTGAAAATTACTACCCTTTTTGTTGCTTTTGCTTGTGTCATCGTATATGATTCCTATTTTCATGCGCACATTGCATTGCATGACTGTTATGGTCGCACCCTTAAGTGGGAGTGAGAAGCTACTCTTTCGTGAGGTTTTCACCTCCGTGCAAGATAGTGGATCGCTTTCGGGATACATCCGTACCTATGTCTTCGTGAGATTTTCATCTCCGTGCAGCCATAGGGAAATGTATTCCCCTGAACCGAACTCGTTCTGTATGAACCTATAATGGGTGAAGATCGAGGAATCTGCTGGTTTGGGTACCTCTCTTTAGAATCAAACCGCATGTAATGAACCTTAAGGAACCAACCCTAGGTAGAGCCATGCCAGACCTTAGTGGTTACCCGAATAAGTGTCTGAATATTTATCTTAAGATTATTCGTACATGGTACTAACTCGTGGTGTTTTATTGTAATTGCATGGCATTTCATCATGAAAAGGTGTTGATTCACATTCGGTTACTAGCTTAACATGGAAAAGGGATTTCTTGATAGAGTGGAAGATAATGCTGCTGTTCGAACATGGTCTGAAAGGATACAACGAGAGAAAGGAGATAGTCTGACTATGGGATACGAATCGGAATTGGGAAGCTTCACCCGTGTCAGCGTGACTCAAAATAGCCTGCAAGAACTGAAGGGGATATGGGACTCATGGGGCGATGATATGAAACAACTATGCTACCGTAGTTATGGGGATCTACCTTATTTGCTTGATATCAAGGTAGAAGAGCGCCTATTCCGGGCTATTACTCAATTTTGGAACCCCGCTTATAGTTGCTTTACTTTCGGGAAAGTAGATATGGTACCTACCATAGAAGAATACACGGCCTTACTCCGGTGCCCAAGTACTCAAGCAAGTAAGGCTTATTCGAGAGCTGTAAATGTACAGACATTTGCAAGAAAGCTGATGAGCATTACAGGGATGAGCGAGCAGTGGATTACGGCTCGGATCAAGCAAAAGGGGGATTGTAAATGTATCCCTTGGAGGCATTTAAGAGATTTCATCCTAGAGCAATCTGATATAAAAAAGAAGGTCGACGTTTTTGCCTTAAGCATCTACGGTTTGGTTATCTTTCCCAAGGCGTTAGGATATGTGGATGAAGCTGTCTCCGACCTGTTTGATAAACTGGATAAAGGGGTCACACCTGTCCCTGTAATCTTAGCCGAAACATTCCGATCATTAAGCGCTAGCCGAAGAGTGGGTGAAGGGAGATTTATAGGGTGCGCGCAGCTTTTGCTATCATGGTTTCATAGCCACTTTTGGAAGATGGAAAAGGTCTCATGTAAAATCTTCTCCAAGAACTACTCTCCTTTGGAGGAATTAGTAACTACGCCAAGAAGGGACGACCTTTCGGAAGAAAAATGGATAGCAATTCTCCAAAATTTGCAAACAGAAGATGTTAAATGGAGAGCTCCGTGGATGGTCCCTGACGAGATCTTGTATCGCTGTGGAGAGTTTGATTGGGTTCCTTTACTCGGGATATGGGGGGCTGTTGGGTATGCTCCGCTACTCGTAGCGAGGCAGTATCGATCAAGGCCATTCATACCTGCAACGCATGGGCTAGCTCAGAGTGAGTTTTCATACAAAGGCGATAATTATAAGAAGAGGATTCGTGAGATAACGAGTGCGTGGACCCAAACCCGACGAATGAAGGGGTTCGCCGCAGGACCAATGACCACCCCCGAATATGACGAATGGAAGAATACAAGGATCAATGATAATATCCCGATGCCAAGCCAGAGGGATGCTTTGCCCATAGAAGAGCATTTACGAGTTGTCCCATCCGAATTAGAGATTATCAAAGAAGATTTCAAGAATAAAAGTCGGGAATTAGGAAAGAAGATAGAGCAGCTAGAAGAGGAGAAGATGCAGTTAGGACTAGACATTGACATTTATAAGTTAGAAGCCGAGAAAGTAAGGAAAGGGAAGAACAAGGCTGAAGAAGATCTGGCTAGCCTAAAGATGGATTACAAGAAACTACGCACGTCAATCAGAACCGCTGGTTTGGGCAAGACATCGGAAAAATGGCGGTGAGAAGTTAAAAGAGAAAAGACTAAAGCTGACCAGTGGGAAAAGAAGTGCCAAGAGGCTCGAGTACATGAGGATATTGCGAAAAAGAGTCTGTTGGAAAGTCAAAATGAGAAAGAAAAGTTACGGACCTGAGTGATAGAATTGGAAAAATCACTTCACTTATATCAAAATCGCAACTCGGTAAATGAGTTAAGAGCCAGCCAAAGCAAGATCGAAGAATTGGAAAGAAAGGCAGAAGAGCTCGAAACTGCATTGCAAAATAGTAAACGTCAAGTTGAACTTCTTAATGAACATTGGAAGGAACAGCTCTACCATTCTCAAGAACGGGTCAGAAATAGAGATTACGTAATGGGTGAAGCTGTGGCTCAAGTCCGAGAAGTGGCCGATCATTTGCAAACCTTGGCGGTTCAGGCTGATATATTAAGTCTAATGCATGAGTCGCGATCAGATCGAGGCCAAAATTTAGCTCGGTTTCTTAAGGAAGTTAAAGATTTAGGCGTTAAGGCAAAGTCGTATGTATAATTATCCACTCTATGTAAAGAAGTTTGTTTTTCAGTGAAGTTAATCTATTGGAACTGAATCAAAATCAACACCTTTCTTTCTTTGTGCATTCATTTCATGCATTTGCATTGCATTTCATCCATTCGCATACATCACATCATTTGCATCAAAAAGGAGCCTAATTGGTTAAAATCGTGACTGAGGTTACCCTGGAAACCGACGAGAATCAACCTATCATACATTACTACAACACTCGTCGTAAGGCAAAAGTAATGGACCAAAGATACGAACAATTCCAGAAAGATATGCAAGACCAGATGACGAAGTTTCAGCAAGAAATGAAAGACTAGATGATAGAGGCTCAACGGGATATGATGACCCAAATGACTCTGATGATAAAGGGGATAACAAACAAAGGAAAAGACCCTACAACTAGTACCGGGGAAGAAAGCGAAGACCATCCCCCAGGATTTACTCCACCCCATGGAGTCTGGCCTCAAAAGGAATTTACAGGCCTAGAACACCCACCTGTACCCCCACCTGCCCGTCTAGGGCAAGGAGTATTCGCATCAAACCATGGAGCTAACCCTGCTGACCCTATTGTCCCAGATTTGGATGATCCTATGGAACTAGCCAAGTTAAAAATGAAGGATCGAGATGCTCAGGACAAGTACAAGGATTTGGAAGAATGGCTCAGGGCGATAGAAGGAACTAGAGTCTCTTCCGCAATGAGTCCCAAAAAGCTCAGTTTGGTTCCCGGTCTGGTCTTGCCTCCAAAATTTAAAGCACCAGACTTTGAAAAATATGATGGAACAAGGTGTCCAAAGGCGCATCTCACCATGTTTTGCCGAAAAATGGCTGGTCATGAAGATGAAGACAAGCTGTTGATACACTGCTTTCAAGAAAGCTTGATCGGGTCGGCCTTCCGGTGGTATAATCAGTTAGGCAGAGAGAGGATCCAATCATGGGATGACTTAGCTACAGCGTTCTGTGAGCAATACAAGCACGTCTCTGACATAGCACCTGATCGACTAACGTTGCAGATGATGGAAAAGAAGCCATCAGAGACCTTTAGACAATATGCTCAAAGGTGGAGAGACGTCTCGGTTCAAGTGGAACCACCACTGACCAAAACTGAGATCACAATCCTTTTTATCAACACTTTAAAAGTGCCATTCTATGACAAGCTGGTAGGAAATGCCACAAAGGACTTAGTGGATGTCGTAATATCCGGAGAACTCATCGAAAACGGCATCAAGAACGGAAGGATGGAAGGGTCTGAAAGCTCTAAAAGGCCAGTAAAGAAGAAAGAGCCTGAAACCCATATGGTATGGACTGGGAACCACTACGCTCCTAATCCGTACCCGATCCAACCACGGCCTCAATTCCGCCCACCTCTAAATCTCTATTTTCCTCCTCAGAACCACTACTATCAAACCCCTCCTCCTTATCCCGTCTATGCCACCGATGGCCAAAGACCACTCACCATATTCTCACCAGATACCATGACCGCTCCGAGCCAACCCAAAAATGAACCAAGGCCGACGAGACCCAATCCCGAAAAATCTCAGTTTGCCCCTATTCCCATGACATACGGAGAATTGTGCCCAAAATTACTGGAGAAACAATTAATAGCACCGCATTACATAGCACCATTGAAACCTCCATACCCTAAATGGTACGACCCTAATGTTAGCTGTATGTACCATGCTGGAAACCGGGGGCATTCCACAGATAATTGCCTAGCCTTTAAAAGAAATGTTCAAAGTCTTATTGATGCGAGCATTTTACGATTTGATGGGGTCAATAATTTGGCTGGGAATCCACTCCCTAACCATCCCATAGGGAACATAAGTGCGGTGGCACAGGAAGATAGGTGGCGAGCCAAAAGTCGTATCTCCGAGATAAGAACACCTTTGGGGAAAGTATGGGAAATAATGACTGAAAAGGGTTTACTCGCCAGAAGGTTCAAGAAGGAAAGCATAGAAAGTCGAAGTTTTTGCGTTTTTCACGGCATGGAAGGACACCACATCCAATCTTGCGAGGAATTTAAAGAATTACTTCAGGGCATGATGGACAATAAGGAGGTTGCGATATGTAGCAAGAAGGGAGAGCGTGACGAAAAGGATATATGTGCTTCCGAGGGCCAATCATCAGGTCCCCCTTATAGTGCTGACCGACCCTTGGTAATCTATTATGAAGCAAAGAAAGAGGAGGTGAAACCGAAAATGATAATTAAGGTGCCAACTCCGTTCCCTTACAAAGAGGACAAAGCAGTGCCTTGGAAATACGATGTCAACATTACCATGCCCGAAGCTACGACTGGTGATGTTAGCGAGGTAGGGCATTTCACCCGTAGCGGGAGATGTTATTCTCCCGAGATGGTTGAACCAAAAAAGAAAGTCGTCGATGCGAGTCGAAAGGGAAAGGCGCCAATGCATGAAGCCGAGGCTGAGGTTGAAGTACAATCCGAACAAGAATCTAAAAGGCCCGTGAATGAGGACGAAGCACATGAATTTTTAAGGTTTATCAAGCACAGCGAGTATAATATCGTGGAGCAATTGAACAAGCAACCGACAAAGATCTCAGTGTTATCTCTACTGTTAAGCTCAGAACCACACCGAAACGCTTTATTAAGAGTGTTAAACCAAGCATATGTGCCGAGCAACGTACCCGTTGAAAAGCTTGATAGATGGGCAAACAATTTAAACGCGGATAATTTCATCTCTTTCAGCGATGATGAAATACCACTGAACGGTAGAGGCTCTATCAAAGCATTGCACATCACTACCTATTGTAAGGGTTACATAGTACCGAGTGTACTCATTGATAACGGGTCTGCGCTTAATGTCATGCCTTTAGCCACACTATCCAGAATGCCAATAGATATGTCTTATCTGAGGCCTTGTCATTCTACAGTAAGAGCATTCGATGGGACACGACGAGAGGTCATGGGGAAGATTGAAATTCCTCTGGATGTGGGCCCGTGTACATACGACATAGAATTCCAAGTTATGGATATCTCGCCTTCATACAATTGCCTCTTAGGGAGACCTTGGATCCATTCTGCTGGGGCAGTCCCTTCATCCCTCCACCAGAAAGTAAAGTTTGTCATGGATGATCGCTTGATCACGGTCGCTGGTGAGGAAGACATCGTCGCGTCTGTCTCCACTGATGCACCCTACATTGAAGTGAATAAAGATGCAGTAGAATGTTCCTTCCGCTCCTTCGAATTCATCAATGCTACTTTTGTCGCTGAAGGAAGTAAAACCCCCATGCCCAAGTTGTCAAGGAATACCAGGATGGGAATCAGACTAACGGTTGGAAAAGGAGCCCGAGCGAGGAAAGGCTTAGGGAGATACCAGCAAGGGATGGCTAGAGCGCTAAAACCAGTACCCCACAAGGCTCGATACGGCTTAGAATTTAGGCCCGACGCGCAGCAAAGAAGGAAACAGCTACAAAAAGAGCAAGAAAAGAGGATCGCAAGAGTCACAGGTCGGGAGTTGGTGTGGGAACCCATAACATATCCACCTTTGTCGAAAACATTTACATCGGCTGGAATTATATACCCAGGAAGAGATGATCCACAAAGCATGGTGTCACAGGTAGAAAAGGGTCTACAGGACTTCAGCATAAATGCCATTAGCAAAGGGAATAATGCAGTGGAAGGTGTCTCAGCGATACGCCCTTGCCCCCCTAGATTCACTCCTAACAATTGGACGGCTGTGGATCTCCTCGTAATTTCCAAGCCTCCTCCAAAGTAATGCTCAATGTTGGCTTTTTGTATGCCCCTAAGCTGTAGGGGAACCGGTTATGAGAGTTTATTTTGTCTATCTAGCTTTTAAATGAAACATGAATAAAGATGCATTTTGTCGTGTTCTTTTCATTCTCATCGGCTCCATATTTATTTCCTTCTTTACCTATCCCTATATATCCCATATCATCATATTACGTTTATAGGATCCGATACCTTGATGTCCCTCTATAGCATTTCAGGCCTCATCCGCCTTAACTTCTGTGACACCAAACATGATCTGATCACCTTGCTCCATATCAAGATATGCCAGGTTTGAACGAAGATATAGCGGTCCATAGACTCCCACTGAAACCAGAATGCAAGCCTATCCAACAGAAGTTAAGGCGGATGAGGCCTGAAATGCTCTTAAAGATAAAGGAAGAAGTAAAGAAACAATTGGATGCCGGATTCCTACAAATCTCTAGATATCCAAAATGGGTGGCTAATATAGTCCCAGTACCGAAGAAAGATGGCAAAGTACGAATGTGTGTGGATTACCGTGATTTGAATCGAGCAAGCCCTAAAGATAATTTTCCGTTGCCACACATCGATACATTGATAGGTAACACGGCAAAGAATTCGTTTTTCTCCTTCATGGATGGATTTTCGGGCTACAATCAAATCAAGATGGCTCCCGAGGATATGGAGAAAACTACGTTCACGACGATGTGGGGGACATTCTGCTACAAAGTGATGCCGTTCGGACCAAAGAATGCCGGGGCAACATATCAAAGAGCCATGGTGACATTGTTCCACGACATGATGCACAAGGAAATAGAAGTCTATGTCGACGATATGATCACCAAATCTCGAGGAGAAAGAGTGTAATGGCCTAAATTCAAGGTTATCGGAACAATGGTTTCGTAACCATAAATCCGATTTAAAGAGAAATTTATTTTAATATTTTTGCATGAATATTTATATGATAGGAAAATCGTATTAAAATATCGATAGAAAAATTTTACCGATTTAGTGGTTAGTTAGAAAAAGGAATTATTGAAGGAATTGGGTAAAAACAAGGTATCGAGACCTTGATCTCATAAAATTGAGTAGGAAATATTTTTATAAATATTTATAAAATGTTAGTAATGTGGTATTAAAATTTCGTTAGAAAATTTTAACGTTTGAGTATGTAATTAAATGAAAAGGACTAAATTGTAACAAATACAAAATTATGAAAAATGATTAAATAGTTTAAATGATAAAATAAAGAGGGCTTAAAAGGAAAATAGACCCAAGGTCTAATTGGGCTGGACGGCAAAGGTATGAAATCAGCAAGAAAATAAGGAGAAATAAGGGTAAAATGGGAAAATAACAAAATTTGCTAAATAAAACTAGGACTAAATAGGGATATCTAGAAATCTCTTCATTTTTCTTCACTCTCATCAGCAAAAAACGCCATAGGAGGGGTATCTAAGCTGGTATATCATAATTTTTGCACCAAGCAAGTGAATCCTTGCCTATTTCTTGTAATTTTGTGTTTTTAAAGACTTTTACAACTAGGTCCTATCATTAAATTCATTAGTCTTTGATTTCATGGATGAAATTGAAAGCCACCATGGTTGGTTTATGTAAGTTTATGATGAAATAGCATGAAATTTAAGCCTTAATTCGTTTAAGAGATGATTTTATTAGGTAATTTCAATAGAAATTGATTTTTGGGACCTAATTATGAAAGTGTTTGGAATTAAAGTCTATTACTGAAATTATGATTTCCAAAGGTTATAAAGTAGTTTAAAGTGATATAATAAAGTGTTAATTGAGAAAAATAAGCTCAATTGAGAGGTTAATTGAGCAGGGACGAAATTATCATTCATTGAAAGTTTAGGGGAAAAATGGTAATAACCAGCTTGCACTAAAACAGTTTTTGACAGCAGCAGTAGTCTAACTTTGAAAAATCACCATAAATTGTAGAAGTTGAATTAGAAGATGGAAAAAATATTAAATTAAAGCTTATTGAGTCTAGTTTCTTATGGAAGAAACGTTGTAAGCAATAGAATTGTAAATCATGAGATATAATAGGTTTTGTGAGACAAGGTCAGAATGAATTCGGGTTCCCCTGTTCTGACTTTGAAAAATCATAAAAAATTGAATAAAAATAATTATTGGGAGTGGTTTATATTCTTAGAATCCTTAGTGAGTCTATTTTTTTATGGTACAAATGAAAACATTATTTTAATTCTGTACAGTGAGATATTTGAGATTTTGTGAAGAGATAGCAGAACTGTCAAACAATGAAACAGGGGAAACTTTAACGAATAAACTGTACTAATTGGCTAAGACAAAAATTATGAAAATTTTATGGTGTGAAGATATGTGAGTCTAGTTTCAAGGAAAATTAACGGTTCTTCATTTGGAGTTCTGTAGCTCGAAAAATAAATAATTTAGTGACTATGACTCAAGTAGACAGCTTTGAATGAACTATAAATAGTAATAGAATTATAATGAATGCTACATGTGAACATGAAATGTATTGAATTGATAATTAAATTTATTTATTTAGATCCGGAAAACTCAAACACAAAGCTAAATCGAGGAAAGGAAAAAGTTCCGGACTAGTAGATTTTGTATACAAACTAGAATCGAGGTAAGTTCGTGTAACTTGAATTATATTCTTAAATGCTTGAAATGTATGTTATTGATATGAATATGATTTGAATGTCCATTGTATGAAATTTGATGAAACATTGATATATTTGATAAAAAGGGAAAGAAATCCCGGTTGAATGAAAGGAAAATTCGATGGATCTCTGAAAAGGAATTGACGGTAAAAAGGATCTAGCCCGGACGGGTGATCCTATCCTGATATAGCCCTCCCGAAGAATATGTGGAAAATGGATTTAGCCCGGACGGGTAATCCGAATTAGGGTCTGAATTTAGCCTGGACTGGTAATTCAGATCCAAACTCATTAGAGTAATTGTCGTTGCAGGGGATTTAGCCTGGACTGGTAATCCCGACAATACTCTATGAGTTTATATTACAGGGGATTTAGCCTGGACTGGTAATCCCGCTGTAAAGATGAGGTTCGCGGGAGTGTGCTCTCTGAAATGAAAATGTGCGCACATGAATATGAATTGATGAACCCGAATTTGTACACTAAAGAGTACCTCTGAAAATCCATCGAAATTCCGAGTAATTCAATGGGATAAATATAAAAAAAAATATATGGAAATTATGGTATTGATGAGCTCATCAATGATAGTATATATTATTGATATATGAAAATTATTGGACTGACTTGAATGTTGAGTTTGTAAATGTTAAGGTAATAATGCATTGAATGGATATATAAATGGTTATTACATTATATTGAAAATGTTAGGTAAGTATAATTCTTGTTACATGGGCTTACTAAGCACAAAGTGCTTACTCTGTTTCCTTTTCTCTATTTTGTAGTATTAAGAGCTCGGAGGTCGGATTCGGTGGGAGACACATCACACTATCAACCCCAAGATTTCGGTATATAAAGAAACTTTATTTTGGAAATCAATGGCATGTATAAGCTAATAAAGTAGATGTTAATATGAAATGAATGTAAGGTCAGCCATTGGTATGGCTAACAAATTTCTAGTTTCAGTATGTAATGAGGTTATCTTATAAATTTGCATGGATCTATTTTGAAGGTATGTTGATTGGATTGGTTGATATGAATTAGTCTCGGTTTAAAAAAAAAATTTTGCAGGGAAGACTAAATTGTTTATAAAGGAGTTATATTGAGTAAAAAAAAAATATAAATAAATATTGTAAGCTCTGGTAATGCCTCGTTCCCTATTCCGATAATGAATACGGGTAGGGGGTGTTACATTTGTTGGTATCAGAGCTACGGTTTAGCCGATTCTAGGACCGATGTAGCAAATACGGATTAGCTATACATGCCATTTAAATTATTATTGATAGTGTGATATCTCCTCACCGTTTAAATTGTATTTTTCTTATAGTAATGTCATCCGACCGAGTTCAATCTGAGGAAGCTGGGAGTCATGCTCCGGCTTCAGTACAAAGAGAAGAAACTAGCAGTAGAAGGTCCGGTACAGAGGGTCAAGGGGAGGAGGCAAAGATAGCCTTCTTTCAAATGATGAATGAATGGTTTACTCAATACATAAGAACTAACCCTGTAGTGCAGCAAACTCAAGCTCCCCCTCCTGCTCCTCCACCGGTTCCCGAGATCCCACAGACTACAGGTACTGAATCTGTTAGAAAAGGGAAAGCTCCGGTTGATAAAATTCGAAAATATGGGGCCGAAGAATTTCGAGCAGCAGTTGATGATGATCCTGAGCGGGCTGAATTTTGGTTAGAGAATACTACTCGGGTTTTGGAGGATTTATCTTGTACACCAGAAGAATGTCTGAAATGTGCCGTTTCACTACTAAAAGACACAGCTTACCATTGGTGGAATACTAAAGCTTCAGTTGTTCCGAAAGAAGAAATTACATGGGAGTTCTTTCAAAACGAATTTAAAAAGAAATATATCAGCCAGAGGTTCCTTGATCAGAAAAGAAAAGAATTTCTTGAGCTGAAACAGGGTAATAGATCAGTATCTGAGTATGAAAGGGAATTTGTTCGGTTGAGTAAATATGCTCGAGAATGGGTCCAGTCAGAAGCTGAAATGTGTAAAAGATTCGAAGAAGGGTTGAATGAAGACATTAAGCTATTGATCGGAATTCTTGAAATTCGAGAGTTTGCTATATTGGCAGAGCGAGCTTATAAAGCAGAAGAATTGAGCAAAGAAAAGAAACAGGCTGAGAAGGAAGCTCGAATTTCTAGTAAAAGACCAATGGGAAAATCTCAGTTTTCTGCTCCAAAGAAATTGCAGAAGTACCTGGATCGTTCTACCTCGGTCACTGGGTATTCAGGCAGAGAACGAGGTTCTCAACGCATTAATCCAAGACCTTCCACTCCATCAGTGACCAGTGTTGGCAGTGTTGGTACCCCTAAGCTGAGATGCCAGTATTGTAATAGAGCTCATTTTGGTGAATGTCGATTTAAGAGCGGGGCTTGTTACCGATGTGGTTCTTTTGACCATTTCCTTAGAGATTGTCCAGAAAGGGGTGAAAAAGAAGTGGAACAGATATCTAAACCGAGTAATCCAGTTTCAAGGGGTAGACCATCTCGACCATCCGGTAATGTTAGTGGTAGCCGAGGAGCTGCAAAAGACACTGTAGGCAGGCCTGAGACACGAGCACCTGCTAGGACATATGCCATTCGTGCCAGAGAAGATGCCTCAGCACCCGATGTTATTACTGGTACATTTTCTTTACTTGACACTGATATTACTGCATTAATTGATCCCGGTTCTACGCATTCATATATATGTATAAAGCTTGCATGTGTTAAAGATTTATCTATTGAACCTACTGAATTTGTGGTTAAAGTATCGAACCCCCTGGGCCAATCTGTTTTGGTGGATAAAATTTGTAAAAATTGTCCACTGATAGTAAGAGGTTATTGTTTCCTGGCTGATTTGATGTTACTGCCATTTGATGAGTTTGATGTGATATTGGGTATGGATTGGTTAACTCAGCATGATGCAGTAGTAAATTGTAAACAGAAATATATTGTGTTGAAGTGTCAGAATGGCGAATTACTCCGGGTTAAATCTGATCAGACAGAGGGATTATCTGATGTGATTTCAGTTATTGCTGCTCAGAGGTATGTTAAAAAGGGGTATGATGCTTTTCTTGCTTATGTACTCGATACCAAGGTATCTGAGTCAAAGATACAGGCAGTGCCAGTGGTATACGAATTTTTTGATGTGTTTCCAGAGGAGTTACCCGGGTTGCCACCAGAAAGGGAAGTGGAATTCTCTATAGATTTGATTCCGGGAACTACTCCGATTTCCATAGCTCCATACCGGATGGCTCCTACAGAATTAAAAGAATTAAAGATACAGTTACAGGAACTTGTTGATAGAGGTTTTGTTAGACCGAGTCATTCACCTTGGGGTGCTCCGGTTCTGTTTGTGAAAAAGAAAGACGGGTCTTTGAGATTGTGTATCGACTATCGGCAGCTCAATAAGGTAACTATAAAGAATAAGTACCCGTTGCCCCGGATTGATGATCTATTTGATCAGCTGAAAGGTGCCACAGTATTCTCAAAGATTGATCTCCGATCGGGCTATTACCAGCTACGGGTAAAGGAGCCAGATGTACCGAAAACAGCTTTCAGAACCAGGTATGGGCATTATGAGTTTCTGGTTATGCCTTTTGGGCTGACTAATGCACCTGCAGTATTTATGGATCTGATGAATCGGATATTCAGACCGTACTTAGATAGGTTTGTTGTAGTTTTCATTGATGATATTCTAGTCTATTCTCGAGATGAAAATGAGCATGCAGAACATTTGAGAATAGTGTTGCAAATCCTGCGTGAGAAGAAGCTTTATGCTAAATTCAGTAAATGTGAATTTTGGCTCCGAGAAGTGGGTTTCCTTGGACATGTTGTATCAGCCGAAGGCATCAGGGTAGACCCGAATAAAATTTCAGCTATTATTAATTGGAGTCCACCGAAGAATATATCTGAAGTTAGAAGTTTCTTGGGTTTAGCTGGTTATTATCGGAGATTTGTACAGGGGTTCTCTATGATAGCTTCTCCGATGACCCGTTTGTTGCAGAAAGATGTTAAATTCGAGTGGACTGATGAATGCCAGCAGAGTTTTGATCGATTGAAAGATTTATTGACGAAAGCACCTGTGTTGGTACAACCTGAACCAGGTAAGGAATTTGTTATTTATAATGATGCTTCATTAAATGGTTTAGGTTGTGTCTTGATGCAAGAAGGTAAAGTAATAGCCTATGCTTCAAGACAACTTAAGCCACATGAAAGAAATTACCCGGTACATGATCTCGAGTTAGCTGCTATTGTATTTGCATTGAAGATATGGCGGCATTACTTGTACGGTGAGAAATGTCATATTTATACTGATCATAAAAGCTTGAAATATTTGATGACACAGAAAGATTTGAATTTGAGACAGCGCAGGTGGCTTGAATTGATAAAGGACTATGATTTGATTATTGATTACCATCCGGGTAAGGCTAATGTTGTTGCTGATGCTTTAAGCCGAAAATCTCTGTTTACTTTGCGAGCTATGAATGCTCAATTGTCTTTGGTTGATGATGGTTCAGTCATAGCTGAGTTGAGAGCTAAACCGACATTTCTACAGCAAATATGTGAAGCTCAGAAGAATGATGAAAAGTTGCAGGTTAAACGGGCACAATGTGAGTCAGGTACTGATTCTGAATTTCAAGTGGGGATTGATGGTTGTTTATTATTCAGAGATAGGGTATGTGTACCCAAGAATTCAGAGCTCATACAGAAGATTTTACACGAGGCTCATAGTGGTATTATGTCTGTACATCCGGGAAGTAATAAAATGTATAATGATTTGAAGAAGACGTACTGGTGGCCAGGTATGAAACGTGATATTTCTGAGTTTGTATCAAGATGTTTAATATGTCAGCAAGTTAAAGCTGAACATCAGGTACCTTCGGGGTTACTTCAGCCAATTACTATACCGGAATGGAAATGGGAAAGAATCACTATGGATTTTGTATCGGGGTTACCGTTGTCTCCGAGGAAAAAAGATGCTATTTGGGTGATTGTTGATCGATTGACAAAGTCAGCGCACTTTATTCCGGTATGTATGGATTATTCTTTAGATAAACTGGCTGAACTGTACATATCTGAGATTATCAGGCTACATGGAGTGCCTGTCTCCATTATATCAGATAGAGATCCTCGGTTTACGTCTCGTTTCTGGGACAAATTGCAAGAAGCATTGGGTACTCAGTTGTATTTCAGCACTGCATTTCATCCTCAGACAGATGGCCAATCTGAGCGTGTAATTCAGGTATTGGAAGATATGCTCCGATGTTGTATACTAGAGTTTGATGGTAATTGGGAGAGATATCTACATTTGATTGAATTTGCTTACAATAACAGTTATCAGTCCAGTATTAAAATGGCTCCGTATGAAGCTTTGTATGGTAGAAAATGTAGAACACCATTATATTGGACAGAGCTCAGTGAAAAGAAGATACATGGGGTTGATTTAATTCGGGAAACAGAAGAAAAAGTAAAGGTTATTCGGGATAGTTTAAAAGCAGCTTCCGATCGCCAAAAATCATATGCCGATCTTAGACAAAAAGAGATTGAATTTCAGGTCGGTGACAAGGTATTCCTGAAAGTGTCTCCTTGGAAGAAAGTTCTCCGGTTTGGTCGAAAGGGTAAATTGAGTCCAAGATTTATCGGGCCATATGAAATTATAGAAAGAATTGGACCGGTCGCTTATCGATTGGCATTACCACCGGAACTTGATAGAATTCATAATGTTTTTCATGTATCTATGCTACGACGATATCGGTCAGATCCTTCACATGTTATTTCTCCGACAGAAGTGGAGATTCAACCGGATATGACTTACAGTGAAGAACCGGTCAAGATATTGGCACGGGAAACAAAGGAGCTTAGAAATAAAAAGATAAATTTAGTGAAAGTATTATGGCAAAAGCATGGGATTGAGGAAGCGACATGGGAACCGGAGGAGACAATGAGGAAACAATATCCAAACCTCTTTACTGGTAAGATTTTCGAGGACGAAAATCCTTAAAAGGGGGGGAGAGTTGTAATGGCCTAAATTCAAGGTTATCGGAACAATGGTTTCGTAACCATAAATCCGATTTAAAGAGAAATTTATTTTAATATTTTTGCATGAATATTTATATGATAGGAAAATCGTATTAAAATATCGATAGAAAAATTTTACCGATTTAGTGGTTAGTTAGAAAAAGGAATTATTGAAGGAATTGGGTAAATACAAGGTATCGAGACCTTGATCTCATAAAATTGAGTAGGAAATATTTTTATAAATATTTATAAAATGTTAGTAATGTGGTATTAAAATTTCGTTAGAAAATTTTAACGTTTGAGTATGTAATTAAATGAAAAGGACTAAATTGTAACAAATACAAAATTATGAAAAATGATTAAATAGTTTAAATGATAAAATAAAGAGGGCTTAAAAGGAAAATAGACCCAAGGTCTAATTGGGCTGGACGGCAAAGGTATGAAATCAGCAAGAAAATAAGGAGAAATAAGGGTAAAATGGGAAAATAACAAAATTTGCTAAATAAAACTAGGACTAAATAGGGATATCTAGAAATCTCTTCATTTTTCTTCACTCTCATCAGCAAAAAACGCCATAGGAGGGGTATCTAAGCTGGTATATCATAATTTTTGCACCAAGTAAGTGAATCCTTGCCTATTTCTTGTAATTTTGTGTTTTTAAAGACTTTTACAACTAGGTCCTATCATTAAATTCATTAGTCTTTGATTTCATGGATGAAATTGAAAGCCACCATGGTTGGTTTATGTAAGTTTATGATGAAATAGCATGAAATTTAAGCCTTAATTCGTTTAAGAGATGATTTTATTAGGTAATTTCAATAGAAATTGATTTTTGGGACCTAATTATGAAAGTGTTTGGAATTAAAGTCTATTACTGAAATTATGATTTCCAAAGGTTATAAAGTAGTTTAAAGTGATATAATAAAGTGTTAATTGAGAAAAATAAGCTCAATTGAGAGGTTAATTGAGCAGGGACGAAATTATCATTCATTGAAAGTTTAGGGGAAAAATGGTAATAACCAGCTTGCACTAAAACAGTTTTTGACAGCAGCAGTAGTCTAACTTTGAAAAATCACCATAAATTGTAGAAGTTGAATTAGAAGATGGAAAAAATATTAAATTAAAGCTTATTGAGTCTAGTTTCTTATGGAAGAAACGTTGTAAGCAATAGAATTGTAAATCATGAGATATAATAGGTTTTGTGAGACAAGGTCAGAATGAATTCGGGTTCCCCTGTTCTGACTTTGAAAAATCATAAAAAATTGAATAAAAATAATTATTGGGAGTGGTTTATATTCTTAGAATCCTTAGTGAGTCTATTTTTTTATGGTACAAATGAAAACATTATTTTAATTCTGTACAGTGAGATATTTGAGATTTTGTGAAGAGATAGCAGAACTGTCAAACAATGAAATAGGGGAAACTTTAACGAATAAACTGTACTAATTGGCTAAGCCAAAAATTATGAAAATTTTATGGTGTGAAGATATGTGAGTCTAGTTTCAAGGAAAATTAACGGTTCTTCATTTGGAGTTCTGTAGCTCGAAAAATAAATAATTTAGTGACTATGACTCAAGTAGACAGCTTTGAATGAACTATAAATAGTAATAGAATTATAATGAATGCTACATGTGAACATGAAATGTATTGAATTGATAATTAAATTTATTTATTTAGATCCGGAAAACTCAAACACAAAGCTAAATCGAGGAAAGGAAAAAGTTCCGGACTAGTAGATTTTGTATACAAACTAGAATCGAGGTAAGTTCGTGTAACTTGAATTATATTCTTAAATGCTTGAAATGTATGTTATTGATATGAATATGATTTGAATGTCCATTGTATGAAATTTGATGAAACATTGATATATTTGATAAAAAGGGAAAGAAATCCCGGTTGAATGAAAGGAAAATTCGATGGATCTCTGAAAAGGAATTGACGGTAAAAAGGATCTAGCCCGGACGGGTGATCCTATCCTGATATAGCCCTCCCGAAGAATATGTGGAAAATGGATTTAGCCCGGACGGGTAATCCGAATTAGGGTCTGAATTTAGCCTGGACTGGTAATTCAGATCCAAACTCATTAGAGTAATTGTCGTTGCAGGGGATTTAGCCTGGACTGGTAATCCCGACAATACTCTATGAGTTTATATTACAGGGGATTTAGCCTGGACTGGTAATCCCGCTGTAAAGATGAGGTTCGCGGGAGTGTGCTCTCTGAAATGAAAATGTGCGCACATGAATATGAATTGATGAACCCGAATTTGTACACTAAAGTGTACCTCTGAAAATCCATCGAAATTCCGAGTAATTCAATGGGATAAATATAAAAAAAATATATGGAAATTATGGTATTGATGAGCTCATCAATGATAGTATATATTATTGATATATGAAAATTATTGGACTGACTTGAATGTTGAGTTTGTAAATGTTAAGGTAATAATGCATTGAATGGATATATAAATGGTTATTACATTATATTGAAAATGTTAGGTAAGTATAATTCTTGTTACATGGGCTTACTAAGCACAAAGTGCTTACTCTGTTTCCTTTTCTCTATTTTGTAGTATTAAGAGCTCGGAGGTCGGATTCGGTGGGAGACACATCACACTATCAACCCCAAGATTTCGGTATATAAAGAAACTTTATTTTGGAAATCAATGGCATGTATAAGCTAATAAAGTAGATGTTAATATGAAATGAATGTAAGGTCAGCCATTGGTATGGCTAACAAATTTCTAGTTTCAGTATGTAATGAGGTTATCTTATAAATTTGCATGGATCTATTTTGAAGGTATGTTGATTGGATTGGTTGATATGAATTAGTCTCGGTTTAAAAAAAAAATTTTGCAGGGAAGACTAAATTGTTTATAAAGGAGTTATATTGAGTAAAAAAAAATATAAATAAATATTGTAAGCTCTGGTAATGCCTCGTTCCCTATTCCGATAATGAATACGGGTAGGGGGTGTTACAAAGAGAGCATGTTGAAAACCTCCGGAAGCTGTTCGAAAGACTGAGAAAATTCCAACTAAAGCTTAACCCTGCCAAATGTACCTTTGGGGCTACCTCGGGAAAATTATTGGGATTCATCGTTAGCGAGAAAGGTATCGAGGTTGATCCGAATAAAATAAAGGCCATACAAGAACTACCGCCCCCGCGCACACAAAAGGAAGTCAGAGGATTTCTAGGGAGACTGAATTACATCGCTCGATTCATTGCTCAACTCACCAAGCAGTGTGATCCAATTTTTCGACTCCTTCGAAAACATAATTCTGGAGAATGGGACGAGGAATGTCAAGAGGCTTTCGACAAGATAAAGCAGTATTTATCTAGTCATCCGATGCTAGTACCACCAACTCCCAGAAGACCGCTAATACTATATTTGACTGTGTTCGAAAACTCAATGGGTTGCGTCTTGGGGCAACATGATGAGTCCGGAAGAAGGGAACAGGCGATCTATTATCTCAGTAAGAAATACACGGAGTATGAAGCAAGGTATCCGTCAATCGAAAAATTCTGTTGTGCTCTGGTCTGGGCAACTCGGAGGCTTAGACAATATGTGCTGTACCATACGACGTGGTTGATTTCAAAGCTGGACCCAATAAAATACATGATGGAATCGCCTGCATTTTCAGGAAGAATGGCACGATGGCAAATCCTACTATCGGAGTATGACATCGTATACGTGAGCCAGAAATCGATTAAAGAAAGCGCAATAGCTGATTTCTTAGCAACTCGAACAACAGAAGAATACGAGCCATTGAAATTTGACTTCCCAGACGAAGACTTGATATGCGTTACGGAAGAAGAATGTGAATCGTCGAAAGAGAAATCATGGAAGATGAGTTTTGATGGCGCGTCAAATGCATTGGGGCACGGGATTGGAGCAGTCTTAGTGTCACCAGAAGGGTATCATTACCCCTTTACTGCCAGACTAAATTTCTTCTGTACCAACAACATAGCAGAATATGAGGCTTGCATCATGGGACTTCGCGCAGCTATCGAGCAGAACGTCAAAGTCTTGGCAGTCTCCGGGGACTCGGCATTGGTGATTTACCAAATCCGTGGAGATTGGGAAGTAAGAGACTCGAAGTTGGTTAAATATCGCGATCTTGTTGTAGAATTGGTTGAAGAATTCGAAGAAGTGACTTTTAATTATTTCCCACGGGAAGAAAACCAGTTGGCTGACGCCCTGGCCACCTTGGCTTCAATGTTCAAAGCAAACCGAGAAACCGAAATAATGCCTCTCCAGATGAGCATACATGAGGCCCCTGCGCATTGTTTTAGCATTGAAAAGGAAGAAGATGGACAACCATGGTTCCATGATATCTTAGAATATATCAAGAATCAAAGATATCCCGAGCAAGCAAACGAGAACGACAAAAGAACGATCAGGAGATTGGCAGCGGGATTCGTTCTCGATAGAGACATCCTGTACAAAAGAGGGAAAGATCAAATCCTCCTGAGATGTGTGGATGCTGTTGAAGCCAGAAAGATACTCGAAGAGGTCCATGAAGGAGTTTGTGGAACGCATGCCAATGGCTTCACTATGGCCAGGCAAATTATGAGACTCGGTTATTACTGGCTGACAATGGAAAGCGACTGCATTAATCACGCGCGAAAGTGCCATAAATGCCAAGTTTACGGCGATAAAATCCATGCAGCACCTTCACCCCTTCACGTCATGACTTCTCCGTGGCCTTTTTCTATGTGGGGGGTGGATGTCATAGGGCCAATCTCACCGAAAGCTTCTAATGGACATCGATTCATTTTTGTGGTCATAGATTACTTTACAAAATGAATAGAAGCTGCTTCGTTTGCTAATGTGACAAAGACAGCAGTGTGCAGATTCTTAAAAAAGGAGATCATATGCCGATATGGTTTGCCTGAGAGAATTATTTCAGATAATGCTTTAAATCTGAACAACAAAATGATGAAGGATGTGTGCGAGCAATTTCAAATAAAGCATCATAATTCCTCACCCTATCATCCAAAGATGAACGGAGCAGTAGAAGCCACTAACAAGAATATCAAGAAGATCATTGGGAAAATGACTGAGACGTATAAAGACTGGCACGAGAAGCTACCATTTGCCCTATACGCGTATCGCACGTGTGTGCGGACCTCTACGGGGGCAACTCCTTTCTCTCTAGTCTATGGAATGGAAGCTGTGCTGCCCATCGAGGTGGAAATCCCCTCTCTACGAATCTTAATGGAGTCAAAACTAGAAGAATCTGAATGGGCTCAGGCTCGATATGACCAACTGAATCTGATTGAAGAAAAACGCTTGAAAGCAATTTGTCACGGACAGATGTACCAAAGGAGAATGATCGCAGCCCATGATAAGAAAGTGCGGCCAAGGGAATTTCGCGAAGGAGAACTCATGTTGAGGAAGATTCTCCCTATACAAAAGGACTTTCGAGGAAAATGGGCACCGAATTGGGAAGGACCATACGTCGTAAAGAGAGCTTTCTCAGGTGGAGCTTTGATCCTCACTGAAATGGATGGGAAGGAGTTACCAAATCCGGTGAACTTAGATGCCGTGAAGAAATATTACGCCTAAAAAAAAACCGAAAAAGGCGTCCTGATAAACAGAGAAGGCTTAGGACGAAAACCCGAAAGGGCATCCTAAGGAAGCAAATTTGGTCCGGAAAGGCAGGAATGGGTTGAACAAAGAGTTAAATGGCGAGATCATAGTATTGAAGCAGACTCTGAAGCTCAAGAATCTTCTACACGAAAAATCTTGTTCGGAAAGATTCAGGATGAAGAAACATGGAGAAGTTCATACGTCGGATATCTAGAGCACTTACTACAACTGAACTTGTTTTCCTTTTATAATACTTTCTTAATCGAGTCATTCCTTATCAATTTTCTCTGCTTATTGCTTTTGAAATAAATATAGATACGAGGAATATCTTTCATGCCCACTTTGCCATTTCTATGCATTTTATTTATGTTTCATTTTGGAGATAAATAGTGAAACTACATACTCTAAACGAAAAGAACATGGAGCATTACCTGGATGAGAATTGGGTAAGTACGGGAGCTTCGAAGGAAGGACAAAGTTCAACAGGGGACAAAAGAAACGAATTACTCGTAGAACCTGAGGACGGGTATCAAGCCTGAGGAAAGTCAAGAGTCGAAGCAGTGAATGCAGGTCATCACGAGAGTCGTAACAAGAAGAGATACATGACAAACAAGCCCAAGACGCATGGCATAATCATGTAGGCATTTAGGACAAACACATGCATATCATGACATCATCACGCATGACACATACAGGTACGCCAGTAAAGCAAGAAGTCTTGACGATGGTTGCGCCAAACCAAGGAGAAAGAAGACATCCGAGTTCCACCAGATGATATATTTAGAGATTCCGGTTGTAAATATCAACTCATATTCAGAGAGAGGTGAGTTGAGCCTCGGGTCACACCCTGAGGTGTCTTTTAATTTCTTTTCAAAATATCAACTCATATTCAGAGGGAGGTGAGTTGAGCCTCGGGTCATACCCTGAGGTGTCTTTTAATTTCTTTTCAAAATATCAACTCATATTCAGAGAGAGGTGAGTTGAGCCTCGGGTCATACCCTGAGGTGTCTTTTGATGTCTTTTCAAAATATCGACTCATATTCAGAGAGAGGTGAGTTGAGCCTCGGGTCGCACCCTGAGGTGTCTTTTAATTTCTTTTCAAAATATCAACTCATATTCAGAGAGAGGTGAGTTGAGCCTCGGGTCATACCCTGAGGTGTCTTTTAATTTCTTTTCAAAATATCAACTCATATTCAGAGAGAGGTGAGTTGAGCCTCGGGTCATACCCTGAGGTGTCTTTTAATGTCTTTTCAAAATATCGACTCATATTCAGAGAGAGGTGAGTTGAGCCTCGGGTCACACCCTGAGGTGTCTTTTAATTTCTTTTCAAAATATCGACTCATATTCAGAGAGGTGAGTTGAGCCTCGGGTCACACCCTGAGGTGTCTTTTAATTTCTTTTCAAAATATCAACTCATATTCAGAGAGAGGTGAGTTGAGCCTCGGGTCACACCCTGAGGTGTCTTTTAATTTCTGTTCAAAATATCAACTCATATTCAGAGAGAGGTGAGTTGAGCCTCGGGTCATATCCTGAGGTGTCTTTTAATTTCTTTTCAAAATACCAACTCATATTGTGAGAGGTGAATTGATGCATCGGGTCACACGCTGAGGTATTTTCAATTTCTACTTTTCAATTTCTGTTGGTTCAAAAAAAAAACTCATGAGAGTGTGGTTGAGCCTCGGGGCACACGCGGAGGTACTTATAGAAGGAAGACTAAAGTCGCGTTGAGCAAATTTGACAAAGAAGTTCCAGTGGACAAAGAAGATTGAGCACGAGCGAAATGAAGCTACAGGCCATATCTTTCTGAAGTAGCAGTGGAGTAGAATGAAGATCGAAGTTTCCCTGAAGATGGTAAGGAAGCAATTTAAAAAGTTCAGATTTATTTCTTTGAAGTCCCGGTGGAGGAGATCAAAGCCCTGAAATCATCGAAGCCGATCAAGGCACTAGCTACTGTGCCTTTGAAGAAGCAATGGAATAGAAAATGTCCTCTCCCTGAAGATATAACGAAACAGTGAAGCGGATCAAAGCAACGAGTTACATTGGAGTTTGAAGCTGTTTGAAGAAGACGAGTACTAACAAGTCAAGGCTTGGCCAAGACCGGGCAAAATTGGTTCTTCTATTGTCTTTGCTCTATTCTCGTTTCACGACAATGAGCAAAGAGAGGCAGCTGTAATCACCAATTTGGCCCGGGCCATTAACCCGGGGCCCAAGATCAGCTAAGGCCCAATAAAATTAACAACATTAAGCCCAGTATACAGCAGGCCCAAAATAAACAAAAGGAGGGTTTTGGAAACCCTAGCAGCGCCGCATGCCCCTGGTGCGCCGCACGTCACCACGAGTGCTCCACTAGCCGCTCCACCTTTCCCTATTTTCAGCCACCAAGCACACCTGCGAAAGAAGACAAAGACACAGCAATACCAAGAGCAGAAGAAAACAAAAAAATGCATTATATTCTTATTATTAAATCGGCTATATAAGGCCGATTATACCTCGGTAACAGGGGGCTTTTTTTGGTCTCTTCGGAATCAATAAAAAAAAACAGAGAAACATAACAAAAAGATCAAAAATACGAGTCTAATATCAAGATCCAAAGGTATTTTTATTTTCATTTTTTTATTTTTTTATCCGCAAATATATAAATAAATATATATATACAAAAAAATATACAAAAAAGAATAAAAAAATTACCTTTTAACGATTTCCGGCCACCGTGGCCGGCGGCAGCATCCAGTGGCCCCCCCCGCCGGAGCTCGCTCCGACCTTCCCCCTGCAGAGAGAAAAAAGGAAAAGGTTAAGAGAGTTTTTTTTTTAGAATGAATAGAAAGTGATTTTTTTTTGTTGAAATTTGGCCTTATATAGCCTATCAAAACGACGTCGTTTTGAGGCTGGCCATTAATGCCCAAAACAGCGTCGTTTTGAGCCAACCCGCCTGCGTGACCCGACCCATCCAAAGGGATCCGCGTGTCTTTGTTAATTGGGCTAATTGCCCTTTTGGTCCTTCCGCATTTTCTAACCATTCCAATTCAGTTTCTGTTATTTTCAAATTTGCCCCAAGAGATTTTCTTCAGTTTTAATTTAGCCCCGAATAAAACGCAGTGTATAAAGGATGGAGTAATTGCATTTTTAGACCCTCCCTTTCCGCGCGCGTCTCAAATAGATCCATTCCCTTTTATTTTATTTCGAATTAGCCCCGAACTTTCGTTTTAGATGCAATTTGATCCTTTTTAGTTATTTTTATAATCCTTTTTTACTTTATCCTATTTAATACGTTATTATATTGTATATATTTAGTATTAGTGTTATCATATTATTTATACATTATTTATTATCACCATATTTAAATCATTATTATGTTATATATATTTTACATTATTTTGTTATTACTATTAGTATTATTATTTTCATATTATCATTATATTATTATTGTTATTACTATTATTATTACATTTTTTATGTACGTATTTTATTATTATTTTGATTCACTAACCCTATTATTATTACTGTTCTTATTAGTATTATTATTAATATACCATTGTTATTATTAGTATTTTTTATTATTATTATTATTATTATTATTATTATTATTATTATTATTATTATACTTGTATTATTGTATTGTATATATCGTGTATCATCATTATTATCAGTATTATTATATTCACTATTTTTATTGTTCTTACTACATTATTATCTTATATATATTGTACATTATTATCGTTACTATTATTATTATTATTAGCGTTAGTAGTCTCATTATTTTCACGTATTATTATTATTGTAACTATATTTATATTATTATGTTGTAAATATTTTTGTTATGACTTTATTACGGTATTATCATATTATTATTATTATTATTATTATTATAGTAGTAGTAGTATTCATATCATGAAGTTCATTATCCTCGTTGTTACCAATTCTATCATTTTTGACATTGTTTTGTTTTTTTTTTAATTTCCCGCTTTGTTTTTAACATTTTATTTCATTTCTCTGTTTTCGCTTTAATATTTCATGATTACTTTTGTTTGCGTCACTTTTATGTAAATTGATGGTTTTGGGATGGTCTTGGATTCAAGGATTTGAAATATCGTGTCCTAAAGTATTGGATGTGATATTTTAATTCTTTTGGAACAATAAGACCCTGATTTTCAATTCAAAAAAAAAGACTATGAGATGATCTCCGACTCGAGGATTTAAATTACCGTGTCCTAAAGTATTGGATGTGATACTTTAACCCCTTGAGAACGAGAAAGTCTAGATTTGTACTCCGGAAAACTATGAGATGATCTTAGCATCGAGGATTTAAATTATCGTGTCCTAAAGTATTGGATGCGACATTTTATATCTTCGAAACGAGAAAATCTCAGTTTAATTCAAGAAAAGGGCAAATATTTCTAAAAAGGGTCAAGAACTTTAAATTCCTTTAAAATTTCCAATTTTCGACATAAGGACATCAATTAATCAATTTGGTACCAATTTTGGGTGTTGCGAGGGTGCTAATCCTTCCTCGCACGTAACCGACTCCCGGACCTATTTTCTCGAATGTTTGTAGACCAAAAACCCCGTTTTAGTAAACCGAAATGTTTTATTAAAACAAAGGTGATCCGATCACACCTAATAAAAGGTCGGTCGCGACTCCCGTTTTTATTTTCAAAACCCCAAGTTCGATTCCCGTTTTCGTCAAAAAATGGTTACGACAGTATAGATACAAATGATGTGGGTGAAAAAGTTTGTGTCATAATATTAATATGTATGAAAAAATTTAAAATAAAGTACTAATTGGAGTGGTGAAGATAATATTTTATTAATGTCCGTGCGGACCATTCAAATATTATCACATGTAAGATTTTTGATGGCTTTATTACTAAAAACATGAAAAAGATAAAGGTAACCTTATAATAATATACCTTATTAGGTAAACTACCTAGTTGGTCACTTAATTATTATGACATATTATTATAAATTTAAAATTAATAAAATTAATTAATTTAATTTCCTTTTAAATTTTAAAATTTTATTTTATATTTTCGTATTATTCTTAACAAAATCAACTTTATAAAACTAAAAAAAATTTAAAATTTATAAATACGAATCTTAATATTGGGCTTTGAATTCCTAACGTGGAATCATGGGTTTGCATAAAGTAATAATGGCTTTTTCCGTCCTTTTTAACTCAAAATCATTTAGCCCACTCTATCATTTCCTTTCCCTCAAACTATATCTATTCCTTACTTCTACTATTGTGTAAATTTTAAAATTATTTTGAATTTTTTTTTGTAATTTTTGTTGAGAGAGGATCAATTTACTCATTTTCAAATTTGAGAAGGATTAAAGCGGTATTTACACTAATATGTTATTTGTATTGTCAAATTTAACTCGACTCAAACTCGAAACTCGAATTACTTATTCGATTTGAATCAAATAACTCGATTCAATTAACTCGAAATTTGAATATTTTTTAGAATTTTTAAGAATCGAATCGAATTTTGCTCACCCCAAATTAAGACTTTAAATTTTAATTATATATATCTCCTACCTATAAAAGGATTTAAGGTTATATGGTACATTTATTTTTACTTTTTACCGTTTAAGTGGATTGGTTAAACATGGTAATCTAACTAACATAATTTTGAAATGAATTATTTTAGTTTGTAATTTTTTTTTCATTTTACTTTTTATTTTTATTGGTTTTTTCCATTTACTTTTAAATTAGATCTTTTGAATTAATATAATTATTTAAATTTATTTAGAAAATGTTTCATATTTTTTTCTCTCTAGATCTTATGTAATTATAAATTATTATCTTAAAAATTTTACTTATGTCCTATAGAAATAAATTCTTCGAATCGACACTAAAAACTTCTGTTTTTTTCTTCAAACCATTTACTTTTTCTTCCTTGTTTTGCTCAATGGCGATGTTAATCTTCAAATTGGCTACTACTCGCTTTTTTCTCACTCCCATTAACCTTATCTTTCTTAGAGTGCTTGTCATTGCTGAAACTCCACAAGTCACTTGCAATTTTCTTGGGGAGTGCGTGACTCTTCGTAGGCTTATTAATTTGTTTCCTTTTTGAGAATATTTCAAAAAAATAAATTATTTCACGAGTTAGTTTGGACTCATATTGTATTGAGTTTTATTTGTTTTTCATTGCTTATTAAGTCTTCACTTTTAGAAGTTTTTGTTTGTTCTTATGGCATGTTTTTTAGTCTTACTTATGCATGTAGTATTGCTTTTGGAAGTAATTTTAGGGATGGTTATGTCATCGTCCTCGCCAATTCGATGGATGCTCAGCTTTTTTATGGATTTTGGCCTCCCGCCGTTTTAGACCATTTGGGACTCATTTCCTTATTGCGATATTACTTGCAATCATGCTAGATAAATTGTGCTTGAGTTGTGATAAAACCAGTTATCAACGTGTCGTAATATTCTGAGGCTAAAGCCTTTGTCGTGTTGATGGAGCTTATCCTTTACCTCCAACGATGAATATTTATTATTTTTTCTTTTACTCGACTTATATCATCCCATTCATAAAACGAATTAATAAGTTCTCTCTTTAGAAAAGATAAATTCTCGGTTGAAATTTAAAATTAGTTTATATGCAAAAAAACCAAAGCTAAGATGTAACCTTAATATTTTAATTTCCAATCTATCCGCTTCAATTTTTTATTTTATTTTATTTATTCGCTTTCCATAAAATTCTTTTAAAAGTTATTGCCTTATTTGTAAGGTTTATGTATAGATACTGAACGTCTTCCCATCACACAAGAAATTATACTTTCCCTCACATAACACAATTCCCTTCATTATTTCCCATTCTCTCTCTTTCTTTCTTTTATCTTAACTTTCTACATTTTCTTTCTTCTTTCACATGGATATCATCATACCTCCCTGCAATCATACATCTAACTTGCCCCGTATCTCTTGGTAAGACTACAGAGAATCGTTGTGAAGAATGCGAAGGGGAAATCTCTGGTACTGCCTTTACTTGTTATTTCTGCAAGGTTTGGAAGCACATTTCATGTGCGGATAAACTGAATCGTGATCTGCCTCATGAGATTATTCACCCCCTCCACTTGCAACACCGACTTCAACTACGATGGGATTATTCTGAGGATCTCATTTGTGATAAATGTTTGTATATATCTACTGGTTATATATACAGATGTTCTTCATGTGATTTCAATCTTGATCTCACATGTGGTTCTTCGGTCAGTGGTCAGCTGTCTAAAGATCAAGAGCCATTGAGATTTAAAGATGGAAAGAAAAAGACAATCTTCCACCACAGCCACGGTCACGTGCTGAGCTTCTTCAAATATGGGAAGGTACGTGAAGAAGACTATGATTGTTTTTGGTGTGAAAAACATCTACTGCCATCAGAAATGTGCTATGGTTGTAGTTTTTGCAATTTCTATCTCCATCAGGTGTGCAGTGATAAGATACCCAGGACACTTTCTCATTCTTTTCATCCTAACCACCCTCTTCGCTTAACCTTTGCCGACGAAAAACGTGACTGCTGTTGAAGATTTGCTTCAGTTATCGTAATCTAGCTATTTTTAGATATAATTTCAGATTTTTTAGAGATTTTTGTTAAAGATTATGATTCTGTTATTAGCCTATTTTTAGGTAGTAGTTGTTAACTTGTTTACTATATAAACAACTAGTTTCAGTTCAATAAAATATACCCTTTTTCCATTTCAATTACTTGACTTCTCAATTCAGTTTTTTTCATCATTTTAGTTTTCTTTTCTGATAAAATACCAACAATTGGTAATCAGAGCTTTTTTCTTGAGGGACCTGTGTTAGTGTTTGTTGCATTATGGAAGCTGAAATTAATTTTTCTTCGATTGCCCGGCCTATTTTTGATGGAGATAATTATCAGATTTGGGCAGCGCGAATGGAGACTTACCTGGAGGGTATAGATCTTTGGGAAGCCGTGGAAGAATGACTATGAGATTCCTACATTGTCTACCAACCCCACCGTGGCACAGATAAAACACAAAATGAATTATCTGATTCTATTAATATACTACCAAACAAATTTCCAATTTTCCATTAGGGAATTATTGGTAAAAATACTATATCAGTCCCTGTACTATAATGAAGAATGCATTTAGTTTTATACTTTTAAAAATAAACATAAAGATCCTTGCAGGTAGATAAATTAACAAGATCATATTTTTGGTAATAGTTGAAAAAAAGTTGTTAATTTTATGAGATTAACTCAATTAAATGATACAGCATAAGTTTAATATATGAGGTGGCATATTCATTTACTCGATTGTAGTTGGATGTATTTAGTCAATCAATAAGATATGAAACCGGGGAATATGCATGAGAAGGGATATGCATCGGTCTGGGGAGTGTTGTGAAATCAAGTTGGGGACCGGATTCTTGGTTATAACCATTACTTAGGGGAAGGACATTCTGAATGGGCTAACTATTTTAAATGAACGAAGATAATGAGAGTGTTGATTCATACGGATAGTACGAAAGTGATTAAAGTCATTGAATATAGGCAATCAACGGATGTAAATTCAACCTTGGCTAGAAGAATCAAACATATATTAAAATATGGAAGATTGTGGTTTTTTAGGTATGTTCCTAGGAAAAATAATCAAGTTGCCGATGAGATCGTCACATTGATTTAGGATAATTAATAAGGAAGGTGTCTGAATTTTTTAGGAGATTTTTTCAAGACTTAGATTTAGATAAAGCAAATGGCTTCTTTTACTTTTAGTAGTTTGGTGTAAGCACTTTGAGTTTGTTACATTAAAAAAAAAAAGTCAAGTTAAATGTAATAGTTAGAATTAAGGTACAATAAATAAAAGAGAACAACTCCACATATCTTAAATTAATACCACATCATTTAATTAATTTCACCTCATAAAACTAACAGTTTTTTCCCTTCAATTGTTATACAAATGATCATTTTGTATGTATTTCTAACGTACGAGAATATTTTACTTGTAGAAACCAAAAATGCATTCCACGCTATAGTACAAAGACCTCTACGGTACCTATTAGTTGGATGAAGAAAAATAAGGTATGAGAATAAGATCAAATCATTCTTCCTTCCAACAATTTTTTTACTCATTCAAACAATTTTTTGGCTTCCCCACCACCAAATGGCATATACATGTACTCAAGCTTTCCTCCATTAAAACCACCAACAGAGCTGGTCTCAGCCAAAACACTTCACCTTTTCCCCAACAACAAGGATCCCTTCATATGGCCCATGCATTAAATGAGAACATTTGAACTTTGAAGGGATACCATAGCCATTGATCACACAGTTCTCAATGTTTTGTCCGATGTTCAAAGGAACAGGTGGGTGTAGCCTCAAGGTTTCTTTCACTATTGATCTCCAGAATTTCTGTTCATGGATCCTTGCTTTAGTTACTTAGCCATTTTTATTACATGAGAGTTTTGCACTATTTCAGACATGGCCCACTGTAATGTTGCTGCATGATGTCTCACTTTCTGTTTTAAAGTAGTAGTGAGATTTCAATTGAATTAAGTGAAAATTTTTTAAATTAATTGAGTTGACGAGTTCTATTTTAACATCCTAATTCGATTCGTAATTTTTCAAATCGAGTTGAGTCGAGTCAAGTGAAATTATAACTTAAATTAAAAATTAAACATGTCAAATTAAAACTTTATTATATCATAACTAATTTCATATTAGAGCACATAAATTTGAAACAATAAATATTTGAAAAAAATTTCAAAGCAAAATAATAATAAAATACTTTAGTATGATATATTTGAATCATTAATTAACTTATTTAGATTCTAAAATTATTGTTCTAGAAAATTTTTAATTTTTAACTTTCTTTATATTATATATATATATATATATATATTGAAATTTTTATAAATATATTTTGAAAATTTGAAAATTATTTTGATTTTTTTTTTGGGTAATTTTTGTTGAGAGAGATCAATTTCCTCATTTTCAAACTTGAAAGGGACCAAAAAATTCGAATTGTAAAATTCAAATTATTCATGTAATTCAAATTGTAAAATTTAATTTAATTTGAACTCAAAATTTAAATAATTCGAATAACTCGATTCGATTAACTTGAAATTAAATTTTTTTCGATTTTTTTCGAATTTTACTCACCCTTATTCTAAAAATGTCATTAAACTTTAAGTTTAGAGATCAATTAATCATATAATCATAGGTCAAGGTTGAGATTAATTCCGGATTTGATTTTAATTTCATAATATTATTAATTAGTTTAAATTCATAATATTATTAACTATTTTATTAAAATGTCGAGGCAATTATTTTTAAAAAAATATCCTTAAGAATTTGATTATCGTATAAAAACTTTAATTTGATTGAAGTTTAATTTATTTTAACAGGGCTTGAATAGAGGAAAAAAAAAGTAAATGTAATTAAATGGTCCCTCTATTATAAGAATTTAATTAAATTCGACTATCTATTATGAAATGAATTAATTTAGTCTATGTATTATTAAAATAATTAAGTAAGACTAAATTGGAATAAGTTAAACTTTACTATTTAACAGAATTAATATTTTTAAATTTTTTATTATTAATGAAGTCTTTTGTTTGAAATTTAACTATAATTGAAAAAATAATTTTCAAGACATTTTTTATACAATAAATATTACCAATTGCTTTAGATAGAAACAGTTCTAGTTAATAATATTATAAAATAGTATGATTGTTAAATTATGTAAAATAGTAAATTTAAATTTCAAAATTTATTTAAATTTCAAAATTTAAAATCAAATTTGACCTATAATAATAAAATTATAATGAAAGGATGATTTATAGTGTAGTATATCAAATGAAAATGCATCATTTAAAATTAGTAAAATTAAATCAATATCTCAATATCTCGTCTTTTTTCTTTTTGTGCTCATTAACCATGTTCTCAAGGACCCTGTCATTGTGCTCATCTTCTTAATCACTCCACTGGAAGGATACATATCAAGTAAACAAAACTCACCTTCCAGCTTCACATATTAGGGTTCATATCCAACTCCATCTAAGGTAAAAAAATAAAAGATAAGTATCTGATCGAGCCAAATCAAATCAATTAAAAATTTTCATATAATTTATGTAATTGAGTTAAATAAATATTCAATTAGATTTATGCATAATAAAGTAAGTCATATGCAACTTTATGTGATTCGATAATAGATCACAAATAATTGATAACATGATAGACGCAATTTTAAGTGATAATTTATTTAAGTAAAAAGTGTTGATGCACTGGATCAACGATTGTGAAAAAAAGATAGGATTAATGGTTTAATTCTCTAGGAGCAAAGAACCAGAAGCAGAGAGGAAGAGGAAGCCCCCCTTACAGGTCAGGTAATCGGGTTGGATTCTGGGTCGGGTTGTTTTTATTATTAATATAACAATTTGTCCCCATCTTGTCGAAGAAGATTTATAAAGTGATTCTTCTGAGACAAGTTTGTACTTATGATGTGCATAATTTGGGGCTTATTATATAAGTTTTAACTTGAAACCTTATTGAACAAATTTTGTTGTCCGATTGTACGAGTCAAAAATTGTAGTGCAGAAAATATTCCCCTTGGTCTTGGCTCTTTTATATGCAAATGAATGACTTATCAACCAACAGCATTGCCTTGTGATTTACAATTTCTTAGTCCAAATGGTGCCTTGAAAAGTAGCATAGCAGTTAAAACATTTGATTAAAAGTTGATAGTTCCTTAGTTGACAGTCTACTTACCATGCCTTGGCTTCCAAATGAAAGCCTCACAGTTCTTTGCATAATGAAATAAAAATCAACTTTATTGGTTTAATTCACGGTTTAACTTCTAAAGTATACCTGTTTTCTTATTTTGGTATCTAAAATTTTTTTGTCCAAATTTGGCATTAAAGTACACTCAAATTTCCAATTTGGCTTCTAAAGTATGCCCCCCTTATATTTTTTTTAGTCCATTTTTTTGTAGACATTAAAAAAAAAATTCTTATAGTTAATCACAAAATATGATGTGGCGTCATTACGTAAAAAAGTAAAAATAAAAAAAAATGTACGTACACAATGAAAATATAAAAAATGGAAATAAATATATAAAAAATTCCGAAAAATATTTATAAAATCTAAAAAAAATTGAACCGTTGCCCCTTATATTGTATTTAAGGACACATATGCTACTTACTTGATCATCTCTGCATAATTCAACGAGGTGCTCTCACTCTATGAATCTCATTTTCAACTTAAGCTCTTTTCAAAGTTGAAATACAAAACATTAACTCAATTCAAGAACAATACCGACCTATTAAAGGGTTCGAACACTTAAAAGATTTCTCTAAAAATAATAAATCGCCTCTCAATATATGGAGTATTAATTTAAAACATAATATGACATTTTCACCCACCATATTATAATTTAAAAAACTTGAACTATTGCATTAATATAAAGGCTCATGTTAAATTCAATTATTTGAAGTTTTTAACCAATGATAAATTGATTCAACATGCCATTTAAAAAATACTATGTTATAATTTTAAATTAATGCCATACCATTTAATTAAATTTATCTCATAAAATTTAACATTTTTTTGTCGATTATTATAAAAATTATCATTTTCCTTTTTTTTTTTTTTTTTTTGAACGTATGATAGTCTTTCACCCTTAGACCAAGGGGGCTGGTAAAGTTTATTAGCCAAAGAAAATAGCACAAAACAATGAAAAACATCCAAAATTACAAACTAAAAAGAATTACTAATTCAATCATCATCATCATCTAATTCAATTCAGTTTCTATCAAAAACCAGAATTTGATCTCATAGTGTACTCCGCTGCAAGCTGTGCAAATGATGAAGACTTGTTTTCCAGCAAACTTGAATATCAAGTATAGATATGCATTTAACACAAATTTAGAATATTTTTGAAAGTTATATCTTCATACATGTGTTTGATACAAGTATGGAACACAGATACGAATATTTCTAGCAACATAAAACATTACTAATTATTAACACTCTGGAATTTTCATCATCTAATTCAATCCAGTTTCAATCAAAAACTAGAAATTGATATCACAGTGTACTCTGCTACTAGCTGTGCAAATGATGAAGACTTGTTTTCCAGCAAACTTGATGGACTATCATATTCTTCTATAACTCCTGCAAAAACAATTTTTTTTTTCTTTCTATTCTAATGAAATGAACTTCAAAGAATCCATCTTAAGGAGCATAGCATACTGTACTACTAACCATGACTTAGAAGCAGAACCATGTCGCTATCCAGAACCGAAGTTATTCGGTGAGCAATTGTTATGACCGTACAATCGGAGAAGTGGCACACCAACTGCCTTTGCCCAATGCTCCAATTCTGTCCATTCTCACTAACTGCACAACAATAATCATACTAAGTATAACTTATACAAAAGAAGACAAACTCATTTGTGTTATAAGACAGAAGGATCGAACCTGAAGAATCAAGCCGGCTGGCCTTGTTTCGAACTCCATCCCTGAGTTGGCATTTATCCAATGCCTTTAAAACACAATAATGAAGGATGTTAGACTTGGATTACAGATCATAAAAGACAGTGGTTTACTAAAATGAACCTACCTCCCAAATCTGTTCATCTGTGTATTCTTCAAGAGGGTCCAAGTTGCTTCGTATAGTCCCTTAGAACATGGTAGGCTCTTGAGGGATGATGCTGAGTCGTGAACGCAAATCATCCAACCCGATCGATGAGATGTTTACACCATCGATTAAGATCTGCCCTGCTGCAGGTTCAACGATCCGGAAAAGTGTTTGTATGAGAGTTGATTTACCACTGCCTGTTCTCCCTACAATACCGGTTTCCAACCCTCCAGGAAATGTGCAGGTAAGACCTCGCAACAGGAGTGGCATGCGCAGAGCATATCGTACCTACATCGAGACCATCATCGTTTATTTAATACGCCAATGCATTGGAAACAGAATCATAGAACACCACAACACTGCCTTACCTGCAGATCACAAACATGAACTTCTCCGTGGTACCGCCAACAATAGTCTGGGCGATTCGTTTCCACCACAAGGGCAGGGTCACTTGGAATACTACAGTATTGAAGTATTCTCTCAACAGATATAATTTTATTCTCCATATTGCACATAGTCCATACCACCCAAGCTTGCAATATATTTAGATTGAGTCCATACGTCACAGCTAACCCGGCAATAGCTAAACGGACGAAAAACGCATCAAATCATTCTCCTAGAACATTTGTTATGTAGTAGTCAACAAAGGTGCCAAAATGAATCTGCATTTACTTACCAGGATCAATAACTCCGTCCGGTAAAGAGATTAAAATGAATAAAGAGAAGGCAAAAGTAACAGAAGACAATAAGTCCAGACGGAAGCACAGCCATTCCATTGCACCAGCAACATAAAATTTTGGACGAGAATACGAGTCGGTCAGTGCCATGTTTGTGTCTTGGAACCTTTTTTCTTGATCAAAGCTCCTTATAGTTGTTGCTCCTAAAATTGTTTCAGCAAAATTCTGTATTACTGGAGCTTGGCATACTCCAACCAGCCGTGAAAGTTCTCGTGCAGAAGATATGTAATATTGCTGCGAGCTTACAAGTTTATGAGCATTCCTTTGTTCAGACATAAGGCAATGATTAAATGAGTTTTACAAAGTAGAAAATTCGAGATTTTCGATATGTTGCTGCATTGCAATAAGTTCATGATTTCATGCATTGCATAGCCACAATTCAGCAAGAGTTACCTGATACCAAATGCAGGTAGCAATCACTGGAATAAAAATGATAAAGATCTGCCAAGAAACTTGAGACATGACTGCAATGATTCCAAGTAGCTGGATAACTGAGAAAGCAAATATGGCGACTTGGTGCGCGATGTCCATATCTACTGCACTTTGATCTGTAGAAGCCTATAAGAGGCAGCAAAAAAGTTTACAATACTTTACAAACTAGGGGAAAAAGGCCAACAAGCATGAAGATAAATTGAATCTTTTGTATCCATACAGGAAAAACATTAGATGCTTACTCTGTTGAGGATTCTTCCACTCAGTGTAGAATCAAAGAAAGACATAGGAGCGCAGAAAATGCAAAGATGCATCTTTTTAAAGAGAAGAGTGGCTGTTTTGTATCCAGCTGTACCAAGAAGCATGGATCTGGCAAAGACACAAATGGCACAATGGCCAAAGCCAAATAGACCATGATTAGTGTAAAGCTCCCAACAGGGGGCTTTATGTCTGCTGACATCGGTGATCCCCAAGCCATCCAATAGTTGCTGCCTATTTGAAAAATCTGAAAGAGAATCTGAGCAAGCAATATTAAAGGCACAAGAGCTCCTCCATATGCTGTTGTGATGTGCTTCCAGTAGACCGAAAACCCGACTTGTCCTTTCTCTCGTTCTTCTTCTTGAACAAGCTGTCCTTTTGGTCCGACATCATCTACTTTACCGCTTTCGTTGCCTTGTTTTTCTTCTTTCTGCACTTTTCCATTAGTAGTAACTATATCACATTCTCCTTCACTGGTAGTTTGTTCCGAAACCGAACTTGCTTCAACAGTATCAAGGGCCGGCAAAGCTTTCTTATGTGCTCCCACAAGTTCCATAAAATCAGTACCTGAATTGAGAATATCATTATACTTTCCAGCTTGAACAATCCTCCCATCTTTCATCACCTAGCAAATATGTAAATACAAGTTGAATCCAGTTAATAAATTATTTCTTGAATCTAAGACATGTGATGAAAATCACTGAAAATAATGTAAATAATAGCTCACCAAAATTAAGTCAGCAGCTGGTAAAAACTCAACTTGATGAGTGACATAAATCACTGTTTTTTATCTCAAATTCCTTAGTAAAACCTCCTGACACTCAAAAGATTAAACATGATACTCAGAGCTCATACATTAATATTTCAACTAAATTAACTATAGGAACTCTTAAAATACATGCCATATGATCATAGGAAGACATTACCTTAAATAAATGAGATCCGGTGTGAGAATCCACTGCGCTGAAAGGATCATCAAACAGATAGATATCGGCATCTTGGTATAGAGCACGAGCAGTCTGTATTCTTTGCTTTTGTCCACCACTAAGATTGATCCCCCTCTCGCCTATAACCGTCTGATCACCGAAAGAGAGAATATCGAGATCCTTCTTGAGGGTACAAGCTTCAAGCACTTCGTCATACTTGTCTCTGTCCATTTCCTTACCGAACAATATGTTGTCTACAATCTTGCCACTTTGTATCCAAGGTGACTGAGCAACATAGGTGTTGTACCACACAACTTAAGAGTTCCTGATATCTTTGGGAACTCTCCCAAAAGACAGGAAAGTAAACTTGACTTGCCAGAGCCGACCGTACCACAAACAGCAATACTCATGCCATGGGAAACTTTCAAGTTTATATCTTTTAGTGTTGCAGTAGGGGATGACATATCCCAAGAGAAGTTCCCATCAGCAATCTCGATCGCTGTATCGGAACTACCACTGGGTAGCTTCTCTATAGCACCAGGCTGCAAGTCATCGAGCCACAGGAAGGCAGCAATTCGATCAAGTGACACCTTTGTTTGAGCTATCATTGAGATTGTGTCAGGAAGGTTGTAGATTGGCTCCTGAAGAATCCTGAATGTTGCGAGTGCAGATAGGATCTTCCCTGACTCAAGTGGGACACCTAGGAACCTACAAGCACCAAAAGTGGCTGCAGACACAAAGGATGGTGAAATGCAGAAAACGAAAGCAGTCATGGCATTTGTATAAATGAATCGTTTTAACCATCCTTCCTCGACGCTCCTGAGCCCGGCAATCTTGGAGAGGAACTTCATTTCCCACCCCTGCAGTTTAAGAATCCTCATATTCCTCAAAATTTCAGATGTTGCCTTCATCCTTGTATCTTTTGATTCCATTAACTTATCCTGAAACTTCTGCAGCATTTCCCCCAAAGGTATACTTGCCAACATAACAAGTATAGTAGCAATTAAAGTGACAATGGATGCTAGCTCCAGGGTCTTATACAAGATCAACAAGGCCAAAGCAACTTGCAAAACTACCATCCATGGATCATGCATGTACCAAGTAAAGGCACCCACCCTTTCTGCATCAACAGTCATGAAATTGATGATCTCCCCACTGGTATGGCTCTGCTTCGACTGGCATGAAAGGGTTAACCCCTTGTTATATATCATTGCTACCAATACAGCCCTCTGCCTAAGTCCAACTTGCTGCAGCTTAAAGAACCAGTGCCTCTCAGACAAGCACTCTACTAGCTTGGCAACAAAGAAAGCAGCAACTAGAAGATACCCCTCAGCCTTAAATTTCCTTTGCCCATTGAGATACTGAACAAAAGTGTCAATGAGGAATGGACCGACATATGAAGCCACTGTGTATGTAAATGCAAACAAAGCTGTCCAAAGAATATTTTTCCAAGTTGAAAAGAACAGTGCCTTCACCAGCTTAAGTGAGGTAACACCATTCCCCTCACTATCAGCTGATTCAAGCCTGTTTTTAAATTTTGGAAAAGCCCCAATAACACTATCATGGCTATCTAGCTGAGGAACGTCCTCAAGGTCTAATAGTTTCTTATTGCCAGTAGCAATGAGAGGCCCCATCCAAGAAAATGCATGAATGCTGAAAATACCAGCATTTGAATATGGGGTTACAGTATCACCCCCTTTTTCCTTAACACTACACCATTACTAACACTAGAATCTCCATTTAAAAGGGGTCCCTCAAGGAGGTTATCTTCACCCTCATTTCTTACAAAGAACCCAAAAATACATAGAAACAAACCAGTAACAACAGACAAGACATCAGATACTAAATACTGGCTTGGGAAAGAAACATGTTTTTTGAAGAGAACAATGTCTATAACAAGACAATAACATGAAATTGAAAAGTAAAAACCCCACCAAATTCTCAACACAACAGGGAACCTCTTTTGTTCTCCAGGATTGGAGAATTGACAATGCATGTAAACACATGTTGCACATGCACCCCAAGCAAGTGTTTTCAATGCATAATCAATAAGACTCACTAACTTATCCTCTGACCAACCATTCGTATACCAATAAAAATAACTTAACAAACACAAGACAATATTAGAAACTGAAACAACAAAACAACAAGCTAATGTTTGCTTATACCATAAAACCTGTCTTTCCTTTAAACCTTCCCTATTAACTTTTTTAACCCTGCTCACCACCCACGAGATTAACAATAAAAGCAACAAAACTAAGTGTAATGAAGTAGAAAACCCATGAAGAAAAATGGGTTTTAGTAGAAAATCAAAACTAGTAGCTGAACTCAGTAGTAAAGATGATTGTGAAGCAAAAAGTTCCGTTTTTTTTTTTTGGGAGCTTTGGCTGAAGAAAAAACTTGGGCTTTCTGCGTTTGGATAAAAGTGTTGATTGGTTTCAAGTGTTTGAAGGCCCTTTCAGTGCGTTTCCCTTCTGCTCTCTCCGCTTTCAATCTTGCTCTCCACGCATTTCTCTCCTCCAAGTATTTTTCTTGGTCTTTCTTTTTTAGTCTCATTTATATATAAACACAAAGTAGAAAAAGACATACAAAAAGGAAGTTGGAAGGGCCTTCGGGGGGGAAGACGTGATTTTTTACTCTGAAAACATAAAATATAGCATTAATCATCAAAGTTTTCTTTTTACTTATTGTCAGTTTTTAGCAGGAACTAGCGACAGAACAAATTACTTAATTTCAACTAGTTGTCTTTATCAAAATTGTGCACAAAAGTAAATGAAAATTTAAGGTAAATGTTAACTTTGTTTACTTTGCATACACTTAGATTATCGTGTGCATATTAATAATATTTAATTAATTTTTAAATTTTAAAAATATCAAAAAATAATTTATTTATATATAATATAATTTCTTAAATAATTTTAATTATTTTTATTTTTTAAAAATAGTTTTATATTTTTTTAAGATTTAAAAAATTAATTAAATATTGACAATCATCCATACATATGCAATGTTAAAGAAATTAATTTTCCATTCATTTTAGATGATTTACAAAAAAATATATAAATTTAAATATTAAAAAAATTAAATTAAAAGAGTTAAATTGATTCCACTCAATAAATAGTGAAAGTATCATAAAGACTCATGTATTAAGAGTTAAATTACATTTTACCCTCTTTACTTAAAAAAAGATAAATTGATTCTTGTACATCGGGATGAAATACATATCACATGTCACATGTTACTTTTTGGTTATTTCATTAACTACACTAATTTTTAATAATTCAAATGGATGAAATTTTCAACAAAAATAAATAAATTTACTAAGTTAATGTACATAAACTAATTTGTTCATTTTTCGAGTGGAGAGAACAAAATACAATTTAACTCCTAATAGAAGGGCACAATGATACTTGTACTCCCAACATACCTAACAATGGCTTAATTTTTAAATTGGTTCCAATTTTCTAAACATTCTAATTAACTCTTCAAAGTATTAATATTGTATCAATCAAATCTTTTTATAAACTTCACTTAGGTGTGAAATGCCAACTTAAATATTTGCATTAATCATGTTTAAAAATGCATGAATCAAATTGTTCATATAAGTACACATGCATTTATAATTTTATCCTCGTAACTAAAAATACTCCACACTAGATTCAAATTAGCATTTAACACCTTAATTAATGACTAGGCTAATAGAAAATTTTAAAGTTTAGTTAATACTCCACACTAAATCTGAACTTTTACAATTTTTAAAAAATTATTATTAATTAATTTCTTTAAAATTATTTAAAATGATTGAAAAACTCAATTTAATTTCTGGAAATAACAAAGCAAAGTTCAAAAAAGACTTTCATCTTTATGCAAATTAGCAAATTCAGTACTTTTCAATATTTGCATTTCTTGAAGTTCTTCAAGCTGCAAAACAAACAAATTATGATAAGTGCTACAAAATAATAACAATAATACAAGGAATGAAACAAAGCACAAAGTTTTAAGGGACATTTTTAGCAACTTACACAAAATTTACCTAACCTACAGTGTTGCTTCTTCATAGCTTCACTTCCACATCAACCCCGGCAGGAAGGTCGAGCTGCATCAACGAATCGATCGTTTGCGCCGTCGGGTATAGAATATCGATGAGGCGCTGGTGTGTTCGAATCTCAAAGTGGAACCTTGCGTCTTTGTGCACGTGTGGGGATTTCAGGACACAATAGATCCTTTTCTTGGTCGGTAATGGCACTGGCCCCATCGTCTTGGCATTGGTAGTCCGTGCGGCATCCAAAATCTGCTTGCAAGAGTCCTCGATTAAAGGGACCCAGTATGACCTGAGTTTAATTCTGATCTTCTGCTTAGGTGCTGCCTGTAGAAAGAAACAAGAATAAGAATTTCCGATATAACCACCGGAAAGCAAGATCAAAATATAATCTATTTAGACATAATGCTATTATCTAGTGCAGTTCGTCAACCATCAGTGGAGCCACATGGCTAACAGCAAGCCCTGTATAAACTACAGTTAATCGTTCCTTAAAAAGAAGCAACCACTGACCCCCAATTTATTCTTCCCTGTACTTTTTCACAACAAAAACATTTCTAGGCAAGCCCTCCACGGACCAGCTAGATGTCATTTGGGCCAAGATTAACTCATTATATATAATCAATAGCATACTTTTATCATCACAATATGTGCAAAGTGAGGAGAGCAATAAAATGTATACTGTGATTCATTCTTCCTCATACAGTTCAATAATGAAAACAATTCTATGCAAGCCTTCTACGGATCATCTCGATGCCAATCAAGCTAAGATTACCTCATATATAATCAATAGCATACTTGATTGTCACCATAAGTGCAAAGACAGAACAGCAATAAACTCCATAGTTTAACGTTTGCAAAGTGCCTACAGTGGGCGGTCTGCGAGCACTAACAATAACCAGGAAAACCACTAATAATGACTTGACATATACTAAACTTTTTACAGAAGCTATAAAACTGCAACAAGGAGAAAAAGAACTTTAAACATTGTCACCTAACCTTCTAGTAGCATCCATAGAGTCATATTAGAATATAGCCGACGAATTTCCTTCTATCAATGGTTTTAACGACATACCCTATATTTTCAGAGGAGTATTAAGGAGAGCACTTATATTATCATTGATGGGGATATATCATATTATATCTAATATCTTTTACAGTGAGGTTAACTCCGGAAATAGAACTTATTTGAGCTGCAACACGATTTTAAACAAGTTTCACTATTTCAAATACATACCTTGTCTGCTTCTACACTAACAGATGAAGTAGGCACCTCAGAGCCTCCAACCTGCAAGACACAAATCATAAGAACGGAATATTGAATGTCGAACTAAGCTCACTTCTTTTTCTCACATTTCATAAACAAACAAAGAATTTATATAATGGTAAGGTTCATTTTCTTCTCACTTTTCATAGCAAACAAACAAAGAATTTATCCCAATGCACTTCTAAAGACTCAATCCCATCAACACAACAAAGACTTGTTTTTTTTTTCAATTCCCATATCTTTTTTCAATTAACCAAATTCAACTAAGTTCAGTTTTGGTGTTCAGGACTTCAAATTTGAGTGCCAAAGAAATCAAAATAGGCTCATATGAACAAAACAGAAATAGGAACATCTTTCTTTTCCTCATTTTTATTAGCAAACAAACAAAGAATTATCCATATGTACTTCCAAGAACTCAACCCCATCAAGGCCAAATTCTATTTTCTTTTCAATTCCCATATTTTCTTTCAATTATCCAAATTCAACTAAGCTCACTTTTTGGTGTTCAGGGTTTCAAATTTGAGTGCAATAATAACAAAACAGAAATGGTAAAAGTTCTTTTTTTAACCTCACATTTCTCAGCAAACAAACAAAGAATTAACCAAATACACTTCGAAAACCACAACCCCATCATACCCAAAGGAGAAACGGCCATGTTTTTTTTTTTCTTCGATTCCCATTATCAAATTAAACCTTTAAACTAAATCCAAAATTCTCCAAAACAAAAACAAAAAGGGAAAATTTTCAAACCTCAGGTGTCTCTTCCAAAGCTTCAGGAGCAGCAAAGATCTTTGTGGTGGATTGTGAATGTTTGAGAGAAGAATTGGGGAGCTTCAAGGGGTTGAAAGAGAGTGGTGAAGAATGAGATAAAATAGTGAACCTTGGCTTGGGTGAAGAAGTGTTTGGGATTGTTAAAGAAGGAAACAGAGTTGAAGAGATTGTTGCTATCGCCATTGCAAAATTTCAATCGGAGAAAAGGGGTGAGAGATTAGAAAGGTAAGGGAAGCTGTTCGTAGGTCAGTCACAGTCTCACCATTGTTATCCAAAGTAATTCTCTTAATTCTTTTTTCTTTTAAAAAAATATTTTTTTCCTTCAGGTTGTCCCATCTGGGCCTATTGACAAAGCACAATTTTCCTGACTGTTAAACTTTGGGTAAATTACACATATAGTCATCTAATTAAAAATGTTTATTTTAGGCACCAAAAAGAAATTTGTAATTTACGCACTCACCTTATAGTTTGATCATTTTGATTATTCTAATAAATCCCAAACGAAAACCTGAAATGGCATTTTATTTTAAATTTTTATTTTCCACCTAATTACATTAATTTTAATTTTTAGATTTATGTTTGTGGTTTTAACACAAGTAATTAAAATGATCGAACTATGTAAAGTGGGTGTTTAAATTGCAAACTTTTTATGGTACTTAAAATGAAATTTTTTCTATAGTAGGGTGACTATTTGTATAATTTACCCTAAACTTTTTTATGTCAAATTTAGAAATTTTTTCAAATTTGGTTTATATGATATGTGTCACTTTAAGACTATTTCATATCGAAACTTTTTATAAAAGTGTAAGTGGATCCCTCCCTATATTAAAATATTATATTATGTTGGAATATAAGATTATGTGCTAAAATCTGAAATTACTTTGAATCAAAGGTACCCTTGTGCTTTATTTAAATAAAACTCCAATTAAATATTAATTACTTTAAAAATAAGGCATAAAGATAAATTTAGTTTCTTAAAATTTAATCAAATTGCTTACTTTTTTACGGAAAAATTAACTGAACTGTTAAATTTTAATTTTAATGGTATTGATATTAAGCTCACGTAGCATTTTATGTGTACTACACTGCTCAGGATAATTTTTTTAAAAGTTTTTTTTGTGAAATTTTTAAACTTTGTTGATTTTTTTAAATATTATTTATTTAGAACTTTTATGAATTAAACGTAAATTGCTACATTAGTGGTCACATCAAAACCGTAAAAATGTTAACATTTAATCAAATTTTTGATAAAAAAATAGCAACTTAACTAAATTTTAAAAATTGAGGTCCAAAATGACCTAAAATGACAAAATAAATAAATATTAAAAGTTAAATTTATCTTACAACTTTCTTAATATTTAAACCCTCTCAAAAAAGTAAACAAATAAGAAAACAAAGAAACAATCCTTACAAGATTCAGATGTTTGCTAGTTAAGCACTCACACAATAAAAACACTTGAGCTGAAAAAATACAATGAAGGCTCACAAGTGTATAGAAGAAAAATACAATCTTTCGTTATGCACTCGCTTTTTATTTCGTTTTATTTTCATTTTTATTATTACTATTTATTATTATTATGATTATTTTTATTACTATTATTATTATATTATTATATCATTAATTCTGCATTATTATTACTATTATTGCCATTCTTATTATTATTAATATTATTATTTTAGGATCCATATATTCTTTATTTTCATTTTCATTATTATATATATATTTTACTTACTTCGTGTATTTTATTTCATTTCATTATTTTATTATTATTATTATTATTTTTATTTTTATTATTATTATTTGTTACTATTGTTCTTATTATTCTTACTATTGTTTTAATACTATTATTACTATTATTATTAATTGTATTATTAACATATTATTATTAATATATTATTAATTGACGTTGTTATTATTACCATTATTCCCTTAATATTTATTTGCTCAATTTTTCTTATACATTTATTTTATCGTTTTGTTATTCACTTACTTATATCTTTTTATAAAGTTTTGATACTTCAAACTTTTTATTTTTTCCATTATTATTATTACCATTATGCTTTTCTTTAATTTGTGATACTTTGTTTGTTTATTTGTTTAGTATTAATTCATTGGTTCCAAATTTTTAGCTTTTTTTCTTTATTATTATTATTTTCATCTTTTTTAGAGCTCGTTTAATTTACTTTCGTCTTTTATATTGTCATGCATTGACATATTCATTAATCCGTATGCGCATAAACACCATAATTTATTTTACAACAAAATCATGCAACATTTTATCCGATACATTAATCTTTGTTTCAAAATAAGAGAATACTTTGCGTTCTAAGATTCGGAAGAAATCGTACCCTAACTCACTGGTTTCGATTTTTCTCACAAAGTCTAAGGAACCTATTATTTTCTTTTTAAAATCAAAACATAAAAGTTAAATAAAAACTTATTCTCGAGAATTCAAAATTATCGTGTCCTAACTCATTGGATGTAACGACCTCAAAAGTATGGATATTGAAAAATGAGTTATCGGGTCTCCATTTTTAGTAAACGGACTCATAAAATATTTATTAAAAATATTTACGAAGTTAGTTGTGTGTTTAATAAGGTTTTATTTAGGTGAATTTGACTTAATTAGAAGTATTTGAGAAAAAGGATTAAATTGAAAAAGGTTCAAAAGTTTAATTATAGATTAAAAGAAAGTATAAAGGACTAAAAAGGTAATTATGCCATTTTTAAATGTTGAGGCGGTTTAAGTATGAAAAATCTGAGATTTTTATATTTAATATATATTATTATATAATAAAGATATTTTATGTTTTAAATATAATATATTATATTATATTGTTATATATTATAAGAGAAAGTAAAAGAAAGAAGAACAGAAAAGAAACAGAGAACAAGACGAAAGCAGGGGAAGAAAAAGGGAAAGAAAGAAAAAGAGAAATTATGATTTAAAGCTTGGATGTTTAATTGGTAAGTCAATTTAGCCATTCTCTTTTAATTTTGATGCTTTATAAGTTTTAGAACAAAGCTTTGTTGAATTAAGTTGAAATTCTGGAAATTCTTAGATTTTTAAACATGAGCTATGTGGATCAAATTGATGAATTAGGGGTTTAATTAATGGAATATCTAGTTAGAAATTGATTTTAAGAATTAAATTGTGAAAATGTTTGGAATTAAAGTCTATTACTAAAATTCTGATTCCCAAAGATTATAAAGTAGTTTAAAGTAATATAATAAAGTGTTTATTGAGAAAAATCAGCTCAGCTGAGAAGTTAATTGAGTAGGGACGAAATTATCATTTATTGAAAGCTTAGGGGAAAAGTTGTAATAAACAGTTTGCACTAAAACAGTTTGGACAGCAGCAGTAGAGTAACTTTGAAAAATCACCAAAAATCGTAGAAGTGGAATTAGAAGTTGAATGAGATATGAAATTAAATCTTATTGAGTCTATTTTCATATGAAAGAAACAGGGAAAGCAAAGGAATTCTGTAATTTGAGATATCTATATTTTTGTAAGACTGGTTTAGAGGGATTTCGGGATCCCCTGTTCTAACTTTAGAAAATTATAAAAAATTGGATAAAAATAATTAGGGGTTTAAATTTATATGTTTAGAATCCTGAATGAGTCTATTTTCAATAGAAATAAACGGGAACATCATCTGAATCTTGTATGAAGAGATAATTAATTTTTAGTGAAGAAGGGTCAGAACTGCCAGACAGCAGAATAAGAGTGACTTTGATGAATAAACTGTACTAATTGGCTAAGCTAAAAATTCTGAAAATTTTATGATATGAATATATGTGAGTCTAGTTTCAAGAAAAATTAATGGTTCTTCATTTGGAGTTCTGTAGCTCTGTAAATAAATAATTTTGTGACTATGACACAAAAGGACAGCTTTGAATAAGTTTATGAGTAAAGGATTAAATTGAAATGTGAGCAAAAGTAAGAAAGCATGAGTTTATCATAAAATACATGTTTATTTTATTAAATAGTACAGAAAGTTTATTTGATTATTTTTTTAACATATAAATGTTATATGTTTTATATGAAATTAAAGAAAAAGAAAAGAAAGGAAAGGATCGAATTGAAGGGAAAGGAAAAGAGAAGGTTAAGGAGTGAAGGAAGAATAACATATATCATTTCAACATTTTTGTTGTAAGTACTACAAGAATTTTAAATTATTGTTATTTATCCTTTTTGAAATATTTATGTGAATTATTTAAATATATGAGATTCAGCTTTAATGCCCAAGTAGACGAAATTTAGAACTACTGGGATATTAGTGGCATGCCATTAAGGAACTTTAGCGCGCTCTCTGATATTAGCACGTTGGTGCTCTCTGATATTAGCACGTTGGTGCTCTCTGATATTAGCATGTTGGTGCTCTCTGATTATTAGCACATTGGTGCTCTCTGATTATTAGCACATCAGTGCTCTCTGTTCACTTGTGCATCATAATGCACCTCTGTATTTGTTCCGTATATCCGGTGTGTTCTATAAGGTCTACTTTGGGCTAAGAAAGTGAAATGAGAACAAAAGTGAATCACTGATGTGTTAAGGTAATTTTTATACCTTACAAAAGATAAGTTAAATTTATTTAAAGCAATGCATAGTTGAAGAGACTTATATGTGAGTAGATATGCAATAATTGATTGAGTTAAAAATATTTTGATATGATTACTTATTTAATTATTCTTGTAGTGCTTACTAAGCCTTCACCGGCTTAACGCATTTATTTTAACGCGTAGGTACAATTAGACTAGAAGAGAAGTTCAACTAGAAGATCTCTCATCTCATCACATCCTCAAGGGCTTCAAAAGTAGGTACTATATTTTGTATTAAAATGGCATGTACATATGTAGTTCAAAGGTGTTCCCATGTGATAGGGACTAAAATGTAGATTCTTAAAATTTTATCTATTTTCAGTTACTTGAAGTATTTTGGTATATATGGAATGAATTAATAAACAATAAATATGTTAGTAAAAATGGTTGGTAAGTTAAAATATTATATACAAATGTTTTAATTAAACAGTATCTGGCCATAATTGTTTTGGCACCAAATGTAATAGTCTTATACCGGGTCTGCATGATTGAACCGGGTATAGGGGTATTACATTGGATGTGATGTTTTGTTATCTCGGGATAAAGATTTAAATTAAAAAAAGGCAATATTTCATGTTTGGAAATTCGATAAATCGTGACCTAACGTGTTGGGTATCAATTTACCGTTTGACCAAATAATTAAATATCCTTTCAAAATTCCAACGCATGAGTTTTGGGAATTATGAGATGATCTTGAATTCGAGGATTTAAATTGTCGTATCCTAACGTGCTGGATGTGATATTTTATCCCTTCGGAACAAGAAAATCTTAATATTCAACTCAAGTATATTCAAATGTTTTAAAGAATATCATAATTTAAAATCTTTTTAAATTTTCGACATTAGGGCGTCAATTAATCAATTTGGTACCAATTTTGGGCGTTGCGAGGGTGCTAATCCTTCCTCGCACGTAACCGACTTCTGAACCCATTTTTTTGAATTTCGTAGACCAAAATCAATATTTTAATAAAAATAAATCGTTTTATAGGTGATCTGATCACACCTAAATAAAAAGGATTGGTGGCAACTCCATGTTTCATTTTTAAGTCGATCCTCGTTTTTCAAAACGAAAATGGTTTCGACAAGGGTTACGGAGCATTACTGTACAAATCAAAACAATACATTCGTTTAATAACAATTACTTAAAAATTATTACAAACCTATCAAACAAATACATTTGGGCCTTAAATTGGGCCTTCGAGGCTCTAAAAATAGTTTAGAAACAATTCGGGACTAATTTGAAACAAATAAAAAATTTAGGAAAAAGTAACAATTTTTTAAAATAGGAGGTCTTAAATCTTAATAATGGGGTTTGAATTCCAAACGTGGAAGCATGGGTTTGCATAAAGTAATGGTAAGTGATTTATGCCATCAAAAGATTTGGCATGTTGTTTAAGTAAAGTTGAGGTATAACTTCTTCCATCCTTTTTAACTCCAAATCATTTAGCCCACTCTATCCTTTACTTCCCCCCAAACTATACTCCCATTCCTTGTCTGGTTTCCATAAAATTCTTAAATAGTTATTGCCTTTGTCTGGTTTATGCATACATACTTCCCCTCACATAACACAATTACCTTCATTATTTCCCATTCTCTATCTTTCTCTTGCTTTAATCTTAAATTTCTACATTTTCTTTTCTTCTTTCACATGGATATCATCATACCTCCCTGCAATCGTCCATCTCACTTGTCATGGATACGTCTTCGGAAGACTGAAGAGGATCGTTGTGAAGAATGTGGAGGGGAAATCTCTGGTATTGCCTTTACTTGTATTTTGTGCAATGTTTTGAAGCACATTTCATGTGCGGATAAACTGAATCGTGATCTGCCTTTTGAGATTATTCACCCCCTCCACTTGCAACACCGACTTCAACTACGATGGTCTGATTGGGATTTCATTTGTGATAAATGTTCGTATATATCTGCTGGTTATAGATACATATGTTCTTCATGTGATTTCAATCTTGATCTCACATGTGGCTCTTCGATCAGTGGCCAGCTGCCTAAAGATCAAGAGCCATTGAGATTTAAAGGTGGAAAGAAAAAGACAATCTTCCACTACAGCCACCGTCACGATCTGGACTTCTTCAAATATAGGAAGGTACGCGAAGAAGACTATGATTGTTCTTGGTGTGAAAAACATCTACTGCCATCAGAAGTGTGCTATGGTTGTACAAGATGTAAGTTCTATCTCCACCCGGTGTGCAGTGATAAGATACCCAGGACACTTTCTCATTCTTTTCATCCTAAGCACCCTCTTCGCTTAACCTATACCTACAAAGTACGTGACTGCAATGTTTGTTCAAAGGAGTGTGATATTTATACCCCTTTCTATGTGTGCGAGATGTGCAGCTTCAGCCTTGATTTTGACTGCGCTAAACTCTCGCCTTCCCTAAAACTTGACTGTCACCATCACCTTCTCACTTTTTTCAAAGATTTTATTAAGAAAGGTAAGAAAGGGCAAGATTCATATTGCAAAGCATGTGGCAAGCATTGTGATGGTACTAGCGTTTATCGCTGTGTGCAATGCCACTTTAGTCTCCATTTGGAATGTGTTATATCATCTTCAGCTACACATAAATATCACAGACATCCACTTACCATGATGGAATTGATTAAAGAAGATGATTCTGAAAAATATTATTGTGATGTTTGTGAAAATGAAAGAAATCTGAAACATCCCGTGTATTATTGTCAAAGTTGCACATTCATAGTTCATATTCAATGTGTACTTGATTAGGTAATAATCATTTTTCACCCTTTAATTTAATTTTTGTAATCAAACTGAAGGTTTATAATATTTATTGATGTCTTTGATTTTCTTTTTTACTTTTTTGCTTTTTTTTTTAATTTCTTTGTAAAAAAAGCAATAAAAATATGAGCTAAATTTGTGAAGCTCTTCAATCTAGATGAAATAAATATTAATACATGCTTGGTTTATAGGATAAAGTTGTATCAGGAAAGGTCTCATCCTCCCTACCCCCGCCCATGGAAAACAAAGCTTTGTTTGTGGAGCAGAATGAAGGGAGTCATGTCATCCGCACTCTGGTTTGCAACTTTATTATGAATATGTTATAATATGTTTTTTCTCTAATGATTTTATTAATAACTAATCACTTGAACTACTACTCAAAAAACTTAACCCAACTTTTTTATGTAATTATATTTCTTAATCAAGAAATGAGTTTGCTCATTCTCTGAATTTTTTTTTTTTTTCTTTTTCTTTCTTTGTAAATGTGCAGAGTTTGTTTCGACCCATCATCCACCCTCACCAAATGTATGAAGTAACTGAAGAGTTAAAAGGAGAAAATTATTGCAGCGGTTGTCGTCTGGTACTTGATGGTGCAAGCTACTTCTGCAAGACATGTCCTGATTTTTACCTACATGAAAGATGTGCTAAATTATCATGAGATACGACACCCTTTTCATTCTAGCCACCCTCTTAACCTCTATACTTCTTGCGGTGATCAGTTAATTGCTTGTGAAGAGTGTAGAGACATTTGTTATGGCTTCATATACTTTTGCGAGCAATGTAACTTCAAGCTTGATATGAAATGTGCAGCTCTAACAATTCATAAAATTGGGGTTTTAGAAGAGAAAATAACGGGTAGAGTAACTGAGTTGCACCATTTCACCCACCCCCATAAACTTGCCCTTGCCAATTTTAATGACCCTAAACATAAAAGACAATGCCACATTTGTGGATTGCAAATCTTAGGTCCAGCCTATCTTTGCCCTGAGAGATACTGCCTGTATATACTACATGAATCTTGCCTTAGGTTGCCACAAAAGATTCGAGTCCCATTTCATCCAAATCACATGTTGGTTAACCGCCTGCTCCCTACAAGTCAACAGTGTTATGCTTGCACTTTGGAATTAGGAATATTTGCATATAGCTGTGAACACTGTGACTTTAACCTCCATGTTATATGTGCTAATTCCTTAAGGCGACCATTGAAATGTGAATTTCACTTCAATGATCTTTATTATTTTGGGAGAAATCATATATCATTTTTTGCTTTTGTAGGATGGGGTAAAAATTTCAATTGTGAAGTATGTGAGGGAAATTGTAAAGGAGAGCCCTTTTATCGTTGCCTAAAGTGTGATATCAATTTTCATTTGAAATGTGTTCGTATACTAGATAATGTGAAATCTAAATATCATATTCATCCTTTACTCTTAAAGGATTCTTTTGTCGAAGATGAGTCTGGAAAGTATTATTGTGATTTTTGTGAGGAAGAAAGAAATCCAAATGATGATATATACTATTGTGAATAATGTAATGGTCAAACAATTGCTCACATAGAATGTGTGTTGGCTGAAGTAAGTTAATTGCATACTTAATTTTTCTAAATATAAAGGTCCAATATTTGTTTGCTCTAACATGATATATGCTCTTGCTGTTAGGTAGAGGATAACATAGAGACTAGGAAGAACATTCACGAAGAGCGTTTCCGAAAAGAGGTCAGTTTTCCATTTTTATTGTAAACATTTCCAAATTAGAAATTTAGTTGATTGGTTCTTGTAAGGTCAGTTTAGTGGTTGGATTACAGTTTAGTTGTTGGGATGTGCATGATAGTTGAAGCAGAAGTAATTGCAATAATGTAGTGAAAACTGGGATCCTTTATTTCAAAGCAGAGTTGTTATGAATAATTAACATGCTTAATGTTTATGTCATAGTTTTACCATCTTCGTGAATTATTTGCATGATATGTTGATTGGTTCTGCTTCTGACTTGATGGAGCATTGGGTTGTTCTTATCATGTTCCACTCCTTGACTGCAGCTGGAAAATTTGGTTGCCAGGTTCATGAAGTTTCATTCAAATGGTGAGAAAATTATTTTGTAATAAAATTTATTTAAATAGTGATATAAAGTTTAAATTATTTACTTTGATATCTTTTGCAATTTACTACAGAATGTAGACCACCTATTGAGGAAGTGATTCAAGCTGGAGTGGTACCTCGCTTTGTTGAGTTACTTGGTTCCCCGAATGATTATGTCCGTGAGCAGGTATGCATATGAAATGAAATTATTCTAATATCATTTAATTTTACTTGGCAAAAGCTTGTATGAATGTTTTGTAATCTTATATCATTCTTTTTTGTTTCGAAATTCAGGCTGTCCTAGCATTGGGGAATATTGCTGCTGTTTCTCTTAGATGTCGTGATGTTGTCCTTGGCCATGGTGCTTTGCTTCCATTGTTGGCTCTGTTGAATGAACCTGTTTCACCTTCTATGCTGAGAAATGCTACATGGACACTGTCAAGGTTTTGTAAGCCCCCCTTTGATCAGGTTTGACCCTAAGTCCCTCCTTTTTTCAAGTACAATGCTTTTTTACTTGCTAAATCATAAATATATTAAAAGCAACTGCAGCAACAATTTACAAGTCAGAAACCAAAACAGAACGAACTGAAAGAATAAATATTGATTTACACTATATTGCAGCGAAAATATCGAATATAAATACCTTCAGCCATTGTCTCAATCAAATGCTAAACTCCGAATGTTTTAGCACCACTTTCGAGCACGTTAACTCGCCGATGAGGTCGTCGAATTTAGCTATACGAAAACCACCAAAATCTCTTAAGCGCTCCGAAACCTCATTAGATGGAATTGTTTTCAAAATTTGTTTTTGGTGCTTAGGGACGTTATGCTTGGGAGTATTTATAGTGGTGGTTCCCTATAAAAAACTAGGAGTGTTCAAATTAATTAATAATACAAATTACATGTAGTTTTAATTCAGTTAATTTGGTCAAATAAATATTATTAATTTATTTTTTGATATATTTTATACTTGTTTTAACCAAAAAACATATAAATTTCGGTTAATTCGGTAATTGATCGAATAAATCGAAATATTTCAGTTCGATTAATTTTTTTGAAAAAATTTCGATTCAATTAACGATTAAAAGATTAAAAAATTCATTTAATTAAATTAATATTAATTCGTTTGAACACCATATAAAAAACCATCATAACTAAGGGAGCATTCCCACGAACCAAATACCTACACAAACCACAAACACTCAAACAAATCATCAGCCAAACAACATAAACACCCTCACAATCCAATACTTTGGACCAAAAGTAGATTAAGCAAAGCTAATTGTCACGCAATAATACACACTTTCGACCAATGTACCTTCCAAGCTAAGCCAATCAAACTCCCACTATCAATAATAATTTTCACAGCTCCCAAAGACGAGGACCTTGTTTTCACACCAGTTCACCCTCGGATGCAAACTTCTGGGTATATTTCCATTTAACACAAATGATATCATCAATTTATTGCTTTACAGGGCAAAATCGTTGTCATTAATCTTTCAAATCTAATCTGGCGGGTTGTTTGTCTGATATCTGAACTATGCATTGCTATGCACTACTAACATTAAACTAGAAAGCGAGATATATTGCTTGGAGGCTTACGAATGTTTAGTTTAAATTGATTTTTGTCTTCCTGATTATCCTTTATTTACTATTCAGGTTAAGCTTGTACTCCCTACATTAGCCCATCTTATTCATTCAAAAGATGAAGTCGTCTTAGCTAAAGCATGTAGGGTACTCTCATATTTTTCTGATGGCACAAATGACAAAATCCAAGCTGTTATTGAAGCAGGTGTACTTGGGCGTCTGGCGGAACTTTTAATGTGAGTTTGACTATTTTTTTTTATTGATTGACTGAAATCCATTTCATTTTTGAGCTATTTTGTTTGGTTTTCTGACCCAAATCGTAATTTTTTGGGCTTTCACAGGCACCCTTCTTATTCGGTGATAACTCCTGCTCTTTATACAGTTAAACATATTGTTACTGATGTGCAAATTCAGGTATCAGGCACTTTATTTAATTTACTTTTCCTTTTAAATGATCTTACTAGAATATGTATCTTTTGCCATTTATCATATCATTTTCTTTTAATAACTAATTTTCTCACTAAAACCACATTTATACCTCTCTTAATTAGATTAAAAATTTTTTAGGTTTAGTAGTTAAAGATGATTTATTTTGTTATTTATGCGCAAATCTTGTTGCTACAAAGTGTATCATTAATCATGCATTGCCATGCCTTTTAAACCTTTTGAAAAAACAATTATGAAAAGAGAATCAATAAGTTTGCTTGTTGGGCAATCTCTAGTATCACAACAGGAAATAAAGAGCAAGTATAAGTAATTTTGAACCTAAGGTTTTATCTGCGTTGATTTGTGTAATGAAAACGATGGGTAAAGATATGAATTTTACAGGCTATAATTGAAGCTAATATTACTGCTCCTCTAGTTCATTTGCTTCAAATTGCTGAAAGTGATATTCATAAACAAGCTACAAAAGCCATCTCAAATGCTACGTCTGGTGGGACTCATGATCAGATCAGGTAAAAAAATGATTTCCTATATTATTTTTTAAGGGAATCATGACTTGGTAGAGTATATATGAATGATATACTATTTCATCTGGGCATGTCACATATTTCAGATTCCTTGTAAGTCAAGGTTGCATCAAGTCATTGTGTGATTTTCTCTACTACGCCGACGAACCAGAGACTATTGCAGCTTGCTTACAAGGGCTTGAAAACATTCTCAAGGTAGTAGAAGCTGATAAAAATATGGGCATTACTGGAGGAGTGAATCTCTATGCACAAATGATCGATGCTGCAGGAGGTCGAGAGAAAATTAAGATTTTAGGGTCTCTTAAAATCACCGAATTTTATGAAAAGGCTGTGGAACTTCTCAAGACATATTGGTAATGCTAATGAAGTCTCTATTTCTTGCAAGAGATTCAATGAAAATCCCAAGATATTATTAATCAAAACTTCTTGTGAATAAAAATGATGGATAATAAATGATGAGGACCAAATGATTATGTTTGTTGCGTTGAATTCTTTAAATTTTCAAATAAATAATATTTAGATATTTCTCCCATTTCCAAGATTATAATTATTGTGTGGTAACTAATCACAGCTTTAATTATTGAAATCACAAAGTTGTGATTAAAAATACATTTATGCCTCAAGCCTTCTTTACACTTGGCTAATGTTAGCATACATCCAGCCATGTTTCCAAATAAAGAAGAAAAAAAAAAAAAAAGAAGTAAATTTGTAGTAAAAGTTTTTTTTTTTTTATAAAAGAAATTAAAAAATTATGAGTAAACTATTAAAATAATCATTTTTGTTTGACTCAGTTATATTTAGTCACTTACGTCGTCATTTTGTTATAAAATAGTCATTCTATGGTTAAGATCTGTTATATCCCAAAAAGCAGTCCGACGTGGTGGTTTAAATAAGTTTTAAATGTCAACATGGATGTCCAACTAAGTAAATTAATTGATTTTTAAATTAAATAAATTTAATTAACTGAATTTTATAAATTAATTAAAGAAAAATGGTAATTTGGTTTCCAAAATAATCAAAACCAATGCATCAAATTAATCCTTAAAATTGAAAAAAAAGAACCCTTAGTCTCCTTTTTCTTACCTTTCGTTTTCATTTTGACTGAAAAAACTATTCATTTTTATAGTTATTTTTGTTGAATCAAATAGTAGAAATCAAATTGAGTGTTCCATCAATTGGTTGAATTTTTTATTCAAAATGGAAGAATAAAGGATCGGTTCAATGGAGGGTTCAATCATGGATTATAGTAAGTAATGGGAATATTATGGGTTTTTTTTTTTTTTGGAAAAAAGGTGGTCCATCTTTTGATTTTTTTTTTGTATATGTGACTTGTAAAAAAGACATGTTTTATATTTGTTTATTTATGTATTGTGGGCAACCACAATAGCAAGCATGTATAGAGGTTGGTGTCTTCATTTCTTCTTCTTCTTCTTCTTTTTCTTTTTCTTCTTCTTCTTCTCTCTCTGATGGTAACCAAAAAAAAATTGTTCGTTCTTTTTAAACCGGAGAAATTTGAGTTTTAGGGCAAAATTTTATATTCCATTTGCATAAAAAAATTTAACTTTTCTCATCAAAACTGAATATCCAGGTTAACATTTAATACTCATTTTAACTATCATCTCACACCGTCGTTTGGGAGGTAACAAATCTTAGCGGTAAAGTGACTATTTCGTAATAAAACCATAACGCAATTAATTAAAACATAATGTTTCAAACATAAGTAACTAAAATGTAACCTGAGACAACTAAAAGTAACTATTTTAATAGTCTACCCAAAAATTATCACATTTTTATTTATTTTTATTTTTCTAAAATCAAATTTTTTAATCTAAAATTGAAAAACTTTGTTATGGTAGGATAATTATCTATACATTAATCCTATTTATTTTGATTATTTTCTAAAATTGAGTATCAAATTAATTCAATAATTTACATTAATCTTTACATTTAAAAAAAATTAATAAATTTATGTAACACCCTTAGCCATTGCCAAAATAGAATATAAGATGTTACCAGTCAAGTTGGAACAGTTAATGCTCAAAAATCAATTCAACACCAGAATCACAAGTAATATTCAATATGAAAAAGGTCATTCAGTTCAGGCCCTAAATCGAGCTTTCGAAGCTCAAAAAAATAAATTACAAACACTCAAGGACCAATTTGAAACATTTCAGAACATTTAGGAAGAAATTTAAAATTTTCAAGTCAAAGGTCACACGGCCATGTGTCCAGGCCGTGTGACAGAGCTCAACCCGTGTGTCTCTAACATGGTCGTGCGACTATCCCACACGTCCGTGTGCATGGATCGTGTAACTCTCTGATTTGGATCACACGGCTGTATCTTAGGCCGTATGTCAACCTGTATAACAATCGAATTAACCTCACATGGCCGTGTCGTAGGCTATGTGTCTACCCGTGTGAAAACTGCACCTAAACTACTTTTACACAAGCTCTAAGCACACACTCGTGTGGGTTTCCTATGTGCTTCACACGGCCATTTGACAGCCCGTGTCTCAGGCCGTGTGTGCCCAAAAAAGTCCAATTCCAAACTCAATTTCACCCATATGCTTAAGTACCTAAAACACATTCAATCACACAATTACATGGACCAAAACCAACTTCAATCACTCTCAAACATGTCAATAAACTCAACCAATATATCAACCAAGTGTTATCATTAACATCTCAATATATATCCTCTCATTTTCTTTTTCAATTTGCAACTTAAGTAGATTATATAAACATACCATAACAACCATTGCATTACAACTTTGAGTTATCATATAACATAGCTTTTCATACCCTTTAACTATTAGTCCCATGTAGTATCATGTTGATTCTCATAAGTCATTCAAAATACATCATAGCATAACATTTTACTCAAACTAAGTAATTGACATAAGTTATATATAGGGTCGTAATATATGTCATATACCAAAACTGAGAATCAAAATCTATCAAGATTCCTGGATAGTGTAATCTTTGATGTTGACCCGATCTTCTTATTCTTCAAAACGTAACCTACAAAATGAACCAAATATAAGTAAGCCGAATGAGCTTAGTGAGTTTGTTTATAATTCAATAAAATTTTCCAATCGAACACTAAAATCATTCAAATAAATATTTTCCAATAAATTGAAAATAAATTAAAAAGTATTACTTAAATAACACTACTATAACTGCAACTTAACAAACAAATGCCTATAAAATAATAGCAAAATTAACAATAAAACAAGAATTATACAATATCAAAATAATAACAACAAAATAGTATTAGCACAACAATAAAAAACAGTAGCAAAATAATAATTTTTCTTTTTTAGCAAATTTGGGTCGGACCAGACCCAGGCCAAAAAATCTTACCCAAGACTTTACCCATTTTTAAAACATATATTATTTATTTATCCAATCTCATTTTTCGAATCTATATTTTTTTCATCCTTTTAATTAGGGTTAAAAATATAAATACAAATATATTTAATTATTTGTTTTTTTATATAAGCAATTATTAGTCTTAAAAAACCCAACAGTCTATCATCAGGCCGTCTGCCAGTTCATCTTATCGTTCCGTTATATTTAACGGTGTCCTTAACGCCTCCGGTTCAATTCCACCAATTCCCCCTTCCGGTTTATCCATTAAAACCAGCACTGGTTATCCCCTCTCCGACCACTCTCTTTTTCTCTTTCACATTTTCCTCCCAAAAAATTCCATTCCATTCTATTTAATATCTTTCAATCTCTAATTTCCAATATCTCTCTTTCTTCCATCACAATAAAAAGTTTCTCTCTGTAAGAATTCATGTCGGTAAGCAAATCTTTTTGGGTTTTTTTCCTCTTCCATTTCCTGTTTAAATTTGTTATAAAAATGTTTAATTTTTGTTGTCTGATTAAATTTACTTTTCTTTTCAATGGATACGAGCTTTGGGTTGTTGTAATTCATATATTTTATGGGCTCTTTTGTTCTGGGTTTTAATGTTTTTCCTTTTTGTTTTTTTCTTAAAGAATAAAGATCGATTTTGTTGCTGATCAAAAGTTTCTTTGGTTATCATTTTGGGCAAGGTTCTTTTTTTATTGGTTAGAATTGTATACTTATTTTTATCATTTTGTTTCTGTTTCCTTTGACCGGTTTTGGTGGAAGCTGGTTTTGAGTCTTTTTGTTTTTTGTTTGATTGATGAATTGAATACCATTTTGAGCAATTCACTTGTGTGATAGCATGGTTTATGGTTGGAATTGTCTTTCAAAAGGATAGAAAAGAAAATGCTTTAGAAAATATGTGAGTTGTTTTAATGTACTACTAATTTTGTTATGGATATTCATTGAAGTTTGTTCCTTAAGAAAATTAGCTTTTGCTGGGTATTTTCACAGGGCATTTTGTTGTTACTTTGGAAGTATTTGATATTCTAATCTGGAAATAGAAGCTTGTTCTTCAATGTCATGGCCTATACATATGATCAAATTCTGAAAAGTAGACAAATTTTTCATATCGACCTGTTGATTATTCGATTCACCTTCTCTAAGTTTCCTTATGGGGTATATGGCAATGTTAGTTTTCGAAATGTCCGACTAAGTTATGCTTGGATTCCCATGATATTATTTTGGTTTTCGATTGTTAGTTTATGCCGATTCAAGTTCGACCTTTTGGCAGATTCTTTTTCATCTCTTTTTTGAAGATAATTTAAGCTTTTACTGTATCTTTCAGATTACTTGGTTGTGTTTTCTGTAGTATAATTTTATCTCCTTTAATGGTGGTTGCAATTCGCGTAATTTGTTATATTGTCGCTATCTATGCATTGCTATCTCTCATTTTCCTACACACCTAACATCTCCCTTCAATAAAAGTTGTCTCAAGTGAATGATTATTGATTATACAGTAGCTTAAAACAGGAACCCCTGAATCATTTATGATTGGTCTTAGGGCAGGTTCTCTTTCGGATTGCTTTACGTAAGTGATCACTAACTGGTGTTTGGCTAATTTAAACTATGCCATCTATTTAGGCCTACAACGGGCTGTAATAACTCAAATTGCAACATGCCCTTTTACCTGACTGCTGTAAGATTCCTGAATTGATTTCGATACGAGCTCAGCTGAAATTACATCTGTTTGCCTTATTACAAAACATCCCGATTACTTTTGCTTTTGTTAAATGAAATTTACTTTAATCATGTTGAAGCCGAAGTTATGTAAGAGCCGTGCGGTATCTAGCAGGTATAATTTAAGAGCTTCGTTGACATTTAGAGATAAGTTGCATGTGGTTGCTTGCTAGTTCGGAACAGAATACATCTACTCTTGTTCTATTTGAAGAAACCATAAGTCTATAAAGACCTAGAAAGTGAAAAATATCTTCCATGGTTATGCTAATAAGTACGGTGACCTATATGGAAAACAATGAAGAGTTGTTTGTAATATCCTTGTTTTTCCCTTTATTAGAGTTTGGAATCATCGATGTAAGTAGTTTGTTAGATCAAATAGTTTTGTTGTCGGACTTTCCTAGTTGGATTTTGGACAAATAATTCTATGCTTGGACCTCTTTTGTCTGTACAATTTTTTATTGGATTGTTATGACATGAAACTCGAGATGTGAATCTTGACGGGCTTTAATTTTTTCGCCTTGATGTTTTGTCTATCTACCTTACTTTGGTTACGAGGATATTGACAGGAGCATTTTACTTCTCTTTTTGCTCAACAGGACCGGGGTCGACCATTGCCGAAATTTGGTGAATGGGATGTCAACGATCCTGCATCAGCTGATGGATTTACGGTGATCTTTAACAAGGCAAGGGATGAGAAGAAAATAGGTGGCAAACTGGAGTCACTGGAAAAGGCTGACACTCATGGTAAGCCTGGAGCCGACCCCAACAAACCCCAATCCGTAAGTAATCTCTAACCGACTTAGCACGCATACAACTGATGGTATAATAACAGCTTGCTCGAACGTAGCAATTGTAGATTTCTCTTTTAACTCGGTGTTATTTTTCATTTTAGAAAAAATGGCTTTGCTGCATTCAAGCCCCGCAGGCGGAATCTTGATGAACTCGTGCCCATATAAGAGCTTCCACTGCATGATGAAGCCCCCACCTTATATCCTAAACAAGATAGGGATGAATGGGGGGCATTTGATATCGATTTTTGGTTGTAAAAATTTATATTGTGGTGAGATAAAAGGGAGCAAAGAAGACAAGCACTTACTGTATTTATATTTGTATGTAATGATTTGGTAGGCTGTTATGGAAAGTTTGGGATATCATTTTTCTTCTTTGTGATTGCCTTACAGCTTGTATTATAAAAGCTGTGTAGAGAGGTGGTGTGCTATACAAGTAATTGGTGTGTTTTACAAAAGGGAAGTTTTCTTCTTTTAATTTCATTTTCACTTCTTTTTTTCTTTTCTTTTTTTTTTTGGCTTTTTCTTTCCAATTTATTTTCAATGAAAATAACTATAAGTGTAGGGATGTGGATTCAATTTTTATATAACTCTCAATTATATTTAAAATTTTAATATCTTACCCTCAAAAACTAAAATTTTCGACTCTGAATTTATTAAATATATTTTTATATTATATGAATTTTTACAAGGTTAAATAAATAAATATTACAATTTTTTATAAAAATTCAAGATATTTGAGGTGTATAAAGAAGTTAATAAGTTTTATAGAAGTTAAAAAAAGTTTAATTCAGATGTAAAATTAACTATAAATTGATCTAATTATTAGTGAATTTTTTATATTACATTAATAGTTATTCAATTATTAGTGATTTTTTTTCACTCTAATTGTTAGCTTTTTTTTTCTTTTCATTCAATTACGAAAAATAATAATTAATTATTTAATTTTATTTCTTTTTTTTAACCGATAATTTAATTGTGACGGCTTTTAAAATTGGCATAATAACAACTTTGATTCTCAATATTTATATATTGCTTCAATTTAGTATTGATTTATTAATATTTAATTTACCTTAGTTTTGCTGAAAAATTTTGTAAAATTAATTTTCTTAACTGAACAGAATAATGTAAAGAAAACCCTAAACGCATTACCTTCCCCTAAACCACTATTAAGATGAAATCGGATTAGGGTTTTAGAGTCCTCAGATGAAAAAGGTAAAAGGTAAAAGAATTTGGAAGATCTTTAAGAAGAAGAAAATGAGGATTGCGTTCAAGCTTGAGTCCATATTCCAAACATTCAAAATGAAGGAAAAAAGGTAAAAGAATTTGGAAGATTTTTAAGAAGAAGAAAAAAGAAGGGCCATACCAGAAGAACAGGTGATTCTGAGAGGTAAATGGAGTTGGTGAAGAGGACAACCATAGGGTTTCAATGATGATTGTCGATTAAGTAATTTAAAAAAAGTTAATGGTTAAATAAATGGTGCCCAAAGCTATGGAACTTTGGCGTGGTTCTTTTGTCCAAATGGATTGGTTTTTTATTTATTATTTATGGAATATTTACTTTTCAATTTATATATAACATTTTCAGTCAAAACAAAATAAAATAAGGTTTTTTTTTTTTGTTTTACGTCTCGTAACTCTTCTTCGGCTAGGCTTGGGCGCATAGAAAAAATGTTTTCCTCGTCAGAAAATTAATGTGTTTGCTCATGGTAATTGTGGCTTCTCAGAAGAATCGATAATTGCATTTCTAATACATTTGTTAGTATTATTATATCTAAAAATTCTTTATTGGCTGGTTGTAAATAGCTTCGGGACTATGGAATATCCGAGGCACCTACACCGAGATATTGACAATAATTCTTAAATATCGCAAAACAAAATATGATACGATGATATTGAATATAATAAAAACAAAAACATAAGGAACGGGTACCTACTCTTAAAGATCAAAGCGAATACTTTCATTCAAACATTTTAAATTCTTTAATTCGAAACGAATCAATTCTCCTCAACTAGGATTGAAATTTACAACCATCTATTAATAACTAGACTTAGTTTTAGTTTCAACACTGTTTTTAAATAGATGGCAATTACCTACAATTTTATACAACACATTATACAGCTGATTTAACCATAAAAATGAACTTCAAAACAATATTATTTAAATTTAAATTTTATTCATATTGAAATGTAAATTTTTAAAATTTCATAATAACATGGTTAAATTTATTATTAAATTATATGTTTAAAATTTTTCAATCATTTTTGCATGAATAAAAAACAATACATATTATACGCTTTTCAATTAAAACATAATTAATTTCGTATGAGTAAAAAAGACCTAATTTTAAGTAAATCAACTAAATGGCTAGTCAGACTTACAAAAACACAAGCACATGTAATAAAATTTTAGCTAAAGTTATTTTCAAATTTTTAAGATTTAATTTTATACTTTAAAAAATAAATCTTATTTTTTAATTTAAAAATTTTAGTTCAATCATTAAAATTAAAATTATTTTAAATTAACAAAAAATTAATATATTAAAATTAATAAACTTTGACCAACGACGAAAATGATTGAATTAAAATTTTTAAATGTTAAATTTTTAACTTCTAAATACAATGATTAAAATCTCAAATTCTATGCAAGTATAAAAACTAACAGCACATTTTAACCTAATAAAGATGTGCAACAAATAGTTTTTTTGAACAATCTCATATTCAGATTATATTCTCTTTTTGACACAATGCTTAAAATTACTTATAAATCTTTTTCAAGCCCATAAATAAAAAGATAATATGCTTCATCGCTTGAATTGACATCCTCCTGCATTGACAACAATGCTCATGGCAATAATTCAATCAACATGTTAAAAAGTCTCACTAGATAAAGACCACATTAGTTTAGGGTAAAATAAAAAATAAAAATACTATTGTTGGACTTGTATACATTACACTACAATACAATACAATACAAACCATACCTTTAATTTCCTCGCATTTACTTTACATAGGTCCCTTCAAAACTGTCAATTATTACAAAGCTTAACTATAATAAGAAGAAGACGAGCTAATAATAACACTACAATCTACATACAGCTATTTTTATCTGTTTCAACCAACATGCAGAATGCAAAACCCGAAACCCCGAAAATGAACGCACACCCATTGCTCAATGTGTAAATAATACTAGCATTTAACCTCTCCCAACACACACAACATAAACACACTTCACATATCAAACAAATAAGTTAGAACAACCTAACTTAACTGGCACACAACAGTAACAGTGCCCATGCCAGTGCCCCGATCGTGCATGGAGGCATTTGCCTATATATAGCCAATACCTGCAATGTCCGGGAAAACTGCTGGCTTATGGCAGACACTAACACAAGCTCCAACATGCCTCGAGAAGGGATCCTTTTACCCCCTAGTCTTTGCTCGCTTCATTCCGAGGCTGTTTTGGAAAGGGGATAAAGAACCAGACATTGGAGAGCCTTCCTCACGAAGTGTACCATTCAGCATTGCTAGCTCTCGCAGCTGTTGTTTCTTATAGAAATCCTGGGATTCATCCTGTTTTTCAAAAACAATATAAAAAAAATTAAGCAAAAAGATATGCATAATATTAGTATTATCACAACACAAGGGAAACTTCACTCACAGTAGGCTTTAGCAAATCTTCAAGTATCTCACGTGCTTGCATTAGGCGAGCATCAACTATTTCAACCGGTAATTCTGCCTCAATTAGGATATGAAGAGGTTCATTCAGATGTTCATACCCGGGTTTTCCTCTCATCATTTCCTCCTTCACAAATTTTAAGACATAATAATTCATTTAAGTTGTATCCATATTGGTAACTGCTAAAAAGTTTGGGTTTACATATTCAATAGGTTTCACTTTCAACAAAATCTTTGAAACGTGATCACATATTTACCAAACTTATTTAATGAGCAATAATAACACATAATATTGCAAGGCAAAGGACCATTACCCTAGCAGGATCTTTAATACTGCCCCGACCTCTTATAAGGACACGGCACTCCGTATTTGACTCCACACGCTTAAGAGAGTTGCCCCTAGGACCAAGAAGGCGGCCAACAAAATTGTACTGCAACATTAAATTAGTTTGGATGCTGAAAAAATAAATCTTCTAAAATCACTGTTAAGACATGAGTTCATTCCATACGTTAGGATACTTGTCGACAGGAATATCCACTCTGATTGTTCTCTTAACAATAAGTCCGGAAGAGCCACCTTGAGAATTCAGCCAGTTCTCCGCCAAAGAGGGTTGTACTAAACCAGGCATCTGGCACCATAATATTCCAGGCTTTGTTAAAAAACATAAAACAAAACATATTAACTCATTAATGCAAATGTCTCAAAACTCCTCTCTGCACTTTGGGGGGGACATAAAAATGACATGTAGTTATCAATGTCAGCAATAAAGTACACAGCAGAGAGAATAACCCTCTTAACGGAACACCTAACATGTCAGTGTCTTGCACTCGATCGACATTTCAGGCTTCCATCCAAAAAGAACTGAAGCTTAACATCAAATAAGACTACGAGTAACTATCATCCCCCACAAATCTGATTCTATCTTGACAATGATAAAGACCCAGGACAACAATGAGTTATATAATTAAAAGCAACAGCCTGAAACATTTTCTATGATAGAGTTAGTTTTCAGGACTTCTTCATGTTAGCCTCAGATTGCCTGTCATAAGAGAAACGACAATACAAGCTAGATTTCAAATAAAGGCTGAGTTAGCATGAAAATATAGTAAAGTAATAAGTCAGGAATACCTCTTAAAGCAGTAAAATTAGATGGTAAAGAGTTAGGTTAATGGTTAGTATCCATACTTCTGATTGAAACTGTGACATCCATCTGTTCATATCGGCTCCTCCATTTGAAAATGTTCCTCCAGAAGCCAGGGGGCTAGCTTGTTCAAGCCCATTTTGACCTAAAACTGATGCATTCCCCAACAGTGTAGTTATACGCAAAATTTCTGCTCCAAAAATGTCATTTTCAAGAATAAGATGTACCAGTCAGCATTTGTTAAGAAATCAGTTAGCAGTCACCACAAAATGGAGAGACCAAACGCAATGTTAATTTAGTCAGTTAAATATCAACTCTGGCTTCATAAATTAAGCTACTCTTCCAGTTAAATGCAATCTAGAAACAAAAGAAAGATGTGGAATTTTATTTTGGTTTACTTTTAAGTCATTAATAAATATTATTACATTAATTAAAAAAGAAACAGTAATTAGTTGACTGCCACAAAATTTTAGCACATTAGAAAAATAGAAAAAACGAGCAAGCACCTAATTTGGCCAGAAGTTGGCAACTAATGTCTCTCACAACTAACCTAAAAGAACTAAATATTACTGGGAAGTTCCCCACTCAATTCCCAAGATGAATACCGGCAGAATCACTGGCTTTGCCCTCTGTAACTCTTTCTTCATATCCATTCCTTCCTTCACCACAGTTAGTGAGGTTCAGAAACTTCCTTTTTCCTCCCTCTTTATCCTTCACTTCCATCGTTTCCTAAGATATGTCTAAGTATCCATTGTTACATTTACATAGAAGGCCACCAAAGTTCATGTAAGATTCATCATATTAGTTATTTAAACTATTTTAGAACCATAGTTTCTGTCATGTAATGATTGCTCTACCCAAAAAAGAAAATGAAAAGAGCAAGCAAGTATTCCATCGTGGGCTAAAAATTGCAGGTAGCCGTACCTCAATCACAGTTCCACCCAAGTCTTAGTAATTGTCAGTACTATCTACAATTTTCATGACACACGAACCATGATTTCACTCGAGTTAGTGTTAGTGGGCTGATCCTTAATTAGCATTTCCAGTCAGTTACTCATAGAATTAGTATTTGGCAATTAACAGTTAGCCTCAAGTCGTTGTTTTAGTGATGACAAGGAGGGAGGATGATATTGTCTGCATGATTCTTTGACAAGAAAAAGAAATTGCTACTTAGAGGAACTCACCTTGGTTCAACAGTCTACAGGTATGAGGAATCACTGTCATAAATGGACTAAGCTTGTATCGCTCTGCCAGTAACTCCGAGAGATATCTGCAAACGAAAAAATAAAACCATCAGTCCTTCTAAACAAGATGATGTTAAAGTTGGACAGAAACCGTCATTAATGAGAGTTTCAAACAATCCCCAGTTTTTTTAGCTTCGATTCAAGGGATAGCAATGGATAGTCTTCATCTGAATCTGCTTTCGTATTGAGGATAATAGATTCAGATTCTTATGTCCATTATCTAAATTTACTTTACTTCATAGATCTCCAACATGAATCCATTAACTGCTTCACTTTTAAATTTTTTTAAATAAAATCTTATTGGACTTATTAAATTTGGATATTTAACAGATTTCGAACCTCGATTTTCCAAAAATTACAGATACCTGACCTGCTGTCATCACTTTTCAATTCAGTACAATTATATCCGGATCTCAACTTAAACAGCAACCCTAACCCCCACACACATACAACACTAGAAATTCATCAGTTCGTAAATTTTAACTGATCTGATATTAAAATCATAACATCAACAGAAACTCAAACGAAAAGCATAATCAGTTCAAAAACGAACGATCAAGCTCTAGATCTAGGAGATTTCAGCAGAAATGAGCTAGAAAAAGCAATTTTAACAGTAAGCTAACCAAATTACAAGAAAAAGAGAAAGATCAAAGGCAAGATCACTCCATTAACCGCAAAGAAACAAGCAGATGATGCAGATGCAACAGGATCGGAAGGGAAAAGAAGAGTAAAAAAAAAAAACAAAGATCGCAAGAGGTTAGATTAAAAATAAATGCAAGACTATGAGAGGATAAGAAAAAAAAAACAAAACAAAAAAAGAATAGCTTACTTCTCTTGGTCAAGGAGAGCGGCGGCGGCGGAGCGGAGGCCGGATAGATGGGGAGAGTGAGGAGCGGAAGGCGACGGAGAGAAGGCCATGTATCTGCCTCCGCCACCGACCGATGAAGTCATGAGTTTAGGAGAAGGATGCGTAGTCCAAGAAGGAAGTGCTGGTGGTGGTTCTATATGGTTTCTCCGTTTATAAACCTATAGGAAGCATAATATAATATAATATAATATAATATAGTATAGGTTAATATTTATATATGGACTAGATTTTTCTTTTGTATATAAATTTTCAAAAATAAATATTATTTTAAACCAAGAATTTGAAATTTCAAAAAAATATACATAATTAATCTGTAATAAGAATTTGAAATTTAAAAACTATAAATTTGATGAAAATTTTATTTTACTTTTGTTAATGACTTTAATGCTTATAATTGATTACACGAGTCAATCGGATACTAATTTATTTAGTGAAATTATTAAAATATCTTTCCGTAATTAAATTAAATTATTGATGAATGATATTTTTATATTTTTAAATAAAAATTTTACAAGATTTGAACCTATGTTATTTTATGTCAAAAAATATTAATATTGCCACTGAATCAAAGCTTTTTTTAATATAAAATTTACATTTTAATTTTGTTACGTATATTTTATTATCTCCGTTGATTTTTTTTTATTAGGTGTGATTAATCACCTAAAAATATATTCCTTTAATAAAATTTATTAAAAGAGTAATTTTAGTCTATGAAATATATTGAGCTCGGGAGTACAGTTACATATGAGAAAAGTATTAGCACCCTCGCATGCCCATTTGATCAGATCTTGAATCGGGTCACCCGTTCAAGCCTGAAAGCCTGCTCGAAAAGTGAGAGGGCTTGGGCAAAAATATAGGCTCAAAAAATAGGTTTCGACAAAAAATAAAGTACGTTTTCTAAATGGTCCAAGCCTCCAATAGGATTTTTTTTACTCGGGTTCAACCCGACCCTAATCAGTTGTTTTGCTACTATTTCATTATCATTTTATTGTTGTTTTGTTGTCATTTTATTATTATATTCCTACTATTTTATTGTTATTATTTTGAAATCGTATAACTCTTGTTTTATTGTTAATTTTGCTCTTATTTTAGAAGCATTTGCTTGCTAAGTTACAATTATGTCAGTGTTATTCAAGTATAAAGATTTTTTTAATATATTTCAATTTTGTTAGGAAACATTTATTGCAATACTTTTAGTGTATTTGATACATTATATTTTTTAAATTTGTTTTTATATAAAAAAAATCTAAAAAATAATAATACAGGTGAGATGATTCGGGTTTAGGTTTAGTATTTTTAATCTGGATCGAGCTTGAGTAGAATTTTAGACCTATTATTGAGGTTAGACTCGACCTTAGAAAATGTGCCTAAAATTTTGTACCGACCCGACCCATAATCAGGTCTAATGTCCATTAAAAATGGAACCATTTATTCAAATGTCAACTTTAATTGTTAAATGATGAATTTAAATTTGATATCCAAGAAATAATTATTGTCATAGAAAAAGAATCAATTTATTGTTAAATGGAGTCTTAAAAAGGCTAAAAATTTGTTGATTGAGTCTTAGTTCAATTGGCATGAGCATTATTGTCAATGCAGGTAGAGAAGAGCATTCGATCGAAACAAGTCGAATCGAGTAATAAAATTTCGAGTTAGTCGAGTTGACAAATCTTATTCTAACAACCGAACTCATGTTTTTAAACGAATCAAGTCAAAAACTATCGAGTCAAGTCGAGTTAACGAATCTTATTATTTAGACTCAATGTTGCGTTTACATTGACAGAATTTAACTAGTAGACGAAGTACAATATTATTTAACTACACAAACAATATAATGGTTTTGCTTTTAACTTAATGGGTAAACACTTATCAAAACGACGTAGTTTTGCCTTTTCTTATTTGGATTTTCGGATAACTTGAATTGTATAATTCATATTCAAGTTAAACAGAAAATTTTGATTTTTTATTCGAGTTGATCCGATCAACTTAAATAACTTGAACTATTTAATTCAAAATTTAAATTTTTATTAAGTTTTTTTAATCAAATCGGATTTTACTCACCCCTAAATAAATGAGAACGTAGCTTTGCGTGCTTATTATCTTCATATTTAAGAGCTGGAGAGAGACTATGAGTAATTTTAGGCATTTTATCAAAAAGAGTAGATATAATCAAAACCTATAATGAGATTATTTAAAAAAAAACTCAAAAACTCTATATATTAAATAAATAAAATTAATTAATTAATATATAATAATTTTATTCAATAAATTTTTATTGAATCAACTTTTAAAATAAATATTAATTAGTTGACTATTACAACCACTACAATAAATTTATTTCCATCCAAAGACTATTGGATACTATATATAACTATAATTAAAATGAAGATTCTGTAACACGTGTATTACCTTTTTTTATATAATATAAAAAATAGTTAAATTTTAATTGTGGTCCTCATTTTACTTTTAATCTCTTTATTTTATTTTTAAATATTTTAGTCCATATATTTTTACAATGTTATTCGTTAATCCAAGTATATTATACAGTTAAACCTTTTAATTAAAATGTTCTGTGATTATATATAATTTGCCTTGCTTTCTCTTGCAATATTAAATCATGGTTAAATTTCAGTTTTGGTCTTTATATTATGTTAAAATTTGAGATTTATTCCATATACTTTAATTTTTGGAATATTTTAATCTCTATATTTTTGTAATGTCATTAGTTAATCTAAATAGTTAATATTATTAACTATTTAAATTAAATTGATGATGCCAATTTTTCTTAAGACACCATTCCAACGAAAATATTTATTTTATCATGACGGGTTCGAATGAGTATTAAATTTTATACATGTTGAATTTGTATTATAAAATTATTTGTTATACATATTAATAAAAATTAATACCAAATATAATTATAATACTTGATAATAATAAATCTTAATTTTAGAAATATGCTTATTTCATGATTTTTAATCTCATTAATAAGAGGTACTTTATTATTTCATATAGTTTTCAATAAAATAAATAAATATAATAATTTCACCTTTTCAAGGTCAAGTGGTAAGCGTTATCTACTACTTATTGTATTATAATTTTTCATTTTGAAAATTTTGAATTAAGTGAAAATTTAGTATATTTTTCAAATACATTTAAAAAATTCAATATAGGATACTATAATGTTTAAATTTTTAATAAAATGGAAAAACATATAAAATTGGTAGCATTAAATAAATGCTAACATATTTTTAAAAAAACTTAATATGTAGATATGAACAACTAGATTTAAGTTTTAGCCCTTTATTAGCTTGATTGAACAAAACTTGAACTGGATAAAATGTTTATGCTATACGTGAATCTGAACTTTATGAAAAGGAGAAGATTTCACAATGATTCTTTGACTAGATGCTCCCTGTAAGATCAATAGAACGAAATGCTTCAAAAGGGCAAAGTATCGTAGAGATCCCTGTACTAGAAGTCAGATTGTATTTTGCCCTTTAACTCAAAAAATAAGCAAATTAATCCCTATAAGTTGAATCAAAGAGCAAATCAGTCCTTTACTTCATGCTAACATACATGAACCAGTTTTAAAAAGAGAAATAGATTAATTTTTTTAACAAAATGATAGGTTTGCTCTTTGATCTAATATACAAAGACTAATTTGTTCATTTTTTAAGTAGATGACGCAAAATGCAATCTGTCTTTTAATACAATGACCTCCATAGTTCTTTTACCCTTCAAAGTGTATTTGATAAGAAAGTTTACAGTATAAAATAAAGGAGTAGCAATTACTTCAAAGCAATAGCTACCAACAAAAGAACCATACCATTTCATCTTTCAAAGTAATCAGTATCAAACCGGTGAATGTACCGTTCTTTTATTATGGCACAAACCAGCACCGAAATGTTTCAGTTTACAGTTTTCCACTAGTATGTACCAGCCGATATGACCGGAACCAGTAGGGAATTGACTACCTTAGGGATTTTACCAATAAATTACATACTAAAAACCTAGCATTATACTCCACGCATAAACAACCTTCTTATACTACTAATATAAAAATCTACAGTGAAAAGCTCAACTCAAGTGAATCCTGTAAAAAGGGTTTCCACTTTTAAGGATGTTGTTGTGGTATTAACAAAAACAAAAGTGGGGAAAAGGGAAAAGAAAAAATGGCTCTAATTATACTAACAATGAAATCTTACATTTGGATCATACCACCAAAAATAAAAACCTCAGGTGGGAACAACCATCCCTGAATGGGATGACAACTGCAAGACAACCCACACGAACACTAAAATGAGTAATACCAACTGCGTAAAAAAACATAATGTTACCTTAAACACTCTCCTCTGCATCATCAAAACGTTGTTGGTACCTAAGGCGTCTCCATAAGACTTCTCCAACTCCCTTGCTTGTATCATTGGTGTTGCAGCAGCTGTATTTTCTGCCTCTCCCAGCTTATTTGACATCCAGGCTTGCTCCCTGGCGAATGATGTTTGATATTCAGATACTTTGAGTTGATGATTGCCTACAGAAACTTTCAATTTTTGTACTGCCCTGGTTAGGGTTAGAAACTCGATTTCAGCCTCCATTCTCTGTTGAAAGAGGCCCTCAAGGTCGAATTCCATTTCTCTGCATTTTTCTTGCCGCAACCCTGCCGTGCTTCCTGGTTCTTCCTTCCTTGACCTGCTACCATTTACACTGGTTTCCAGTTCAGAAATCTTTGAATCCCTTGCCTGCAGTACAGCCCTTGCTTCCTCTAGTTTGCTCTCCAAATATTTTACTTTGTGTGTTAAGGTGAATAACTGAGTTTCCAAGGAACCCAAAGTACTTCCACTCATCTTTTCAGAAGCTAATCGGTCAGATGGGCTAGTTTCCTGATCAGCAAAAGTTGAATCCACATGATCATTTTTCATGCTAACCAAATCATCATCTTGAGATGCATTTTCCTTTCCAATCTCCCCGAATTTATATAATTCTGCAAGGAAAAAATCACTCCATTGAACTTTACAAAGTACAGGACAGGCTGCAGTTATGCTATCATGAAATGAGTGATATTTAGTAATATATATATATATATATATCAACACCACTCCACCAAGAATGAAAACAAGTACGTTGCAGCCCTACTTGTCCAGTGATATGCTTGTTCTAGGCTTATGCCTACCTGAATGAAACATGCATGGAGACTGGTATAGCAACTTTCAAATTTGGCCTCAATGAGGCTTTATGGAGAACAACTATTTTCAATCTTTGTCCAACTCTGGAACAAAGGATATAGTAATCAACTGCTTTAAGTAAATGCTTGGGCAAATATTTCAGAGTTTCAAATAAATAAGCTAACTAAAAAAATTGCAAATTAAGAGGTGAGGTATGATCAACAAGCAGGATTTGCAGAGCATATAATGAACAATACGCATAAGTTGTAAAACATGATGAAGGTTTATTGAAGTTAGCAGAAGTATATCACACCCACCACTTTCAAGGGCTTCTTGGACAGAACGGAGAGAAAGAATAGAGTAGACCAATGGGTCCTGATCTGGTGAAGGTTGGTGACTCTCACTTTTTTCTTCCTTAGCCTCCCAATACAAGTTCGCAGCCAAGCCATCAAGTGAAAGTTCTTCAATTTCACAGGAACTTTCTTTCCTATGAGTAGTCTGTACTTCCTCATTGCTCTGGCCTTCACCTTCATGAGCTTCATCACCATTTCTCCTATCATGATTCATGGAACTTCCACTTTGCTTTCCGTTGCTTGTCACTGAAACTGGACTCAACACAAAGCCAAAGTTGGAGCTTCTTGAGTCAGATTCAACACTGGATTGAGAGTTTTCCTTCTCGATTTTGATCCTTTCTCCCCTCGGCTTCTTACTGCTTTCAACATAACCCTTTCCCTGTTGAGCATTTTTACTTGAATTACCCACAAATTTTCCACTTAAATTCTTCATACGGTTTTTCCCATGCACGTACCCCAAAACAGTAGGCAGGTCATATCTCGCCTTTGGCATACTGGCTGCCGTAGAAGACTTGCTACTTCGATCCTCGCTATTTTCAGAGTCAGTAGTAGCAGCAGAAGGCACCCCAAGGGCAAACCTGGAATCTGAACTGGGGCTATGATTCATGAACCCACCAGCAACATTTGTGTTCTTCAATATATTCAGGGGTCCAATATGAGGCTTATTATTCTGCTTGATCTCAGCTGATGCATTCTGTTCAGGGTCAGTTGGATTTGCAGAACCAGACAAACCTCGCTTCAATATTTTACAACCATCCACAGTGGCGGTCGGGTCCTTAACAAAATCTCTTCTGATACGCCTCCATTTCTTCAATCCATAGCCTTTGGTGGTAGGAGGAGACGGTGCAGCAGGAGATTCAACTGGTACAGTATGCGAATGCATCGACCGTACAGTCCCAACAGGACCATTTGCATGACTATCCGCTGCGAAATCATCGGAAACAACGCCATGATCAGTGGACAACCTCTGTGTCTGATCATCATTCCCGCATAGCCCATTATCCTTACTCTTGCAATCATCAACGTGATTATCCTTGATCTTATTAGCATCATCATGAGGCACAGTGTGTTGAGTGGATTCATTATCCTCCAAAGATTCAACCGCTGAACATTCACTCTCCAAATCCATAACTATTAATCCGTTCAAGATTTAATCAAGAACAAGATCGAGATCAACAACTATCATTCCATTAAAAAAAATGTCAAAATCAATCAAAATCTAACTATGCTATTCAATAATATTGCAGCAAAATTCAATTAAATGAATAAAATCCAATACACACTTATCATTGGGATTCTCTATTATAATCAATTAAAATGGAGAATTAAGCTAGACTTTACCTATAAACATTAACATTTATACACCATGAAAAAGCTCAGCAAATAATGAATGGGAAACAGAAAAAAAAATGTGAAATTTAGGATGAATTACCTTTTAGGGCTATATCTTCACAGAAATTGTGAATGAGGGTTTGGAAATTGAAGAAGAAGATAGATTGAAGGGAACGGAAAACCCTAATCTGTCGATAGATTTGCAGTTATATACGCCATGAAAATCATTATCGGCAGAGAAATTATGGTGTTATTAAATAAAAAATAAAATAAAATAATACTATTTGAAAAGTACAACTAAAAAGTATTGCATAGTTTAATTATGCAACTTGCAAGTAATAAATAAATAAAGAAAGAAAGAAAGAATTTTCTTTTTTGGGTCAATATGCAAGGGCAACAATTGATGATGGTAGCACTACCTGATAAAAGAGGGCACTTAACCAAATATTTATAAATACTAGAAATTATAATACTAGAAATTATAATTTTTGTATTTGATTTTACGTGTTTAATTTTTAATTAATTTTTTAATTTTTTTGTATTTATGTTTAGCATTAATCTCATTATATAGGTTCTTATTATATATCGGGAGTTTCTCTCTAACTTTTAAATAGGAGAATAATGTGCTTTAATGTACTCGAATCCACATCTTTCTCTAGTGGCAACAATGCAGATGCCAATCGAGCTGATAGATGAAAAATTTAAATGAAGATGAAAGCTAATATGTGTAAAATGACAAATAAGAGTACGACACATTTTATTATTAAGGCTCTGGCTCTGTTTGTTTGGTGGAAAATGTTTTCTGGAAAACATTTTCCGAATTCCGGAGTTTGTTTGATGGAAAATGAATTCCTCAAGTAAAACCTTTTACAAACACAGGTAAAATTTCTTCTTCATTTCTGGAAAACGTCTTACAAATTTTTTTTCCGTAAAACATTTTCCACAGCTTTCCCCTTCATCCAGATAAGACTTTCTCCTTCTTCCCTTCTCATTCATTCTCCTTCCTTCTTTCTTTCTCAGCCAACAAATCTTTTTCTCTCTTTCTCAGAGCTTCAAAGAAGAAAGTTTGAAAAAAAGGGAAAAATCTTAAATCGCAGGAAGTGGAATCGGAAACGGGAAAGGAAAAGCATGGCAAAATAAGGGAGCGGATCCATACTTCAATTCCGTCAATTTTCCTTTTCCTCTCTTTTTTTCTCCTCAAAAGGCTAGAATTGTACTGGCTGGCATATTTTGAATGCATTGCTTTGATCGGATAAAGATAAAGGGGAAAAAAAAAAGAGGTGATTCTTTTACATGTTGATTTCAAATTTGTTTTTACAGCAATGAAAGATCATCAAAGAATGCTAGAAAAGAGGATATTTCGGAAGGGATTATGGATGAGATAATGCAAACTTTGAACTGTGGTCGTCGGAGAAAATCAAGCAAGGTTCATATTTTTTAAGCACTTATTCCTTCCTTGCTCTTTTTAACTCACAATATGATAATAATCATATAATTACGGTTGTTTCTGGTGGCTTATCAAATTCTTTTGCATGTCTTATTTGTTATTTGCAACTAATGCGTCATAAGAAACGAGGTAGGCGAAAGGGAATAGGGAATAAACTGAGCCCCCAAATTCAGAGAATTGTTGGAGATGCTACACTTCACTATGGAAATGGTCGTTTCAAAGAGGTATGATGTTTAGTTAACAAGTCCATCTCTTTCTGGGAGGTATTCATGTCAGTTAAACAATAATTTTGTTCTCCCAAACACTCACTGTTGAATGTGATATTTTACTTTCTTTTTTTTTTTTTTTTTGCTGGAATTTGGATTGAGTTGGTGAGAATGATTTTGAAGCGGATATCCTGTACTTTGGCAAGTCCTTGTGTTAGTTTACATGCTTGGCTTTAAGAAGTATGTATAGCAGTTTATAGTCTGCCATAACTTACATGTATGATCCTGTCTTTTTTTTATGCCCTGAAACATATGATCCTTCTAGGAATGGTTTCTAATACATATCTATTTTTATCACCTTTTGTGTTTGCTAAAATGTTGTTATCTAGGTTGTCTGATCTTAGTTTCTTCTTGTACCTAAATGTAATTTTATGTTGTATCAGTTTATGGTCTTTATTTTGGATGGATTTTGACATCTTCAGCCATTAAGCATGAAGAAATTCCTCCTGATACAAAAAGCTTTTTTCATTCCTTTTTTTAAATTAGAAAAAAATATACTGAAGTCTTCTTCCCATGTGGTGAATTTTTTTATTGCTTCTGTTTTTCTACTAATTGCCCTATTTTTTTCATTATGTTTTTCTGCTTAGAGGCTGCTGCATCTTCTTCTTTTGGCTAGGTTGTACTTAATGCTTTTAATCATGTTCTTTTCTGTGTTTAAGTCCTAATAATGTTGAATCTCATTGCTTATATCAGAAAAAATAAATGCGAATGAGGAACAATCTTGTTGAAGGCTGAAAAATGAAAAAAAAATAGTAAAAATGTTTCACATGGTTTCTTGCTTTTTTGTTTTGCCACATGCTCTTGCATCGATACCCTCTTACTAGATATTCAAAGCGTCACCTTGGATTCTCTCTTTTTGATTAAACTCCGGATCTCTTCACAGTTTTAGTGATTTTCACCAGAAAATATATATACATATATACATGTAACACTGTCAGCATTGATCAAGGCTTCTGGAATGTCCTTGTATGTGCTACATTTGTGTTCTTTATACGGTTTTGTTTGCCCTTTATATTTTCTCTCTCTTTTAATTTAAACACTCTTTTATCTTTCTCATTTTTAATTCACATGCTTGCTGCATGTTATGTTGTGTTTTTCTTGATAGTGATGAGGTTATAAGTTGGCAGAGAAACTATTTACTATGATGCCCAGTTCAATCTGTGTTGGTTGAGCTTTGGAAGATGTTAGTCTGTTTACTTGTTAGAATGTGCTTGTACTTCACTTCATTTTAGAGTTAGGTTCCTGGTGTAATAATTGTTTGTTGGATTTGGTTCAGTTAAACAACGTGTGTATGGGTGTTTTTTTCCCCCACCCCTTCAAGACTTTAGTTTTTTGTATTCAACCCTGCTAAATCTTTCCCAAATATTTTTTTTACAGGCCATATCTGTTCTGAAGGAATGTGTTCAACTTGAACCAAAGATTAGTAAGCAGAGCTCAAGATCCATGGCTTTTGCTCTCCGAGATTGGAGGAGAAGTCCTTTTCCCATGTATGAAGATTTTATAAAATGCATAATCTGAAATAGGAATATTGGTTGAAGCAAATGTACAAGAAACTTTAACTTTGCAATTTGTCATCTTGCAACTTATATAAGCAACAAAAGCTGTTTTTCTTTCTTGCTATAAAATGGTTGAACTAACTAAATTCACCAAAAAGGGTAGCATCAAAAGCATGTAAAAATATATCTGCTCAGGCAACTGATCCTTAAATTCACTTCTAATGGATGATCAAATATTTGCCAAAAATAAAGGGTTAATTAATAAAAATTTATTAATATGTATATAAAATTTATTAATAAATGTAAAAACAACTTTTCCGAAAAATATTTTCAGGAAATCTGCCAAACAGCAGAAAATATTTTACACAGATTCATCCAAACACCAGAAAATATTTTCAGTAAATCATTTTCCAGAAAAGTAAATCATTTTCCAGAAATCATTTTCTGGAAAACATTTTACTGCCAAACACTATTACCAATGAATCAAGATATCTATTATCGGAAAATAATTAGTGAATATTTTTGAAAATGTAAATAAACAAAATTCTTAATTCCATATTTGTAAATCTTTAAGTTGCATAAGAAATTATTTTACACAAATAAATTGAAAATAAATTAATAATTCATAAATTAATTAGTGAATTTTTTTTAGAATGGATGCTACTGATATCTTGGCATCTCTATTAGGTTTGAGACCATGTAGCAAAAAGAGTACTTTTTTAGCAAGCATAATTAGATATGTCATTCCACATATCTCATTCCTAATCAGCTATGAAAAAAGTTGTTCATCCCTGCAAGTTTGATTACCCGATCCTCTATTTGTGCATAAATCAGCTAAAAAAGGCCGAAAACTCTATTAAATAATAGCGAATGTAATTTTTTTAATGATGTTATAAATACTACTTGAATGAAAATGTCTTATTAATGCATCTTTTTATAGTGCTAAATTTCAATTTAATTTGTATATGTATAATACTAATCAAGTGATAATAAATTTAATTAAATATGGGACTAAATTATCAAAAAAAGCCATTATTTTTAAAAAATTACAAAGATAGGCTAATTTTTTGAAAATTTACAGGAATGGGCCAATTTTTTGGTGTCACCTATTAATGCGGAAATAAAACTTACAAAATAAACATTTATGTAGACCCAAAATCTCATTTCCCTTATTTTCTTATGCATTATACGATATGAGATATGTGTATACATAGACTCATTAATAGGTTTGCAACTTATTCCTAGACAATGCGGGATTACTTCATTAACTTATAATATATAGACAATGTGTATATATAGACTCGTGAATATGTTTAATTATAAAAATTAAATTTAATATAATTGTTCAATATAAATTGTGATTTTTTTTTTTGAAGACACATAGATTATAAAATTTAAGTTGCCAATATGTTAGAATTGATTTTTTCTTAAAATATTCCTTAAAAATCATAAAATGATTGTATTTATATGATCAATGATAAACTCGATGCTTTTTTTTTAATGTTTAACTATTGTATTTAAAGTGATTGATTTATATGAAAAGTGCGAATCTAAAATCTATATCTAATATAATAAATAAACAAAGTTAAAAAAAACATATATCTTAATTTTAAAATGAGTATTTAAAATTATTAATTTCCACGTTGCATACTAGTTAAAATCTATATTTGACATAATCAAAAATTAATTTTTTTTTCCTAAATGCGTATTTAAATAGTTGGGCTGCAATTCAATTTGAAGGTTTATAATTTATTTTGAAAAAAAATTATGATTTAAGGATAATGTTCTTTCTTTTTTTCTTGCATAACTTTTAGTTTTGTCTTTTATCTGATATGATTTAGAGCTACGTGTTGAAAATTAGAGTTCAACATTTGTCACAAAATCTAGAGCTGATTTGAATTTTTATTTAAATATTGTTGAACGATTAAATCGAAAATTGATGGGTTGGCCAGTTTAATTATCAATCTAGATGTTACAATATCTGGGAATTTTTTTATTTAGTCACACCAATAAATTTAACAAAATGATTCTAACAATTAAACTTTTATTTTTAAATTCAAAAAATAGAAAAACTAAATTGTTTGAAATAAAAATAAAATGCCCAAATTCCAAACTTATCCTAAGACTTCAATCTATTCTAACAAAAAATAATAATATGTATGGACGAAAAAAAAAATCAAAATTTGTCTATGCACAAAGATAGCATGGTGCATACTCTTCCAAAATATTTAGGACTTGGAACTGTGATACTCAAAAATTGGTGAATAAAAAATATTTAAATTAAATATTTTTTGGTTTTTATCTAAAAAAAATTATTTAAGTATACTAGTGAAAAACTCCTATTCATGAGCCTAAATATACACGTTATCTATATATATTACAATTAAGGGAAGCATTCCCACATTGTCTAAGAAGAAGCTGCAAACCTATTCATAAATCTATATATACACATATTTAATATCCCACATGACTTAAGAAAACAAGGGAAATGATACTTTGAGTTTATATAAAAGCTTGTTTTGTAAATTTTATTTTCACATTAATAGGTGGCACCAAAAATTAGAAGAAAAAATGGCTTCCAGTTGAAAGTGTTTTTCTGGGTTTCTCCTGAGGAAGCGTTTTATCAAAATCGACTTATTTTCGTAATTTTTCAAAAAATTAACTTATTTTTACATTTAAAAAAATAGCTTTTTTGATAATTTAATCTAAATATATAAAGTCTAATTAAGTAATAACTAACAGTAAAAAAGAACATACATGATTAGGTAAATTACTTCTCTCATTGTCATAAAATAATTATTAATAAATGTAAAATTTGTGTATTTTATTATTATTTTAATTAATTAATAGTTAATTAATATCATTTTGTTATTATCCAATAATAATTATAGGGTTTTAAAATAAATAAAATTTAAATAACACAAATTCAAAAATTAAATAAAAAGATAAAATAAATTTAAACTAAAAAATAAAAAGAATTTAAACTAAACTGATACAAGTATAAAATATCAAAATAGAAAATAATATGCAAGTAGTAACAATTGATGATGTTTTCAGGTAAAAGTAGTATGGAATAGGAAAGTAATTTCCGGTTTTAATCGAAAAATCGACTTATTTAGGATAAAATATTTTTATCTCGGTTTAATAGGTTATCAATTTTTAAATCTCAGAATTAGATTGACCGAAAAAATAGACTTATTTTTATATTATTTTAAAGTATTTAAAATATATTTATATTTTATAATATATAATAGATTTATTACCATATAAACCCAATTCAATAACTTGAAGTTGGTTAACCGAAAAACCAATTGAACTGATCAAATTAAAGTTAGTTTGGTTTGGTCAATTCTCAATTAAAATCGGCTGAGTTGGTTTTCTCGTGTTAAAGTCGATTCAGAAAAAATTGATTGAACCAACCGATTAAACCAATTGCTCTCCCCTACTATGGAGGTCTTTGCATTGGGAATCGAATTGCATTTTGACTCATTACACAAAAATATGCAAATTAGTTCTTGTACAATAAATTAAAGAGCAAACTGGTTCTTTATATTAAAATTTTCATCAATTTCTATTGTTAAAATTAGCATGGCTAACAAAATAATTATTAAATTACATGTGACGTACCACGTGTACCACATTCTGATATACAGTGACCAATTTCTAACAGTAAAAATGGAATTTTAAATAGAATGATCAATTTGCTCTTTGGTTTAATATTTAGAGATTAATTTGCTCATTCTTTTAATAGAAATGGCAAAATGTAATCCGGCTCTTAGTACAAAAACTTTCATGGCACTTTCACCAATATTTTAATTATTTTCACTAAAAATATATATTTTTTTAAATTTATTTGATAAATTGAGTTTGATCCAAACTCATTACGCAAAAATGTTTTTTTTTGCAATAAATGAAAATATTTTCTCCTATTTAAGACTTCAATTCGATTGATTTAGTTGGCAATGGTAGAGATATTAGATTTTGAGTAATCAAGTTTGAAATCTATCATGCACAATTTTATGTGTAGGTCTCTCAATCCCCTCATACACCATTATCACCGATGGGGTTTAGCCCAACTTTTTTGTTGGCTTCGATTATCATCAGATAATTTAATTATGTATTGTGATTACTCAAATGGTCCACCATCTATAATGAGCCATTAAACACGATATCAAATTCATGTCTCGAATTTTGTTGGATATAAAAAATCTTTCCATTCTCTAATATGTATTGATAAAAAAAAAATGTATTACAAAAATGTGAAATTAAATTAATGAATTTACATTGTCATTTAATATAAAGCAATCTATTTGGAGGATTATCTGTTCACCGCATAATTTCCATTCTTGATTGGGAGATCATCGAACACCCCAAACTGCAGCCTTATAAGCATTACAACAACCAATATTCGACTCCCTCCAGAAATTGTCATCATTCCACTTGCTCGGCGGAGGACTTTGACAAACAATATTCTGCCATGAACACATAGATTTAAATTGAAATTAAATTATATATTTTTATAATAGAAAAAATATAATTTTATCATTTTAATAGTTTATATTTTTATAATTTTTAAATGATTAAATGAACCCTGAATCCCCACTGCATAGACCCACTATCAGCCATGGTATATTCGAAGCCTGTAAAGAAAACAAAGTTTCATCCCTTAACACGCAAACATTGGTCAAAGTAGCAACTATCAAACACCATTGCATTCCTTCTCCTCAAAAGCTGCCACCAAATAACAACAAAAACAATAGCCCAATCAGAACATCACATAATCTATTTTTTTTATGTTCACAAATTTTCTTATCTATTTTACCGCCTACCTATGATAAACCTTGTTGGGGCCTGAAGTGATATTTAAAATTGTTTATGAGAAAAATCATTCAATTAGGCTCACAGACTCATTCGAAAAAAAAAATTTAGATAAAATATAAAATTAAAGTATTAATTTGGATAAAAAACGAGATATTTTTTAAACGGGTTAATCCTCAAGTAATATTTTTTTGGCCTTGTCCCAACCCAGATACATATCTTTTAGAAATTTGTTGGGAAACATTTATTTTAATATTTTTAGTGTATTTAATATATTATATTTTCTAAATTTGTTTTATATAATAAAATATATTTTTTAAAAAATTAATATGGATGGGGCTCAGATTTAGCATCTACAATATGGGTCGGGTTTAGGCAAAAATTTAGGCTCATTTTTGGATTGAGTTGGGCCTAAAATTTTGTCCAAACCCGATCCAGCTCATAAACAACTCTAGTAGTATTCAAGTAAAGCTCTCTTAACAACGATGACTTCAGAAACGTATGAATTATAGTTCAAAATTTATAAATAGTTATTTAAATCATATTGGCACAATAATCGTTTGATAAAGTTATAATATCTAACAAAAACCAAGTATCACCCATTATGGATGAACTCAGTACTAAATTTTAACTTCTATTTTAAGTATTGTTATAAGCGTGTATGAGTAATTTCTCTATAATAATCAAAATTTTAACAAGCAAATAAGGTCGTTATAGATGGTGATCAATTGTATATGCTTCAAGTTAAATGTTGTCCAAACTTATGAGTAGATTACTAAAATAACATCAATGAGATCATGATAAAGTTTGAGATTAATTTAAAATTGTTTTCATAATTTGAGGACTTTTACTGAAATTAACCCATTTAATTCTATTTTCACTTCTTCAATTCTCATAACTAGTCTTGATTATGGTCGAGCCACCTCACTCGAAAGCCAGCCTGAAAAGTGGGAGGATTTAGGCAAAAAAAAAAGTTTGTTTAGAAAATGGGTCAAGTTTAGGGGAAGTTTTTTTTGCCCGAGCACGATTCGAATTTGCAACAAAAAAGTTGTTGTTATTTTCTAATTATTTTGTTGCCATTTCATTATTATATTTTGTTAATTTTACTATTATTTTAAACTATTTGCTCTGTAGGTTACGGCTAACGTTTTTTAATAGATTTTCAATTTATTAAGAATTATTTATTTTAATATTTTTAGTGTATTTGATATATTATATTTTTTAAATTTAATTTTATATAAAAACATTTTAATACGAGTGACCGGGCCAAGCTTAGATCTAAAATTTTGTTATGAGCCGAACCGATCCGACCCGAGCTGTGATTACCTCTACTCATAAGACAGACCGAGACCTATAAATAAACTCTCTCACGTTTCTTACTTTTTTTTAATTTTCATCTCTTCTGAATCTCGGTCAAACAAGCTCAAATTATAGATTGAAGGGAAAAAAAATCAATGATATGGAATTGGATAATTTAATGTAAAACAAAAAAGGTGAGGGAAATGATGAGAGGAGAATCTAGCGATCAAATGCATCTACTTAGATCCAACATTCATAAACATGAAAATGGAGATGAGTTGGAATCTCCATTGCCCAACAAAAACAACACTGGCGTCGTTGATCTCTTAAAGCATTCACGTTTGGACAAGGGTTTTTCCAGCAGGCGCCTCAGTTTCAGGCGACTCGATAGGTATAGAGATAGAGATAAAGATAGAGAGAGAGATAATCATCATGATCATGATCATCACCGTACTTACCTGGTGGATGGCTCTGATGAACTGGGAGATGGTGCCCCTCCTGAATGGGCTTTGCTGCTTATCGGTTGCTTGCTTGGACTGGCTTCCGGTCTCTTAGTTGCCGCATTCAATAAAGGAGTGAGTTCTTTTTTTTTTTTTCCGCATTTATTTCTTCTTTTCGATCATTAACTCTCATTTGCTATCTACTGCTATGAAAATGAAAATATAGCTTCTATAAGATTATATTTTTTTAGACCTTATGCAACTTCTTTATGGACAAAATTCTTCAATTAGTTGCATGTATATGGTCCATACTCCATACTCTCACTATTCTTGTGCAACTGCAAATGTAAAATTCATTTTATTTTTTCTATTGTCAAAGGCAATGAACATTTGAAGTTTTTGTTAGCTTTGCCGAAAACCATGCTATTCTTTTCGCCAGATTGACGACTCAAAAATATGAACCTTACATCTCTATATCTAGAATCAAAACTTTGTTTCATTTACCTTTTCTCAGCCAATGGTGACTCCCTTGTTATTTTGATTCTTGCTTTGCTAATGTAAGCTGCTTCCACTGCAGGTTTTTACTGTAGCTTAAGTCCATACATGATAAGCTGTTGTCATTTTGTGCTTAAATTGCTTTGCATTACTCATCCAGGTTCATTTCATACATGAATGGGCATGGGCTGGGACTCCAAATGAGGGTGCAGCATGGCTTCGATTACAGAAACTGGCCGACACTTGGCATCGAATCCTTTTGATACCAGTCGCTGGAGGAGTCATTGTTGGAATGATGCATGGTTTACTCGAGGTATTGTCCCAATTAAGGCAATCCAGTTCTTCACAACAACAAGGTTTTGATTTGGTTGCTGGGGTTTTCCCTACAATAAAGGCTATCCAGGCTGTCGTAACTTTAGGCACTGGTTGTTCTTTGGGTCCTGAAGGCCCTAGTGTTGACATTGGAAAATCATGTGCCAATGGATTCTCATTAACGATGGAAAACAACAGAGAAAGGAGGATTGCACTTGTGGCAGCTGGAGCAGCATCTGGGATTTCTTCAGGTACACCGCTTGTGTTATAACAGAGTTCACAAGTTTGCAACTTCTAGATAAGCTTTATGTTGATCAAAGTTCCCCTTGATTAGAATGCCTTATAACTGTGGCCCTTCACAATATTACATGGGCTAATGTGAATAGTCTTTAAGTATCTTTGTTTCCCCTTTTATTGTTATGGAATAATTTTCTGGATTTTAACAACACATCTCCAGATTACACTATCTGCAATTTCAAATTCATTTAAGCATCTATTTTCATATTTTATTTATAAGCTGAAAATAACAGGCAAGAAATCTCTGCAGAAACAAGAAACTGTACATATCATGTGGATTTTGATATTAGCGCAGGTACTACATATTGCAATTTCGAGTTCATATAAGCAGTCATTTTTATATTTTATTTAGAAGCTGAACGGAATAGGCAAGAATCTCTGCAGAAGCAGAAAAATATACATATGCATTATTGGCGCAGGTACTCTATTATCTCTAAGTCTATTTCTGGAAGAGTTTGGTCCAAGGGGTTTGTATTTACGTATTGCCATGCATGCTTGGGGTGTCAATCTAACAGGAACTAGTTTCTTAATAGTCCAGGGTATCTTGTTAGTTGAAGGATGACATCACTGGATGATGATGGGCCAGGCCACTAGGATGTGATGTACTCAAATTTCTATTTTCTTTTAGATGATTGTCTTACTTCCAGGGAACTTATCTTCTCTAATAATACTTCATAGCTTGTACGTAATAAGCAGAGCCAGATTGAGGACTTGTGTATTGGCCATGTTCTTTGATTGTCGCAAGATAATCTCTAGTTTGTTGCCTTCCACCTACCTGCACCCCAAAAAGTTAATAAAGTGGTTGATCTATTAATTTCATTTTGAGGCTATATTTAAATTGTTTGATGAAGTGGGCTGATATTTAACTTTCAACTTTTCTGCCATCTTCAGGTTTTAATGCTGCTGTTGCTGGTTGCTTCTTTGCTATTGAGACTGTGTTAAGGCCTCTTCGTGCTGAAAACTCCCCTCCATTTACAACTGCGATGATAATTTTGGCCTCTGTAATCTCATCTACAGTATCAAGTGCTTTACTTGGGACAGAACCAGCTTTCACTGTGCCATCATATGATTTGAAATCTGCTGCTGGTATTTCACCTTACTGAATGAAATTTTTCTTTTTTTTAGGGATTTCAGTGTGTTTCTCGTACGAGTTACATGGTGTGACAGCTTCTGATATTTCTTTCACACGTAATTTATTGTTTGATGGAGGGGATTGATGAATGTGCTGCTCCACTATCGATTCAGAGCAATTTCATCAATGTCTTGTTCTGATTGCAAGTCCACTGAACTGATTTTTGAAAATTAAAACATTCAAAGACCATACTTGGTTTTCAAATCTGACTGTGAGTGGCCAATTAGCATGTGATTTCAATATGCCTTTTCATTTCAAAAGGCATTCTCTCCTGGTTGTTTAGCTTTTCTACCTTAATAGGTGAAACGAGGTTCATGGTAAGGGAAGATGTGATTAGGAATGGTTGCATATAAAGGAAAAAATGACAATACTTAAAAATAGTTATTTGATTTTACCTTGCAGAGCTACCATTATACCTGATATTGGGAATGTTATGTGGCATTGTAAGTGTAGTATTCACTCGTTTGGTTTCTTGGTTCACAAATGCATTTGAGTTTATCAAGGAGAAATACGGACTTCCTGCTGTAACCTGTCCTGCTTTAGGTGGTTTAGGAGCTGGAATGATAGCTCTTAAGTATCCTGGAATACTGTACTGGGGTTTTACAAATGTCAATGAAATCCTGCATACTGGGAAGACTTTATCAGCTCCTGGAATCTGGTTGCTAACCCAACTAGCAGCAGCCAAAGTTGTTGCCACTGCTTTGTGTAAGGGGTCTGGACTTGTAGGTGGCCTTTACGCACCAAGTTTGATGATGGGTGCTGCGGTTGGTGCTGTGTTTGGAGGTTCAGCTGCTAAACTTACAAATTCAGCTATTCCTGGAATTGCTGCTGTTGCACAGCCTCAAGCATATGCACTGGTAAATTATTCATGGGAGTTGCTGCACAAATATCTCTTGAACTTGGAAAATACTAATTGATTTCATGTAATCTGATTTTCATACATTTAAGCTTCCACTTTAGGTTGGAATGGCTGCCACATTAGCTTCAGTTTGTTCAGTTCCCCTAACTTCAGTTCTGCTGCTCTTTGAGCTCACAAAAGATTACAGGATATTACTTCCTCTCATGGTGAGTTTTTAAAGTGGTCTTGCTTTCTATATTTTCCCGGGAAGTAACGAGAGTATGATTGTATGTGTGATAGCATCTACTATACCAGAAATATCAATGAACCTGATTATTGCAATTGCTCAGAGGAGAATCTGCGAATATACTCTTTTACTAATTTTTTAATAGTAGGCCTAGTTTCTTCAAGCAAAATGAAAAAGTGAAAATGCTCAGTTTAAGTGCAGTCCAAGTTTACTGGGATCAAGTTTAGTGACTAACCAAGAATGGAAACATATTATGCACCGTGACTGTAATTTTAGAATCGAAATAGAAACTATGGCTTCTTTGTTATTATATTTAACCAAGAATGAAACATATTATGCACCTCGTTCTTAATTCCTTGTCAATTTGGCATATAGGGGGCTGTCGGATTAGCAATATGGGTTCCTTCTGTGGCTAACCAGAACAAGGAGACTGAAATATCTATTACAAGGAATTTAGGTAGAGGTTATTCTTCCCTTTATGCTGCTGAGGAACTTTCTGACATAGAAACGGCTGCTAACCACGAAGTAATAGATGAAGATCTGCTTCTCGAATATCTGAGGGTAGATTTTTATCCTTTTGTATTAGAAAATATTTTCAAAATGATTAGAGATTTTTTTTGGGGTCTTAATTGGTTGTTTGAGCTTCATTAACTTTAGCTTATTTGAATTTTTTTCTTGACTTGATGAATACTGCATCCAATGCTTATTTCCAGGTTTCCGAGGCCATGTCAAAGAAGTATTTAAAGGTATCAATGGCTGTTACTGTAAAAGAAGCAATGAAATGCATGCATGACAGCCACCAGAATTGTGTACTTGTGGTTGATAAAGATGATCTTCTGGAGGGGATTCTCACATATGGTGATATTAGACGGTATCTGTCCAAGAAGCAAAGTGATGTCTCCATCAATAATTCAACAGCTCTGGATGTATGTGATGGCAACGCCCCCCCCCCCCTTCTCTCTCTCTCGTTTTGAATAAGAAATTAAGAAATCTATACAGGTGAATACATGTCTTGTTTCCTCTGTCTGCACTCGAGGGATAAGCTACCGAGGGCAAGAGCGTGCACTTCTAACATGTTATCCAGAAACCAACTTGGCCATTGCCAAGGTGTTGATGGAGGCCAAGGAGATAAAGCAATTGCCAGTGGTGAAATCTAGTGGGGAACCCCGCAAAGGAAGGAAGCGAAGAATCGTTGGTGTTCTTTATTACGAATCAATATGGAACTGCCTTAGGTTCGTATTTATGTTTTCAATCTGGTTCGATACGATTTTTATATTACTACTTTATTAGCTATGATATGATATGATATGGTATAATGTTGAGTTTGATGTCCATGCAGAGAAGAGATAAATCATAGGAAACCAGTCCATCAGCAAAGGAAAGAGAATAATGTGGAGGAGGTGGTGAATATACATTAGTTTTGACTCTTTTTTTTCGTGTATTTTTTAAGGTTATAATTACAAACAATATTCATTTTTAATAAATTATAATTAAAATCAGAATCAAACTAATAAGGGAATCTATTTTCGAGTAAGAGAGTATAAAGCATACCATGAGAGACTTGGGTCAAAGTAAATATTGAGACAATCCACACATAATTTTATACAATGTGAGAATTGAACCTCAAACATTCTTAATAAAGTAAAGTTTTATGGCCTCAACTTTTACCAACACCACCAAAAGTTAACAATTGAAACCCCCATACGAGTGGTTAAATGATACAAGAAAAATTGACAAAGACTTATCATTCATTAAGAGCTTCCACGAAAAATTATATTTTTTGGCAAAAAAATGAATTAATAGCAATTTTCAATTAGAAACTTAATTTATGAGAATTATTTTAACATTTATATTATATATTTACATTATTTTCGCTTGATATAAAGTAATTAATTGACATATTTTAAGACTTCTGTTTCAAGAAGTAAGCATGAGTGTATATTCTTCATTTATTAATATAATTAATATATGTTCCAACTATTCTTGATAATGTTGCATACATGGGAGCAAATGACGATGCACATTAAATTTATTTTTAAAAGAACTGCGGGAACCAAATTGGAAGAGGATTTTGGTATGCCATTTTAATAATATTAGTAATAATGTATTCAATCATGGGGGCCAATTTGATATTTTTTGCAGGCCGCACATTTTAGGCAACAAAACAGCGAGAGAGATAGATAATAACAAATGACTGGACTACCAAAAATAAGCAACTAACTACAAACAATAGTTTCCCTCGCAGAGCAGCAATGGCGTCTCCATCATCGAGATATCATCACCATCAAGTGAAAGCCCCTATTTTCTGCCAAAACCCAAGTTGCCCTCTACTACTCCCAGCTTTTGTTCCAACACTCTTCTCTAAAACCAAACACCCTAAAAGTCTACCTTTTCAGGGCAGTCCGATGCTCTGTGCCCAGATCTCCCACAGTTGAAACATGAACCTCCGAAGTTTCTGCACAAGTTTATGAGAAAGGTCAACCTCAATAAGTGGTGGTGCCTGTGTAATATATCGATTTCGGACAAAGTAACCAAACATCAAAATATATGCACCACGGGGAGAACATAATTCAACTCGCTGTTCATGCATGTACCCTCTACCATGCATGATAACATAAGTCCAGTGCTCTTAATCAAGATGACAATATACTTAGTGTGTGTGTGTGTGTACTACAAATATAAAAAGATACATAGGATACTACCAGGGTAAAATAGTAATTCTAAAAGCTGGTCAGGTCAGGGCAAAGCAGAGCAAGCATTTACCCACTCCACCACATGCATCTACTTTTTTATATAAAAAAAAAAAATCCATTCGGAGCAGACCAATGCAAAACCGGTGGAAGAGCTTGGGTTTCGAAATCCCTACTCCTACTGCATGTACACTCTACCATGCATGACTAAAATATTTCTTTTTTAAAACCAACTATTCCACCCCTTCTACCTTTCTTTAAGACGAGGACAAGAAGTCTGCAGTGTAAATTGTAGAATGAAAGCGGCGAAATTAGTGACTATTGCTGGCCTAGTATTTGATATCAATAATCACATTAGATGATCTTGATAAAACTGAGTACTGCATGTATCTTATCATAAAACTTGGAACAAATGAAAAAGTCCTAATTTTATCATAAGAGAGTAGGAGGAAAAGACATGCCTGTCACGGGCGGGTGACCTAGTTGATCTGCTGCCACTACCAATTAGCCAGTCATCCCTACTGCTTTTCGAAGCCCGGGACCAGCTACTTCTTCCACCTTGGAACTCATTGTCAGAATCTCGGCCATTACCCCAACCCCTGGGGGTCCTCGAACCTCCTCTCCGTTCCTTAGAACCGCCTCGTGGAAAACGATCCCTGCTAGAAAAGCGATCCCTGCTAGAAAATTTTCCATAAAAATCACTTGAGGGGCCATCATCTTGCAGAGGCGGCAACTGCCAGAAGAAATAAATACACGAGATCAGCTTAGTTTCGAGCAAGGTGGCTACCAAAGGAGCAGAGCTCAATTAGATGACAGTAATATAATATAACCAATACAACCAACAGTGGTCAATATCGAGCATCAACCTTAGTGATCTTTGTGATGGTGTTTCCCGGTGGTGTTTCCTTATTCAGCAACTCTCTTGCAATCTCCTCAGGCAGATCAAATACTGCTCCTTGAACCTGATTAAATACATTCTTAAGTCTTGAGCAAAGAAATTACTTAGTCTGAGAAGAAAATGAAAAAAATAATATCCTGATACGAACCCTCTCATCTGCAATTAGATGTATTTTCCCAACTTCATCAGCAGCCGCAGGGTACACATCAGAAAGAAACCCAGTGACGGACCTAGCAGTCAGGAACCTTCTAGAATAAGTGGAATCTCTTGTCAATTGCAGTGTTACATATCCCTGCAACACATGTACCGATCAGACAACAGGCTAAGAAAAGTTATTGAAACAAAAAAAAAAAAAAAAAGCCCAAACATAACAAAGATAAATTCACAGCCACATGATGGCAATAGCATCTGGTACATCCACAATTGGGATAAACACGACACGACCAAAATCTCACTCACAAACAATTGCATTCCTAAGAGTCGTTTGTATGGTTACAACCACGTCCTATAGTTCTATTCACCGTCTTACTCAATTTTCAATATACCAACTCAACCAACGTAACATAAAGGAGAACTAAAGTAATAGGCTTTCAAGAAAAGTAAGCCACTAAGAAAAACCAAAACTTTGGTTGGCATGGAGACTCGCTTCATAATCTCCCCTCCCACAAATTCTTGCGAAGATTTGAACTTTGAACCTTAAATTGGAAGTCCTTACATCAAGCACTAGATTCTCCAATGAGCAACAAGCAGACTTCAATGTAATTTTGCAATCAACTGCTCCAAATAAAATTAAAAGCAAGATAAATTGTACTATAGTTTACCTGTTCATGGCTAATAAGAGATCGGGATGAAGGAGGAGAGGAAAATCCACTTAGGTGTGCTATCGCAGCAGCAAGTGCACTCGTCCCTTGCTCTTCGATTATTCTTTGAGCAGTTGGGGTAAAGAACTTTATAGAATCAGGATGAACTCCATTTAGAGTTGCGATAATTTGCTCAGCTGATGACTCTAGAACTTCTTCCATAGATGGAGGACTAATGAACTCAAACCTACATCCAACATCACGTTCAAGAGATTTGACAGTTCTCCTTTGGCTGTTAGTATACATTAAAATTGCAGAACCTTCCTTTCCTGCTCGTCCAGTTCGTCCAGAGCGATGCACAAAAGTCTCTGCATCATTGGGAAGCTCATAGTGGATAACCTGGAGAAAAAGATAGTAAGTGCCATGTTCTTCTTGACATGCCATTTAGAGAGCACATTCAGCATTTTTAAACTAATGAAAGGTAAATAATTGTGATGGCTTTCCATATATGATAATATCTCAAAACTTGGAACATGAAAATTGGAACATGAAAATTGGAGAAAGGAAGATGGAAAAAACAGCAGACAAGCTTATGAAAATGAACATATCATGCATGTCCATTTTTTTATACTTCAGTGACACATCTTTCCCACTAGTTTCATAATATCAAATATTAATAAATCTTCTTTTAAGCTTAAGAAACTAAATTTGCAAGTAGAATCAAAGGCAAAAAACAAGAAGTGGCAAAAGCAACAATCAAATGGAGCCAAAAATAGCAATGGAAGACCCAAAAAGAATTATAGAGTTTAAAGAACTAAAATATATTCAGGCAACATACTAGATCAACATTTGGAATATCAAGTCCACGAGACGCAACATCAGTGGCAACAAGCACAGTGAATTTTCCTTGCCGAAATCCATTCAATGTTCTCTCCCTCTGATGTTGAGATATATCTCCATGCAATGCCTCAGAAGCTATGCTACTTGTTAAAGCCATAGACACTTCATCAGCATCTCGTTTCGTTTGTGTAAAGACAATGGTTTTCCCACCCTTTGCATAAACCTGAAGATTAGATAAAAATTCAGTGCTTCAGTATGTTGGTTCTAAATGAACTTGAAGAGTGTTAACATACGGTAGCATACCATCGCAACCACGTTAGTGAGCAAAATGGTAAAACTATTTCCTCTAAGGAAAGCTTACAATCAAAAGTAAAGATATGGGAAGCAACTACTACATTAGATAAAAACATGAAACAAAATTATATGGGGATGGTGAAATTTTATGCAAAAAACTCAAAACAAACGGAAGTATTTCCACAAAAAGAATGAAGTAATAGGTTTTTGTTTTTACTCGTTAAAATTCTAATCCAAAAAGAATTCATGCTACTCTCCACTAAAAAGAGACATAAATGAAGAAGAAAACTTATTAAATATAAAAGAAATCTTCATTGGTAGCTTCAATTTATAGCAAAAATACAAGGAAATACTGAAACCAATGACACAAAGAGAAGATAAACTATTTACTGTTATAAGATCACTAAGAATAGTCCGCTTCGAAGTTGCAGTGGCTGATATTGCATAAAGTTTGATCCCTTCAGCAAGTTTTTCATCTCCGTCTCCAACCTGTGAAAGGAGAAATAACAAAAGCTTTATGGAAGTACTTTCAACATAATACCAGGAAAGGGAATATTACATAGAGATGAAAGTACCAAGTCAATATTTAGAGGATTGTCCAAGTATTTTCTTGCCAACTTTTTAACCCAAGAAGGCATGGTTGCAGAGAAAAGCATGCTCTGCCTCTTTGATGGTAGATTTTCTAAAATCTCTTCAACAGCCTCCTCGAATCCAACAGCAAGCATCTGATCAGCTTCATCAAGGACCAGATATTCAACTTCCCCCAATCTGAGGTCTTTACTTTCGATCAGATCAATGATTCGACCAGGAGTTCCGACCACTACATCAACCCCACGGGAAAGAGCATTTCGCTGCAAATTATAAGAAACCCCTCCATAAACGCAAACTGTGTTCAAATAAGACGCCGACTCCTTAATTTCTTTCTCCACTTGTTTGGCTAACTCCCGAGTCGGAGCCAAGACCAAAACTCTTGGCAGCCGACCCGACATCCTAAAACAAGAGAAACAGAAATGAGAAAACATTAAGAATAACAACAACATTAAAACTAGAGGGCTGCAATGCATTATAAGGTATGCTACCTCCTTGTACGTTGGCCTTCATCTTCAGTAATTTGTTTAATTATAGGAATCCCAAAGGCTAATGTCTTGCCAGTTCCAGTTTTTGCACGAGCAATGATGTCTCTACCTTGCAGTGCCGGTACCAATACAGCTCTCTAAAATCAATGAACGTATATATATAATAATATTAAAATCGTATTAAAGAGAAGCCCTAAACCCCACAACTTTCGTGGTTATAAACAAAACAATACCATACCCAACATAAATATTATAAACAAAATAAGAATGAAGCATAGCAAAGTTGCATATAAAGAAAAACCCATCATCAAAAACACAATAAAATAAGAGAAAATTGACCTGAATTGGGAAAAGGTGAGTGATGCCACGTTTGAGAAGTGAATCAACGAGTCGCTGAGGCAAACCCAACTTGGAAAGGTCGAGTTCATCGTCGTGGGTAGACTCAGACTCGAACCCACTCTCAACCTCACCCTCGGAGTCATAAACGTCGTCGTCTTCTTGGTGAAGCGAAAGACCCTCGAAGGCTTGTTCGCTGAGAACTGAATTGGGAGTGGCAACGGCACGAGGAACAGAAGAGTGGTTAAACCCACCAAGCAATGGCCTCCCACCGACTACCAAGGCGTTGAACTGAGACTTAAAAGTAAAGGGCAAAGAGAAACGAGAAGTTGAAGGAGTGGGAGGTGTTATCTTTCTTGTATTAGCGGCAGAAGAGGAGACCTCCAGTGATGGGGTTTGGTGTATGGAGGCCATTTCACCCTCTAAGTTTAGTAGTAGAAGAAGAAGAAGAAGAAGATAGGCTTTAAGGGGGCTGGAGATATTTTGAAAAGAAAAACAATGAAGGGATGTTGAGATACTATATATAGGGGGCGGCGTTGAGTGAGGGAGATAAGGCCACACTATTTCCCAAATGAATGGCTTCGCTGCCCTCCACCTCGCTCTTACTGGTTTCTGCCTTTTATCTTTTTTATAGCAGGTATTATACCTTGAGCTTTAATTATGTACAAAACAGTGGTTTATTTCTGCTTTGAGTCCCAATATTCTACACAAATTTAAAATTTGGTACTTCTAATCAATGAAAACACTCTCAAAGAAATGACCTTAAATTAAATTATGCGTCGTTTTTTAATTAAAAAAAAAAGTAAACTACAACCAATGTCTCTAAACCATCAGTACATTTACATTTTGATTATTCAACTTTAAAAAATTACAAAATGGTCACTAAACTATTTAAAAAGTTTCATTTAAGTCATTGGACTCTTAAAATCGATGTTGTGTATCTTTCTTTGTTCGCACCACCTTCACCAATAGAAAGATCACATTTTCCTTCTCGTCTACAATTCGGATTTTTGTCATGAAATAGCTTTGAACATCACGAATTTGCGAACTAAAATCAAATAGCATTTTTCTTCAATCTCCAACACTGAACTTCAGATCAACTTGGATCTAAGATATGTTATTCTACTAGTCGATGGGTATTGATCCTGTGTCGATCGTTGAATTGTCACTTGGAACTTAGCAATACTTTTTTTTAAAAAATTAACAACCCAATAACTTAAATAAAATTTTTTGAATAGTTTAGTGACTTCAATGAAAACTTTCGAATAGTTCAATGACCTAACTTTTTATAGTTACATGACCAAAACGTAAACTTATTAATAGTTTTAATATTTTTTGGTGCAGCTAAATTCTTGGAATTTAAAATTAAAGGACTAAATTTCAAATGTGTGAAGAGTATAGATTGACAGCATTAATAAATATATTTTAACAATTCAATTATTTAGCTTATCGTGAAAATTCAAACTTAATAATATTAACAATTATTTTAAAACCCAAATTAAGTAAAAAAAATTAGTATTTTTATCTTCATATATCAAAATGTATAATTTTTACCAAATGTAAGTACCATATTAGAAAATATGTCAAACTTGAGTACCAAATAATGTATTAAACCTTTCAAAAATAGTGCTAAAGTATCTTACGATCCCATACTCGAGAAATTAGAAACCTTTCACAAGTGTAATATTAGCTAAGCTAGTCGCAAAATCCAATTTAATAGATATCCTTTGATAGTGTTTGGACTTTAATTATTAAATTAAAAGAATAAAAGATATTAAAATTTAAAATGAAAAGACCAAATTTCAAATATGTGAAAAATAAAAGGATCGAGGGCAAAATTAAATCTATTTTAACAATTATCTTATCAATATAAAATAACTTTGAATGGATTTAATGTCTTCATTTTATGAATCATAATCAGCTTTTATTATATGGATAAATTACATTTAAAATCATTAAATTATTAGTAAGTTTGCATATTGGTCATTCAACTTAAAAACAAAAAAAAAACTACAAAATGTCAATCAACTATTCGAAAGTTTTCGTTTAAGTTACTAGATTGTTAAAATCGTTATTATATAGCCTTCTTTGTTCGCACCGCTTGCATCAATTAAAAGTTATCGTTCTACTTGTTTTCAATGGTTTAATTTTTTTTATGAAACAATTTTGAACTTGACGAATCCACGAATCAAAATTTAAAAAACTTTCTTCTTTGATCTTCAACACTGATCATCATATTGACTTAGATATTAGGCATGTTCTTCTACTTATCAATGGATATTGATCTACTATATTAATCGTTAAATCATCGCTAGGAGCTAGTTACTTGAATTAAAAAAAAAAAAAACTCTTAAAAGTCCAGTGACTTAAATCAAAACTTTTTGAAATTGATTGACCAAAATATAAATTTACTAATAGTTTAGTGATATTGAGTGTATTTGTTCTTTTCGAATATTTATGTGTTAAATAAACATTGATGTGGTGATAAACTACTATTTTTTTATGTATTAATTAGAGGTGATCATGGGCCGGGCCCAGACAAAAAGTTAGGCCCGTTTTCTAGGCCTGAGCTCGGCCTGAGCCCGAAATATGGGACTAAAATTTTTTCCAAGTTCGGCCCGAAAGAAAATTGATAAACCCGAGCCCGGCCCGACCCATATTAAATTTTTTTGGCTTTTTTCATTAAATAAATTTTTTTAAAACAAATATTAAAACAAAAAAATAAATAAATAATATGTAAATTTAAAAAGTATATTTGATTAAAAATAAAATATATATTTAATATATAATTCGGGTAGGGCCGGGCCTGGGCCAAAAAAGTTTTACTCGAGGCCCGACCCGTTTTCTAAACGGGCCTTATTTTTTTGCCCAAACTCATATTTTGGGCCTATATTTTTACCCGAACCCTCCCATTTTTTGGGCGGGCCGGGTAGCCCAACCCATGATCACCTCTAGTATTAATTAAAGTGTATTGTTTTTTATGAATAATATTTAGATATATGTTATCTTAATAAAATTGTTAAAATTAATTAGTGATAATATTGCACAAATTTTAAAATAGAAACATTGGTATAACTTTATAAATAGGATTATCTTATTTTATTAAATTGATGAAAATAAAATAAATACAAAAAATATATATTGTATGGTTTCTTACTTTTTTATGTAAATCATGAAAATCCTTCTTCACAACAATATTCTTTTTTTAATTTCATCAACACATTTATATTTGAGATTTTTAAATTCTCAAGTATATTGATAAATATATTTTTCAAAGCGAATTAAGAAATACTAAAAAATATTAATTTTTATTACAAATTTGAAAATTTTAATATAGTATCGATTTACCGTATCAATCGTCGGATCATCATTTGGAGTTCGCTACCTAAATTTAAAAAAAAATTAACAACCCAGTGACTTAAATAAAAACATTTGGACAGTTCAGTGACTATTTTGTGATTTTTTGAAGTTGAATGATGAAAACATAAAATTATTAATAATTTAATAACCTAGAGCGCAGTTTACCTTCTTTTTTTTCCTATTCAAACTAATGTACTATGTATGTGTTAAATAAACATTGATGTAATGATAAATGACTTGCTTAAAGGTTTGTTTGACATTCATAAGATTAAAAACACTAAGTGTACGTTTGGTTGGGCGGTGCGGTGTGTTTAGTTTACTTATTGTCTCACGCTATAGTATTGTTACAGTATTTAATCTCACTGCCACTATTGTTTTTACACTAACAGTACGTAAACGCATTGCTCATCCAAACTCATCCTAACAATGAGATTATTGATGCTCCATTTGGATCCCATTTTCATTGTTGCGGTCTTAAGGATGTATTTGAATGAAAAGTTTTGAAAATTTAGAGAATTTTAAAATGTTAATATTTTAGATTTTATTAGAATTATTTACGAGTCGGGGTTCAATTTGATGTACATCACCCTTTAAATAGGAATAAACAGGTTATGCTTCTCGGAAATCGCTCATATGTCAGGTTCAAATATGAAAGATTGACACTTTTTTTGTTTCTATTATAGTCGTCTGAGACATAATGACTCGTTTTGTGAGGCGAAAATGGCTTTAGGTGTGGAGATTGCTTAAATGGGTTGGGATCTATCGTTACGAGTGCAATCTAGAAGAGCTCTAGCACTAAGTAGTGTCTGATTACGTGAGGGTGAAGAGGGAGCAAGGGGTGGAAATCTTGATGGAAATTGGGCATCTTAAAAGTAGATTATGAGGTGTGAATAATAAATCTGGATTTGGGACTATTATCAACCCCATATTAGGAATCAATTTGGAAGGGAATTCATTTTCCTCTTTAAAAAGAGGAGGAGATTTATCAACAGAGTAAAATCCATTTACAATGGATCATGATATTGAAGAAGGTGTTTTAATAAGAGAAGAGGGGAAAAAGAGATCAAGAGGAGAGACTAAAGGGTCGTTAGTTGGAGAAGAACCCAATAATTCGGCCTCAAGGAATAGAAGAATGTTGGAAAGTAACATTTTATCATCAGTGGCTGCCAAAAGCAAGCCGACTGGGCACAATGAAAATCTTAAGTTGGAATGTATGTGGTTTGGGGAACCCATGAATTGTGCGATGACTTCGGCATTCACTAAAGACATATAATCCCCAGATGGTCTTCTTCATGGAGACAAAGATTAATAAGAATCAAATGAAAAGAGTTTGACGAAGTTGCTATTTTCCTAATGGTATTGATGTTGACTTTAACGGTTCTAGAGGAGGGTTATGTTTGACATGGCGTGGTGATGTTACTATTATGCTTTAAAGTTTCTCAAAAAGGCACATTGACATGGTGATCGAAAACCCTGACGAAGGTAACAAGTAGAGATATACTGGTTTTTATGGCATTCCTTACGTACAAGATAGGGATGAATCATAGGATCTTTTAAAAAACCTACATAGTACTGTAGGGCTTCCATGGTTTGTTTGTGGAGATTTTAACAAAATTATGTATGGCTTTAAAAAAAAGAGAGGATTACCTCGAGATGAGAGACAAATGAAAGTATTTCGTAATGTGTTGGAAGATTGTCATCTGTTGGATGTGTGTTATTCTGGAAACTGGTTTACATGGGAAAGATGAAATTTATCGGAATCGAATATCCAAGCACGTTTAGATAGGGGAGTGGCTACTGAAGAACGGATGTCTATGTTTCCTGAGGCTTTAATTCAACATCTTCCGCACTCTTTTTCGCATCATTATCCAGTACTTATTACTACAAAAAGAGAAGACAAATGGTGGCCGGAAAAAAGTTTCAAGTTTGAAGCTTGATGGGTTTTGGAGGAATCATTCGTCGATAAGGTCCAACATATTTGGGATACATCAACAGGAGATTTGTTGCAAAAGTTGGAAAGTGTAAGGAAAGGTTTGGAGAGATGGGCTAATTGAATCAGTAAAAGCATAAAAGAGAATAAAGAGTTTTTAACTTCTAGACTGGCAGAGTTGATGGAAATCGAAAGGGATGATGAAAATTTGGCAGAACTTATCGACACAAAGATTTAACTTAATTTTGAGAATGAAAAGGATGAGCATTATTAGGAACAGATGGCGCAAGTGAATTGGTTGAAACTTGGGGATAGAAACACTGTGTTTTTCCATAATCAAGCGACACAACGACAGAGAAGGAACTTTATTCATAAAATGCAGTATGAAGATGGAAAGGAAACAGAAGTGGTTCGGGAAATAGAAGTAATTGCTAGATCTTATTTTCAGAATCTGTTTTAAGCTGGTGAAAGGGGAAATTATGAACACCTTTTGTCGGGTATTGATCGCTGTGTTTTTTATGAGGACAATTGTCGGCTAACTGCGAGATATACAGAGGAGGATATTCAAATGGCATTATTCGAATTGGGTCCTACAAAAGCGCCAAGAGATGATGGTTTTTCGGCTTTATTTTATTAGAAATGTTGGCCTGTCATTGGGGAAGATGTCACATCATTTTGTCTACACTTTTTGAATGGAGGTATGGATGTTAGCTTGATCAATAAAACTAATATTGTGCTAATTCCTAAAATCACAAACCCTTCAAATATTACTCATTTTCGGCCTATTAGCTTATGTAACGTGCTTTATAAACTGATGGCTAAGGTTATTGCAAATTGCTTTCGGGAAGTGTTAGGCAAATGTATTGATCTTACACAGAGTGTCTTTGTGTTAGGGAGGTTGATTAGGATAATGTTTTGTTGGCTTATGAAATTTTACATACTTTAAAACATAAGAAGGTGGGGGAAAACGAGTTAATGGCGGTGAAATTGGATATGAGTAAAGCGTATGATAGGGTCGAATGGAATTTTGTAAAAGAGATGATGAAGCGAATGGGTTTTGATCCAGGCTGGGTTGATTCTCTTATAAAATGTGTATCCATAGTTTCGTATTCGGTGGTATTTAATGGTCATATTGGAAAAAAAATTCGTCCTACTAGAGGACTAAGACATGGTGGTCCTTTGAGCCTGTTTCTATTTTTAATTTGTGGTGAAGGCTTATCCAGTCTTTTGCGGCTTGCAATAAAGGAAAACTTACTTAGAGGGGTTAAGGCAAGTAGACGCGGCCCGCAGGTCTTGCATTTGTTATTCGCAGATGACTGTGTTTTGTTTAGGGAGGCAACAGGAAGATGAGCTCATTTATTGAAACGGGTTTTTCATGAATATGAGAATTGTTCAAGTTTGTGTTAATTGTCGAAACCATTTTTATATTTTTTTGAAAAAACGGGGATCGAGTTTAAAAAATGAAAATGGAGTCGCCACCAATCTTTTTTTGATGTGTGATCGGGTCACCTTGAAATTGATCATTTTAATGAAAAAACATTTTGATTTATTAAAACAATGATTTTTGGTCTACGAAATTCGAGAAAACGGGTTCGGGAGTCGGTTACGCACGAGGAAGAATTAGCACTCTCGTAACGCCCAAAAAAATTGGTACCTAATTGATTAATTAATGCCTTAATGTCGAAAATTTGAGAAGATTTTAAAATATGATTCTTTTGATTTTTCAAAACTTATAACCTTTAAAAAAACACTCAATTATTTGGATAAAAGAAAAGTCGAATCTCAGTAAGTTAGAGCACGACCTTTCGAATTTCCCAAACACCAAATATCCTTTGTTTTGTTTTCTTTTTCTTAAAAATCCCTATCTCAAAATATCAAAATGTCACATTCAATAAGTTAGGACGCAACATCTTAAATTCACAAAAATAGGTTTTTTATTTGAAAATCATATATTTTAATTCCAAAAAGAGTATTTGATCATTTAGACTTAATGAGAAAAATCGAAGCCCAGTAAGTTAGGGCACGATTCCCTCAAAACTCCAAAATGTCAAATATTGCCTTTTTTAAGAAATAAAGTTTTGGATTAAAAGTGGCAATTAAAATAAATTTAAAATAATTAAAATAAATGAATAAATAATGATTAAGCAATTAAATGGATAAATAAAAAAAGTTAAAAAAACGCACAAGTCAACCTAACTCCCGCAATATGAGGATTCAACGAAATTCCTCCACCAAAAACTAACTCGAACGGAAGCAACTCAAAAAAGAAACGAAGATGAGCAAAGAACAAAATAAGAACAAGCCATAGAAAATAAGAACGCAAAAGAGAGAGAAATTTGAGTGAATGCTCTCAAGAATTTTTATTACCCAAAACTCAAGTGTCCTCTTTACAATGAAGGGAGAGGCCTCTATTTATAGTTGAGCCTCCCCAAATTTAACGATACAGATCAATTACATCAACGGCTAAGATTAAAAGGTATCTACAAATTAAATCTCTAAGATTACAAAATCATAACCATATCTTCTAGGATTGCATATCATATCTAATATTTGCATATCATATCTAAGATTGCATACCATATCTTCTAGGATTGCATATCATATCTAAGATTTGCATATCATATCTAAGATTGCATATCCTTGAAAATTGTATTTTCATATAAGTCAAGCTTGTAGATGGACCTTCACTCTTTTCAAGTAATGGGCCATTTCGATTGGGCCAAATGATATATTTTGGACTGGACTTGGACTTTATTTTATTATTTTGGATTTATTATTTTTTATATGGGCCCGGGCTAAATTGGCCTATTACGTTAATTATGACCATTTTACCGTATTTTTTAGTACTAATACGCAGGATAGGGAAAGAATAATGATTTTCAAAGCCCTTGGTGTGCACAGCTTTAATGACCCAGAGTGTAACACCCCCTACCCGTATTCGTTGTCAGAATAGGGTACAAGGCATTACCGGAGTTTACGATTTTTTTTTTCAATATAGCCCCTTTATAGATATCTAGCCTTCCCTGCAAATTTTAAACCGAGACCAATCCACATCAACCAATCCAATTCAACATATTTTCAAAATAGATTCATGCATATTATAAGATAACATTAACACATACCAAACCAAGGTTTGCTAGCCATACCAATGGCTGACCTTACATTCATTTCATATTAACATTACTTTATTAGCTTATACATGCCATTGATTTCCAAAATAAAGTTTCTTTATATACCGAAATCTTGAGGCTGATAGTGTGATGTATCTCCTACCGAATCCGACCTCCGAGCTCTTAACACTACAAACAGGGGAAAAGGAAACAGGGTAAGCACTTTGTGCTTAGTAAGCCCATATAACAAGAATTATACTTACCTAATATTTTCAATACAATGCAATAAACATTCATATATCCATTCAATGCACTATTACCCTAACATGCACAAACTCAACTTTCAAGTTAGTCCAATAATTTCCATGTATTAGTAATATATACCATGATTGATGAACTCATCAATACCATGATTTCCCATTCCCTTATTCTTTTTCCATATTTATCCCGTTGAATTTCTTGGAATTTTCAATGGATTTTCATAGGTACACTTTTAGTGTACAAATTCGGGTCCATCAATTCATATTCATGTGCGCACATTTCTATTTCAGAGAGCACACTCCCGCGAACCTCATCTTTACAGCGGGATTACCAGTCTAGGCTAAATCCCCTATAATATAAACTCATAGAGTATTGTCGGGATTACCAGTCCAGGCTAAATCCCCTGCAACGACAATTACTCTAATGAGCTTGGATCTGAATTACCAGTCCAGGCTAAATTCAGACCCTAATTCGGATTACCCGTCCGGGCTAAATCCATTTTCCACATATTCTTTGGGAGGGCTATATCAGGATAGGATCACCCGTTCGGGCTAGATCCTTTTTACCATCAATTCATTTTCAGAGATCCATCGAATTTTCCTTTCATTCAACCGGGATTTCTTCCCCTTTTTACCAAATATATCAATGTTTCACCAATTTTCATACAATGAACATTCAAATTATATTCACATCAATAACATACATTTCAAGCATTTAAGAATATAATTCAAGTTACATGAACTTACCTCGATACTAGTTCGTATATAAAATCTACTAATCCGAGACTTTTTCCTTTCCTCGATCTAGCTTCGTATTTGAGTTTTCCGGATCTAAATAAATAAATTCAATCATCAATTCAATACATTTCATGTTCACATGTAGCATTCTCTATAATTCTATTATTATTTTTAGTTCATTCAAAGCTGTCTACTTGAGTCATAGTCACTAAATTATTTTTATCTTGAGCTACAGAACTTCAAATTTAGATCCGTTAATTTTCCCTGAAACTAGACTCACATATCTTCTTCCCATAAAATTTTTAGAATTTTTGGTTCTGCCAATAAGTACAGTTTATTCTTTAAAGTCACCCCTGTTCTTCTGTTTGACAGTTCTGACCCTTCTTCACTAAAAATTAATTATCTCTTCATACAGGATTCGGATGATGTTCCCGTTTATTTCTATTGAAAATAGACTCATTAAGAATTCTAAACATATAAATTTAAGCCCCTAATTATTTTTATCAATTTTTTTTATGATTTTCTAAAGTTAAAACAGGGGAACCCGAATTCATTCTGACCTTGTCTCACAAAATTTATTATATCTCATGATTTACATATCTATTGCTTACACCGTTTCTTCTATGAGAAACTAGACTCAATAAGCTTTAATTTCATATTTTGTTCATCTTCTAATTCGATTTCTAAAATTTATGGTGATTTTTCAAAGTTAGTCTACTGCTCCTGTCCAAAACTGTTTTAGTGCAAACTGTTTATTACCAATTTTCCCCCTAAGCTTTCAATAAATGATAATTTCATCCCTGCTCAATTAACTTCTCAATTGAGCTGATTTCTCTCAATTAAAACTTTATTCTATCACTTTAAACTACTTTATAACCTTTGGAAATCAGAATTTCAGTAATAGACTTTAATTCCAAATATTTTCACAATTTAGATTCTAAAAAAAAATTCTATTGGAATTACCTAATAAAATCATCTCATAAACAATTTAAAGCTTAAATTTCGTGCTACTTCATCATAAACTTACAACACTCAACCATGGTAACTTTCAATTTCATCCATGAAATCAAAAACTAATGAATTTAATAGTAGGACCTAGTTGTAAAAGTCTTAAAAACACAAAAATTACAAGAAATAGGCAAGGATTAACTTACTTGCAGTAAAAATATGAAAAACCAGCTTAAGGAAACCCTTCTATGGTGTTTTCGCTGATGAGAATGCAGAAAAATAAAGAGAAATCTAGATAATTCCACTTTAGTCCTAGCTTTATTAAGTAAATTTTGCAATATTCCAATTTTTCCCTTAATTCTCCTTAGTTTCTTGCTGATTTCATGCCCTTGCCGTCCAGCCCAAATAGACCTTGGGTCTATTTTCCTTTTAAGCCCTCTTTCTTTTATCATTTAAACTATTTAATCATTTTTCATAATTTTGTATTTGTTACAATTTAGTCCTTTTCATTTAATTACATACTCAAACGTTAAAATTTTCTAACGAAATTTTAATATCACATTACTAACATTTTATAAATATTTATAAAAATATTTCCTACTCAATTTTATGAGATCAAGGTCTCGATACATTGTTTTTACCCAATTCCTTCAATAATTCCTTTTTCTAACTAACCACTAAATCGGTAAAATTTTTCTATCGATATTTTAATACGATTTTCCTATCATATAAATATTCATGCAAAAATATTAAAATAAATTTCTCTTTAAATCGGATTTATGGTTACGAAACCATTGTTCCGATAACCTTGAATTTAGGCCATTACACAGAGCGTTATCTCGGTCTTGCCAATATGGTGGGTTGAAGGAAAAAATTGTCTTTTCAAATTTTAAAGGATAGATTTAAGCAGCAGATTGATAATTAGAGTGTAAGGCATTTCTCTCAAGGAGGAAAAGAGATGTTCATAAAGGCTATTCTTCAGTCCATACCAACCTATACTACGACTTGTTTTTTTACTTTCTAAGTCTTTATGTGCTGAATTAGAGAGTATTATTGCTAAGTTCTGGTGGCAAAAAAGTCGAGGTAAGAGAAATATTCAGTGGTGCGTTTGGAAGGATTTATGCTCCTTAAAAGAAAATAGTGGTTTAGGTTTCTGAAATCTTGATAATTTTAATGTTGCGCTATTAGCCAAACCAGATGACGTCTTGTTAATTTTCCTAATTCTTTGTTAGCTCGAGTTTTGAATGTAACAACTCAAAATCTGTGGGCACCGAAAAAGTGTGTTATCGGGCCTCTGTCTTAGTAAATCGAGTCAGTAAATAATTATTAAGAGTAATAATGATTCTAATAGTGTGTTTAATTAGATTCTTATTTAGTAAATTTAGCATAATTGAGAGAAATTAGGAAAAAATATTAAAATGAATAAAGGGTAAAAGCTGAATTGTAGATTAAAAGAAGGTAAAAAGGACCAAAATGACAAATATGCCATTTAGCATAAGTTGAGGCGGCATATGAAATAAAAATCTAAGATTTTTGCTTAGATTTTAATTATAATATATATATATTTGTAATAAATTATAAAAGAATAAAGAAACAAAAGAAAAAGAAAGGAGAAAGAACAGAGAGCATACGGAATAGGGGAAAGGAAGGAAAGAAAGAAAAGAAAAGGAAAATCTAGGGATTTAAAGCTTGAAGTTTAAATTGGTAAGTCAATCAAGTCCTATTCTCTTAATTTTGATGTTTTAGAAGCTTTTAAACAAAGTTTTGTTGAAATTAAGTAAAAGCCATGAAAGTTCTTAGGTTTTCAAACATGGTTCATGTTGGATAAATTGTTGAATTAGGGATAAAATTTAAATAAATTCTAAGTTAGAATTGAAAAAGGGATTAAATTGTGAAAGAAGCCATAAGCTTTGAGTTTTAGGGATTAAATTGAAATAAATTCGAAATTATGAAAATATGATAAAAAAATAGATAGTTAAATGTGAGTTTGGCAAGAAATTGAGTAGTAAAAAGGTATGAACTGAGAAAGAAAAATATATAAGTTTAGTTAGAATTAAATTGCAAAATAAGCTATAAGAAAACAGTTTTGAGACAACAGTAGCAGAGTAAATATGAAAAATCACCAAAAATGGTATAAATGGAATTAGAATTTGAGTAAGATATGAAATTAAAGCTTATTGAGTCTATTTTCACATGAAAGAAATAGAGAAAGCAAAGAAATTCTGTATTTTGGGATATTTAGATTTTTGTGAGACTAGTTCAGAGTGATTTCGAGATCCCCTGTTCTGACTTGGAAAAATCATTAAAAATTGTAAGAAACTAATTTTGGGACATAATTTATATGTTTAAATTCCTTAATGAGTCTATTTTTAGAAGAAACAAACTATAACATCATTTGAATTCTGTACAAAAAGATAATTAAATTTTAGCAAAGAGTGGTCAGAACTGTCAGACAACAGAACATGGGTGAATTTAAAGAATAAACTGTACTTATTGGCTAAATCAAAAATTCTGAAAATTTTATGGAAAGAAGATATATCAGTCTAGTTTCATATAAAATTTACGGATCTTAATTTGGAATTATGTAACTCAATATATAGATAATTTAGTGACAATGACTCAGGTAGACAGCCTAAGAAGAACTTATAAGTAAATAATAGAATTGTGTATAAAGAATGTGCAATGAAGAGGAAGAGTAGGAATTGAATAAAATTCAATTATTTATTGTAATTTAATGTTGCAATTAATAATGTAAATTATTATTAATTTTCGTAGCTAAAAAGGAACTCGAGGCATCGACCCACAAAGGAAAGGAGAAGGTTACCGAGGAATAATCAAGCAAATTCGGGTTTGTATTACTATAATTCAAATTATTTATTATTTAATGTTAAATTTAAATTATGTGTATGGTAAGTAAATAATAAGGTAAGTGACTTTATTGAATTGAATTTGGAACATTGGATTGAATGAGAAATATGTGTTAGTATTGAATTATATTGTGGTTGGTGATTGGAAAAGTGTAATTGATATTGAAATTGAATTTGTTATGAAAATGAAAATGAAATTGAGAACTGAAATACCCTATTAACTAGTCGGGCTAAGTCGGATATAATTGGCATGCCATAGGATTTGGAAGAGTACAGGATTTATCGGCTTTGTCGATCAGGCACTTTATGTGTCGTATATCAGGCACTTTATGTGTCGTATTTCAGGCACCTCGTGTGTCGTATTAGGCACATCATGTGTCGTTTCAGGCACTTATGTGTCGTATACTGATCAGGTACTATGTACCGTTTAGGCGCAATGTGCCGTACTGGTGTGTTTGGGTTGGAATCCGTGTATTCGCTAAAGTCCGAGTCTGTTAATAGGGGTAACTAAAGGAATGGTTAAATTGAACAACATGAAATGGTTGAGCCACTGAAAGAAATGTGAAAATAGAAAATGAATTGAAAAATGTGATTTGAATATGAGTATGAGAATGGAAAGCATGAACCATTGGTTCATGAGATGGATAATGGTTCAACATGAATGTGTATTATTTTAATTGTTGAATAGCTAAAATTGAATTGTATGAATATATTGAGAATGACAAACTTATGTTTGAATTGGTTTAGTAAAATTAAAGTTATATGATTTAATGATATGATTATTATGTTTATAATTTCAATAATGGTAATACTGCTAAGTATATGCATACTCAGTGGAACGGTGGAAATGTGCAAGTGTACACAATCGTAACAAGTAATAAAGTGACAAGTAAATGTCGAGTTATCGTACCCACAGGGACTGTAAAAGAATTATTTATGAAATAATTTCAAACACTTTGGTTAGGAAAAATATTCGATTTTTGGAAGCTATTTGAAAACTAAAGAAAAACAAAGTAACTTAAAATAAAACAAAGTTCAAGTGTGCGATTTCGAAAACTGGTTTTAATCAATATGACATGAATGTGTTGGTTTAATCACATTTCTTACCTTAGAATTTTTAAACTTGTGTTTATACTTGTTAAAACATGGCAACCCGGTAATTTGCTAACTTATGAAACACATTTACAAATCAAAAATCCATTTATCTCTTGTACATATTTCTATGCCAATTCGACCGATTAAACAGACTGCAAAAAGTAAACATGTTATTGCACATACACACTCATTAAATTAAACAATCTCTCGCATATTCCTATGTCGATGCAACCGATTAATTCAACCTAACAAGCATATAAAAGATCATGTAGAAATGATTATGATGTAGTAAGAGTTTAGATTGATGCTCTTTAGCGAATAGCGGAGTCTGTACCTGTTACCACGTCTGTATCTGTTCTTAGACGGGCTCCTATTAAGGAACTAAGAAAATACGGTGCCACGGAATTTTTGGGTCTGAAAGGAGTTGATCTGTCCATAGTTGAAAACTGGATGGAGGCAACAAAAAGAATTTTATAGTAGTTAGAATGTACGTCGCGAGAAAGTCTATTATGTGCTGTATCTTTATTATAGGGTGAGGCATATCTATGGTGGGAATCCGTAATCCAACAACATGGGATCTATTTCAAAAAGAATTTCAAAAGAAGTATATTGGGGATATGTATATAGAAGATAAGAAACAAGAATTTTTGACATTAAAACAAGGTGAAATGACAATAGTGGACTATGAACGGGAGTTCTCAAGACTTGGTAGATATGCATCAGAGTTCGTACCAACTGAAGCTGATAGCTGTAAAAGATTTTTACGGGGATTAAGAGATGAAATAAAACTACAATTAGTGTCCCAGCAAATCACTGAATTTGTTGATTTGATCGAGCGGGCCAATATGGTAGAGCAAGTCTTGGGACTAGACAAAAAGTCAGAAACAATTAGATTGACCAGGAAACGAGTGGGAGCAACTTGTTCAAATCCACTACCAAAAAGATCCAGAGAATCCAGGGGTGGTTGGAGACCTAGTTTTAGATCTGATCGAGGGGACATAAGCCGGGGAAAACAGATGATGGTATCTACTGGTAGTGTAAGGGCACGAGTAGATACCGTCGTCTGTTTTATATGCTTGTTAGGTTGAATTAATCGGTTGCATCGACATAGGAATATGCGAGAGATTGTTTAATTTAATGAGTGTGTATGTGCAATAACATGTTTACTTTTTGCAGTCTGTTTAATCGGTCGAATTGGCATAGAAATATGTACAAGAGATAAATGGATTTTTGATTTGTAAATGTGTTTCATAAGTTAGCAAATTACCGGGTTGCCATGTTTTAACAAGTATAAACACAAGTTTAAAAATTCTAAGGTAAGAAATGTGATTAAACCAACACATTCATGTCATATTGATTAAAACCAGTTTTCGAAATCGCACACTTGAACTTTGTTTTATTTTAAGTTACTTTGTTTTTCTTTTAGTTTTCAAATAGCTTCCAAAAATCGAATATTTTTCCTAACCAAAGTGTTTGAAATTATTTCATAAATAATTCTTTTACAGTCCCTGTGGGTACGATAACTCGACATTTACTTGTCACTTTATTACTTGTTACGATTGTGTACACTTGCACATTTCCACCGTTCCACTGAGTATGCATATACTTAGCAGTATTACCATTATTGAAATTATAAACATAATAATCATATCATTAAATCATATAACTTTAATTTTACTAAACCAATTCAAACATAAGTTTGTCATTCTCAATATATTCATACAATTCAATTTTAGCTATTCAACAATTAAAATAATACACATTCATGTTGAACCATTATCCATCTCATGAACCAATGGTTCATGCTTTCCATTCTCATACTCATATTCAAATCACATTTTTCAATTCATTTTCTATTTTCACATTTCTTTCAGTGGCTCAACCATTTCATGTTGTTCAATTTAACCATTCCTTTAGTTACCCCTATTAACAGACTCGGACTTTAGCGAATACACGGATTCCAACCCAAACACACCAGTACGGCACATTGCGCCTAAAACGGTACATAGTACCTGATCAGTATACGACACATAAGTGCCTGAAACGACACATGATGTGCCTAATACGACACACGAGGTGCCTGAAATACGACACATAAAGTGCCTGATATACGACACATAAAGTGCCTGATCGACAAAGCCGATAAATCCTGTACTCTTCCAAATCCTATGGCATGCCAATTATATCCGACTTAGCCCGACTAGTTAATAGGGTATTTCAGTTCTCAATTTCATTTTCATTTTCATAACAAATTCAATTTCAATATCAATTACACTTTTCCAATCACCAACCACAATATAATTCAATACTAACACATATTTCTCATTCAATCCAATGTTCCAAATTCAATTCAATAAAGTCACTTACCTTATTATTTACTTACCATACACATAATTTAAATTTAACATTAAATAATAAATAATTTGAATTATAGTAATACAAACCCGAATTTGCTTGATTATTCCTCGGTAACCTTCTCCTTTCCTTTGTGGGTCGATGCCTCGAGTTCCTTTTTAGCTACGATAATTAATAATAATTTACATTATTAATTGCAACATTAAATTACAATAAATAATTGAATTTTATTCAATTCCTACTCTTCCTCTTCATTGCACATTCTTTATACACAATTCTATTATTTACTTATAAGTTCTTCTTAGGCTGTCTACCTGAGTCATTGTCACTAAATTATCTATATATTGAGTTACATAATTCCAAATTAAGATCCGTAAATTTTATATGAGACTAGACTGATATATCTTCTTTCCATAAAATTTTCAGAATTTTTGATTTAGCCAATAAGTACAGTTTATTCTTTAAAATCACCCATGTTCTGTTGTCTGACAGTTCTGACCACTCTTTGCTAAAATTTAGTTATCTTTTTGTACAGAATTCAAATGATGTTCTAGTTTGTTTCTTCTAAAAATAGACTCATTAAGAAATTTAAACATATAAATTTAAAAATAGACTCATTAAGAAATTTAAACATATAAATTATGTCCCAAAATTAGTTTTTTACAATGTTTAATGATTTTTCCAAGTCAGAACAGGGGATCTCGAAATCACTCTGAACCAGTCTCACAAAAATCTAAATATCTTAAAATACAGAATTTCTTTGCTTTCTCTATTTCTTTCATATGAAAATAGACTCAATAAGCTTTAATTTCATATCTTACTCAAAATCTAATTCCATTTATACCATTTTTGGTGATTTTTCATATTTACTCTGCTGCTGTTGTCTCAAAACTGTTTTTTATAGCTTATTTTGCAATTTAATTCTAACTAAACTTATATATTTTTCTTTCTCAGTTCATACCTTTTTACTACTCAATTTCTTGCCAAACTCACATTTAACTATCTATTTTTTTATCATATTTTCATAATTTCGAATTTATTTCAATTTAATCCCTAAAACTCAAAGCTTATGGCTTCTTTCACAATTTAATCCCTTTTTCAATTCTAACTTAGAATTTATTTAAATTTTATCCCTAATTCAACAATTTATCCAACATGAACCATGTTTGAAAACCTAAGAACTTTCATGGCTTTTACTTAATTTCAACAAAACTTTGTTTAAAAGCTTCTAAAACATCAAAATTAAGAGAATAGGACTTGATTGACTTACCAATTTAAACTTCAAGCTTTAAATCCCTAGATTTTCCTTTTCTTTTCTTTCTTTCCTTCCTTTCCCCTATTTCGTATGCTCTCTGTTCTTTCTCCTTTCTTTTCTTTTGTTTCTTTATTCTTTTATAATTTATTACAAATATATATATTTTATAATTAAAATCTAAGTAAAAATCTTAGATTTTTATTTCATATGCCGCCTCAGCTTATGCTAAATGGCATATTTGTCATTTTGGTCCTTTTTACCTTATTTTAATCTACAATTCAACTTTTACTCTTTATTCATTTTAATACTTTTTCCTAATTTCTCTCAATTATGCTAAATTTACTAAATAAAAATCTAATTAAACACACTATTAGAATCATTATTACTTCTAATAATTATTTACTGACTCAATTTACTAAGACAGAGGCCCGATAACATACTTTTCCAGTGCCCACAGGTTTTGGGTCGTTACATTTCTCCCCTCTTAAAAAATTTCGTCCTTGAAATTTACCTGAAAATAAGTGAGGATACTGTGATCTCATAATTTCCTCCGGTTCCCATGTTGCTTCTTCCACACTATGGCTTATCTATAGTACTTTTACCAGGGGGACTCGTTTGTTTTTTAATTATTTCACTTCTCGAGCTAATATTTGAATTGGTTCTTCTTCACATGACAAATCCGGTCTAATCTCAATGTTTTCAGTAGAAATTATATGAGATGGATCCGATCGATACCTTTGTAACATGGAAACATGAAAAACATCATGAATTTTCTGTAATTCCGAAGGTAAAGCTAATCGATAGGCAACCGGTCCAATTCTTTCAACTACTTCATACAGCCCAATGTAACGAAATGACTTAATTTTCCTTTGCAACCAAATCTCAAAATTTACTTCCAATGCGATACCTTTAGAAACACTCTATCACCCACAGAATACTCTATATCCCGTCGCTTCAGATCTGCATAAGACTTTTGTCTGTCAAAAGCTACTTTCAACTTGTCTCTGATCTTTTTAACTATTTCTTCTCTCTCTTAAATTAATTCCGGTCCAACTATCTTTTTCTCATTCAACTCTATCCAACATACCGGTGATTGACATCTTCGACCATATAATGCTTCATATGGAGCCATCTGAATACTGGTGTAAAATCCTAAAATTTAGAATTTTTTGTTTTGCATTATATCATGTAATAGGCTAGTTAAGAATGTTAATTGTGTATGTTTAGGGGTCCTAATAAGGCTTGGGGATGAGTTGGGCCTTAGTATAATTTTTGTGTTTAAGCATTTTAAGGAGAGATAGTAAGAGGCATTAATGCTTAAGGAAATGATTGTATATTTTGTTAGCATAAATGGACATATGGCAAGGAGGTTGTGGTGTTAAGTGGAGAGCATGGAGGAAGGGGTTCAAATCCATCTATTGCAACTTTTGGGATTTAAATTTTTGAGCTTCTCAAGTGTTGCATGATAAGTGTCGGTCATGGCATCAAAGGAAGGAAAGAAATAAAAGAAAAATGGAATGATGACTAAAAAGATAAGGTAAGGAAGAAAACAAAGAAAGTGGAAAGAAAGAAACAAAAAGAAATTATGGTATGGAGGGAAATATGGGAAAGTGGAAAGAAAGAAACAAAAAGAAATTATGGTATGGAGGGAAATATGGGAAGGTGGAAAGAAAGAAACAAAAAGAAAAGGAGTAAAAAGGGGAATATGTTGGCATTTTTCATGGGTGATGTTTTAGAAAGTGGTTTTGGTCAACACTTATCTTTTTTTGGAGAAGCAACGCACGGCTTGGGAAGGAGTATTTGGGTAGCCAAATTCTTAATTTGTCATTTGGCAAACTTTGGTGCTTGTTAGGCCAAATTCCTTTTAGCATTACTTTGTGACATTTTTTTTCTCCAAACTTCTTCTTCTCTAATCCATACCCCCATAGCCGAATATTCTTGCTCATTTTTCCTCCATAGCCGAACCCTTCATCTCTTCTTTATCATTTCTTCCCATTCGTGTTGACACTCACTCCTTTGATCAATCTAGTTATAGTGGAAGGCCGAAACTTTCATTCATCCGTAGTCATAAGTCAATCGGTGGAAATCGGATTCATCATCGTTTAGGTAATGAGTTTCTTCTTGGATTTTTCGTTATATCTTTACTCGACTATGATGCAAATCGGATCGAAGTTTCGACTAATCGATTATTTTTAAGGACAAAATCACTCGATATTCTCTACTTGTTAATCCTTCGGAAATAGTGGTAAGCCGAATCTTACCCCTAAACAGCTACTTTCTGTTATCGTGGTATTTTTTTCTAATCGAGTGTTGGGGTGTCGTAGGTGCCGATGATCAAGAAGGTTTAGTCCTTACCGAAATCAGGTGTGTAATCTCATACCTCTCTAAATGTTTGCATGAAATGTTCTGTGATTCAGTCGAAAGATTAAAAATCCGCAAACCGGCATCTGTGACCACTCTGGCGTGCGTATGATCGTAGTGGTAATCGTATTTTGTAATAAAATAATTTCAGTTAGAAGTAGTGACGTATTTTTGAAAAATCATGAAAAATAGGATAAAGGGAATTAGAAAGTGAATGAGATATCAAATTAAAGCTTACTGTGGCTAATTTGATATGGAAGAAACGGAGAAGCAAAAGGAATTTTATATTCTGAGATATGTTAATTTTAGTGAAACTGGTTCTGATGGACTTTGGTTCCCTGATCTGTCTTGAAAAAATCATATAAAATCGTACAAAGTGAATTATGAGTTATAGTTTATATGTAAAGATTCCTTAGTGAGTCTATTTTCATTAGAAACAAGTGGGAGCAGTATATGAAAATTGTACAGTGAAATATTTGAAATTAAGATAAGAGAGGTCAGAATCGTTGGACAGTGAAACAAGGGAAAATTTAAGGAATAAACTGTACTAAATGGTTAAGCCAAAAATTCTGGAAAAATTACAGTAAGAAGATATATGAGTCTAGTTTCAGGAAAAATTTACGGATCTAAATTTCAAGTTTCCTAACTCGAGTTATAGTCAATTTAGTCAGTACGACGTAGATGGACAGTTTTAAATTTTTATGCCCAAATTAGTAGTTAAGTCTGGGTTGCGAGAATACCGAATTACCCTTAGTGGGTACGATTGCCGAATTGAGATAATGCTATATGGGCCAACTTGATAATTTGGTATATGGGCCAATTTGATAATTTGCTATATGGGCTATATGGGCCAACTTGATAATTTGCTATATGGGCCAACTTGATAATTTATGGGCCAATTTGATAAATTGCTATATAGGCCAACTTGATAATTTGTTATATGGGCCAATTTGATAAATTACTATATGGGCCAATTTGATAATTTTCTATATGGGCCAAATTGATAAATTGCTATATGAGCCAATTTGATAATTTGCTAAATTGGCCGATCTGAAAATGTGAGATGGGCCAAGATAATATTCTGCTTAGTGGGCCAAGTTAATAAATTGTTATAATGGGCCAGAAAATTTGTAAGAAATATTGGAATGCATTATTATGAATTGTTATGCATTATATACATGAATTGCATGGGATGGAATAATGATGAAGAGAAGTTCTGGTAGCTCTGCTACATAAATCTGGTGGCTCTGCCACAAATCTGAAAAATGGCAATGCCATATAAATTCTGTTAATCTGGTGGCTTGTCCACAAATTTGATAAATGGCTTAATGCCTACTTCTGGTGTGTTGGCGGGGTGGGTGACTAAAGCTCCCCACAGGTGTGTTGGTTGGTACTGGTGATGTGTAGCGGATGAAAAACTAGGTTTGGTTTGGGAATTTCATATCATATGCATATTATATATGATACATTTATATTATTGTAAACGGGCTTTGGCCCAAATAATTGCTTAATGGATTTTGGCCCAGTGAACAACGGTAAGAGGGTTACACACTGAGTTCTAGTAACTCAACCCATTTTTCCTTACCCCTTTCAGGTAATGATCATTGATAGAGACTTAGGCCATGGATGACTCGGTGGAGGCCATACTATAAAAACGGTTTAATTTAGAATTTGAATTTCTTTTAGTACTTTTAATTACTTTACTATTTGAGTTAAAGTTGTAATAAGGCCTCTGGATTAATTTTTGTTTTGTTTATTGTTTAACGAATTTACAATTTGTTTTAAGTACTTCAACTTGAGATTTTTCTAAAAACTTAAATAAACGTTTTTCTAAAATGGATATACAAAAAGGGTTTCATAATAAACTTCCATAAATATTTTTGTTTAAATTGGAAATTTTATCTTAAAATTTTCATCAACACTTTTCGAAAATTATTTTCAAATTCTTTTAAATCTTCTCGAATTACTAACGATATTTCCAAAGTCGCAGTTTATAAGATTTTCGTATCTTAAATTTATTGATTTATCAATCAATCTTTTATTCAGTAATACTTTATCAAATTTATTAAAAATGGGAGTTTGTTTTAATCGATTTTAAATCTATTTATGTACAAATAAAAGGACTTCGTAGTATTTTTCTCATGTGACATGTCAGATCCGGTCATTACGCATGGGCCCAGTTTGGGGGGTTACAACTGGATTGGAAACTATTCTTATAAACAAATTCAGCTAACGGCAAGTATCATTCCCAACCTGATTCAAAGTCAACAATGCAAGCCTGAAGCATGTCTTCTAAAATCTGAATTACCCGTTCTGATTGTCCGTTGGTTTGTGGATGAAATGCAGTACTAAAATTAAGCCAAGTACCCAAAGAATCATGTAACTACTTCCAAAATCTTGATGTAAATCGTGGGTCCCGATCAGAAATTATAGACACTGGAATACTATGCAGTCTCACAATTTCTCATATATAAACTTCAGCAAGCTTCTGTAGAGACCAATCAGTCCTGATTGCTATGAAATGAGCAGACTTAGTAAGCCGATCAACTATCGCCCAAATAGCATTCGTTTTGCTCGACGACGGTGGCAATCCTGTAACAAAATCCATAGTAATAATATCCCATTTCTATTCAGGAATACTAATAGGCTGGAGTAGCCCTGTCGGTACTTAATGTTCTGCCTTTACTCGCTGACAAGTCAAACATTTATTCACATATTCCACTTGTAATAACCAAATTTGCCCAGCCCAATAAACAAAATACACCAAGATAAACCCAATTTTCCAAAACTAAAACAGTCCATTTACAAAATTACAAAAACCCAAAAACAGAAATCCAATACAGAAGCCCAATTACAAAACCCGAATAGCCAGCCCAAACTCAGGGACCCACTAAACAGAAGCCCTAGGGTTTCCTTGTCTCCAGTGCCGCCGCACGTCCCCCACACGCGCGCGCCTCTCCAGCTTCCCCGCGCGTCGCTCCAGCTCCCCACGCCTTCTGATGTTTGAAGCTTCCCAATGCGCCCATGCGCCTCTGACCACCACGCGTTTCGGCCACCCCGCTCTTGACGACTGCAACTCCCAGACGCCTCGGCCTCCGTCGGTTACTACCTCGCCCATACCCTGCAGACAGAGAACAAAGCAAAACAGCAGAATATGGACGAAATGGTAGAATAATACTAGAAATAGTGTATTTTGGCTATAAAAGCCACTCAAAAATAGTGTACAGGGGTTGGCTCTTCTGACGAAAAACCGCACATTATCAGAAACAAAAGAAACAAAGTATAAGGTTTTTTTTTTATTTTCTCTACTTTATTTCCTGTGATTTAATACTGTTTCTTTTTAATTTTTTGTTATTTTTTACTTACTTTTTCGAAACATACTACAAACGTTAATCGTAAAACAAAGAAAACATATTACCTGAACCCATTAACGCGCCGGAGAACCCATTCTGCCGTCGTTGTCGGGTTCAAACACGGGCTCCAAGAACGCCCTAAATCGAAGGCCGAACGTCCCTTGTGCTCAACGTCGGCCGCCGTGCGATGGTGGTGCGACGGATGGCGTGATGCGCGGTCGAAAAGGGAGACCGAGCGTTGGTTGAAAAGAAGAAGGAGAAGGCCGCCATTTTTTTCTTCTTGTCTTCGAAAGGAAGTCTGCAAATGACAGAAATTAGGGCTGAGATGTGAAAACGAATTTTAGGGCCTTTTTAAATGGAATGAAACGGTGCCGTCTGCTAAAGGAGAATCCGCGCATATCCTTTAAAAGGGGTAATTGTGCGCTTGGTCCCCCCTTTTCGGTGCTTGCTGATCAAGCCCCTTTGTGCATTCTTTCTCCTTTTCGCAATCTTACCCTGTTATTTTTATTATGTTTTAATCTGGCCACTGCCCCTTTCCACTTTAACTTATTACGATTTTGGTCCCCACTGCTTTGTTATGATTTCAATCTAGTTTTTAACCTATTTTTTTAAAAAAAGAGTTTATTTATGTATTTTTCCTCAAAATTTTATTATTATTTATTTATTTCGAGTTTTTCTATCCTTTGCTTTATATTGTTTAAAATTAATTTATTAACTTTGATATGTTTTAAATTACTTATATATACTTTATTTATGTATATTTTATTTTCCATTCCTTTTTAATATTTGAATGATGCAAAATTGATTTAATATTAAATACAAATATCTTACACCATCATATTATATGTGTATACATTATTTGGATCATATTGTATATATTATTTTTGCATCATTTTGGTTGTTTATTCTTCTAAATTCTCTTTTATATGTATATACGTATATTTTCTTCTAAATCTGTTTATATGTATTTATTATTTCCTTTTAAAATCCTATTTTCTTCTAAATCTGTTTATATTTTTGTTCATTTCAAGGCTTTTTATGTATTATTACTTTCTTATATAGATTATTCGTATAAGTTTTCTTTACTTCATATATGCTGTTTATATAAATCAATATATATTATTCTATATACTTGGTTTCGATTTTCTCCTTGTGTAATATTTTATTTTTAAAATTCATTTACCATATTACTACGTATGTTAGTTATTTTCATCTTTGCATTTTAATCTATATTGAGTTTTTGATATACATTTATACATATAATTGGTAGCTTAGTATCTCTCTCTAAATTATCTTTTAGTCTTGAATGTTAATATTTGTATGATATGTCACCATTGTACGAACTTTAATTTGTTCTTTTGTGTTTTCATCATTGCCATATGTTACCATTTTACACGCACAATCATACTTATCTATGAAAATTTGTTCATCCAAACAAACCAAACAAACACATTTTAAGGAGAATCCCGTTACAAGTCCTAGAATCGATTTCGAGGAAGCTGTTTGTTTAGGAGAATCCGAAGCTGAGGAAAATGCTGAAGATTATGCCTCAACCCCTGACTTACTGAGAATAATAGAACAAGAAGATAAACAGATTCTGCCCCATGAAGAATCTGTTGAGGCAGTGAACTTGGGAAACGAAGAAACGAGGCAAGAAGTGAAAATTGGGACCTCCATTTCAGAGCACACCAAACATGATTTGATCGCCTTGCTTCATGAGTACAGAGATGTGTTTGCATGGTCGTATCAGGACATGCCAGGTTTGAACGAGGATGTAGTGGTCCATATACTCTCGCTAAAGCCAGAATGCAAACCCATTCAACAAAAGCTAAGACGGGTGAGACCTGAAATGTTGCTAAAGATAAAAGAAGAAGTAATGAAACAATTTGATGCTGGCTTCTTACAAGTCTCTAAGTATCCAGAATGGGTGGCTAATATAGTCCCAGTACCGAAGAAAGACGGTAAGGTGCGAATGTGCGTAGATTATCGCAACCTGAATCGAGCGAGCCCAAAAGATAATTTTCCCTTGCCACACATCGATACATTGGTAGATAACACAGCAAGACATTTATTATTTTCTTTCATGGATGGATTCTCAGGTTATAATCAGATAAAGATGGCTCCCGAGGATATGGAGAAAACTACCTTCGTGACGATGTGGGAACATTCTGCTACAAGGTAATGCCATTCGGACTAAAGAATGCCGGGGCAACATATCAGAGGGCAATGGTGATGCTGTTTCATGACATGATGCACAAAGAGATAGAAGTCTATGTCGACGATATGATTGCCAAATCTCGAGGGGAAAGAGAGCATGTTGGGAACCTCAGGAAGTTGTTTGAAAGACTGAGAAAGTTCCAGCTGAAGCTTAACCCAGCCAAATGTACCTTCGGGGCCACCTCTAGAAAACTACTGGGCTTCATTGTTAGTGAGAGAGGTATCGAGGTTGACCTAGACAAGATAAAAGCCATACAGGAATTACTGTATCCACGGGCACAAAAGGAAGTCAGAGGGTTTCTAGGAAGGTTGAATTGCATCGCCCGATTTATTGCTCAGCTTACCAACCAATGCGACCCAATTTTTCGACTCCTTCGAAAACACAATCCTGGAAAATGGAATGAGGAGTGTCAAATGGCTTTCGACAAGATAAAACAATATTTGTCCAATCCCCCGGTGCTAGTACCGCCAACTCCCGGGAGACCGTTAATATTGTATCTAACTGTGTTCGAAAATTCCATGGGTTGTGTACTGGGGTAACATGATGAGTCAGGGAAAAGAGAAAAGGCGATTTATTACCTCAGCAAGAAATTCACGGGGTGTGAAGTGAAGTATCCGTCAATTGAAATATTTTGTTGTACTTTGGTCTGGGTGGTTCAAGGCTCAGACAATATATGCTGTATCACACGGCGTGGTTGATTTCAAAACTGGGCCCAATAAAGTACATGATGGAATCACCGGCACTCTCAGGAAGAATGGCACAATGGCAAATCCTACTATCGGAGTACGACATCATCTATGTTAACCAAAAGTCGATAAAAGGGAGCGCGATAGCTGACTTCCTAGCAGCTCGAACTACAGAGGAATACGAGCCGTTAAGATTTGACTTCCTGGATGAAGACTTGATGAGCATTACGGAAGAAGAATGTGAGTCGTCAAAAGAGAAATCATGGAAGATGATCTTTGATGGGGCATCAAACGCATTGGGGCATGGGATTGGAGCAGTCTTAGTGTCACCAGAAGGGAATCATTACCCATTCACTGCCAGATTAAATTTCTTCTATACTAATAACATAGCGGAATATGAGGCTTGCATCATGGGACTTCGCGCGGCTATTGAACGAGGCATCGAAGTCTTAGAGGTATACGGAAACTCAGCGTTAGTGATTTACCAAATCCGCGGAGATTGAGAAGTGAAATATTCGAAGTTGGTCAAATATCGTGATCTCATGGCAGAGTTGATTAAAGAATTCGAAGAAGTAACTTTTAACTACTTCCCGCGAGAAGAAAACCAATTGGCTGATGCCTTAGCCACTTTAGCTTCAATGTTCAAAGCAAACCGGGAAACAGAAATAATGCCTCTCCAGATGAGCATATATGAGGTCCCTGCGCATTGTTTTAGCATCGAAAAAGAAGCAGATGGACAGTCGTGGTTCTACGATATCTTAGAATATGTCAAGAATCAAAGGTATCCCGAACAAGCAAATGAGAACGACAAAAGAACAATCAGAAGAATGGCTATGGGATTTGTTCTTGATGGGGACATCCTATACAAAAAGGGAAAAGACCAAGTGCTCTTGAGATGCTTGGATACTGTTGAAGCCAGAAAGATACTTAAAGATGTCCATGAAGGAATTTGCGGAACGCATGCCAACAGTTTCATTATGGCTAGGCAGATTATGAGGCTCGGTTATTACTGGCTGACAATGGAAAGCGACTGCATTAGTTACGCGCGAAAGTGCCACAAATGTCAAGTTTACAACGATAAAATTCATGCAACACCTTCGCCCTTCACGTCATGACTTCTCCGTGGCCTTTTTCTATGTGGGGCATGGATGTTATAGGGCCAATTTCCCCGAAGGCTTCTAACGGACATCAATTCATTTTTATGGTCATAGATTACTTCACGAAGTGGGTAGAAGTCGCCTCGTTTGCTAATGTGACAAAGGCCGCAGTTTGCAAGTTCTTAAAAAAGGAAATCATATGTCGATACGATTTGCCTGAGAGAATCATCTCAAATAATGCCTTGAATCTGAACAACAAGATGATGAAGGAAGTGTGTGAGCAATTTCAAGTAAAGCATCATAATTCCTCACCCTATCGTCCAAAGATGAACGGGGCGGTAGAAGCTGCTAACAAGAATATTAAGAAGATTATTGGGAAAATGACTGAGACGTATAAAGACTGGCACGAGAAGCTACCATTTGCTCTATATGTATATCGCACATGTGTACGGACCTCTACGGGGGCAACTCCTTTCTCTCTGGTCTATAGAATGGAAGCTGTGCTGCCCATTGAAGTTGAGATCCCCTCCCTGCGAGTCTTAATGGAGTCAAAACTAGAAGAATCGGAATGGGTTCAAGCTAGATATGACCAGCTAAATCTTATCGAGGAAAAACGCTTGAAGGCAATTTGTCATGAACAGATGTACCAGAAGAGAATGATCAACGCCCATGATAAGAAGGTGCGGCCCAGAGAATTTCGCGAGGGAGAACTCGTACTGAGGAAGATTCTCCCAATACAAAAGGACTTTCGAGGAAAATGGGCACCAAATTGGGAAGGGCCATACGTCGTGAAAAGAGCGTTCTCAAGAGGAGCTTTGATCCTCACTGAAATGGATGGGAAGGAGTTACCAAATCCGGTAAACTCAGATGCCGTAAAGAAGTACTACGCCTAAAAAACAATTCAGGATGAAAACCCGAAAAGGGCGTCTTGATAGACAAAATTGGGATGAAAACCTGAAAGGGCATCCTAACGAAGGGGATTCGGGCATAAAGGGCCAGGGCGATTAGAACAGGGTGTCAAAGTGCGAGATATTAATATTTGAAGCAGACTCGGAAGCTCAAAATCCTCTACACAAGAAGCTTTGCTCGGAAAGATCCAGGATGAAGAAGCGCGAAAAGTTTATGCGTTAGATATCCAGAGCATTTGCGACAATTGAATCCACTTTCCTTTTTTATAACATTTCCTTTCTTGAATTATTCCTTGTCAATTTTCTTTGCTTGACACTTTCGAAATAAACATGAACGTTAGGTATTTTTTTCGTACTTGCTTTTCTATTGCCAAACATCTCATGCTTGGTTCATTTAAATGATAAATAGTAAAATTACATACTCTAAACAAAAGGAATGTTGAGCATTACCTGGATGAAAATTTGGTAAGTACAAGAGCCTCAAGGTAAGGACAAAGTTCAACAGGGGGCAAAAGGGTGACATATGAGAAATGCAGACTACTCGTAAAACTTGAGGACGGGTACAAAACCTGAAAGAAAAGTCAAGAATCGAAGCAATGAATACAAGTCATCATGAAAGTCATAACGAGAGATACATGACAAACAAGCCCAGAGCGTATGGCATAATCATGTAAGCATAAGAGCATTTAAGACAAACACGTGCATATCATGATAACATCACGCATGACACATACAGGTACACCAATAAAGCAAGAAATTCTGATGATAGTTGTACCAAATCGAGGAAAACGAAGACATCCGAGTTCCACCAGATGATATGTTTTGAAATTCTGTTCAAAATATCAACTCATAATACGAGAAGTGAGTTGAGCCTCAGGTCACACGCTGAGGTGTTTTTCAATTTCTGTCCAAAATATCAACTCATAATACGAGAGGTGAGTTGAGCCTCAGGTCACGCGCTGAGGTGTTTTTCAATTTTTATTTTCCAAATATCAACTCATAATACGAGAGGTGAGTTGAGCCTCAGGTCACATGCTGAGGTGTCTTTCAATTTCTGTTCAAAAATCAACTCATAATACGAGAGGTGAGTTGAGCCTCGGGACACGCCGAGGTATTTAATTTCTGTCTTTCAATTTCTGTTCAAAAATTAACTCATAACACGGGAGGTGAGTTGAGCCTCGGGACACGCCGAGGTATTAAACACGCCGAGGTATTTAATTTCTGTCTTTCAATTTCTGTTCAAAAATCAACTCATAACACGACAGGTGAGTTGAGCCTCGGGACACGCCGAGGTATTAAACTTCTATCTTTAAATTTCTGTTCAAAAATCAACTCATAACACGAGAGATGAGTTGAGCCTCGGGCCACGCCGAGGTATTTTTAATTTCTGTCTTTTAATTTCTGTTCAAAAATCAACTCATAATACGAGAGGTGAGTTGGGGCCTCGGGTCGCACGCTGAGGTATTTTTAATTTCTGTCTTTCAATTCCTGTTCAAAAATCAACTCATAATACGAGAGGTGAGTTAGGCCTCGGGTCGCACGCTGAGGTATTTTTGATTTCTGTCTTTTAATTTCTGTTCAAAAATCAACTCATAATACGAGAGGTGAGTTGGGCCTCGGGTCGCACGCTGAGGTATTTTTAATTTCTGTTCAAAAATCAACTCATAATACGATAGGTGAGTTGGGGCCTCAGGTCGCACCTGAGGTATTTTTAATTTCTATCTTTCAATTCCTGTTCAAAAATCAACTCATAATACGAGAGGTGAGTTGGGCCTCGGGTCGCATGCTGAGGTATTTTTTATTTCTGTCTTTTAATTTCTGTTCAAAAATCAACTCATAATACGAGAGGTGAGTTGGGCCTCGGGTCGCACGCTGAGGTATTTTTTAATTTCTGTTTTTCAATTTCTGTTCAAAAATCAACTCATAATACGAGAGGTGAGTTGGGCCTCGGGTCGCACGCTGAGGTATTTTTAATTTCTGTCTTTCAATTCCTGTTCAAAAATCAACTCATAATACGAGAGTTGAGTTGGGCCTCGGGTCGCACGCTGTGGTATTTTTGATTTCTGTCTTTTAATTTCTGTTCAAAAATCAACTCATAATACGAAAGGTGAGTTAGGCCTCAGGTCACGCACGCTGAGGTATTTTCAATTTTCTATTTCCAATTTCTGTTTCTCAATTTCTGTTTTTCAAAAAAAAGAGAGAGAAAAGAAAAGTCAATTCATATTGCGAGAATAAGGAACAGTTCGAAGAGTTCAGATTTATTTCCTCAAAGTCCCAGTGGAGCAGTTAGTAGATCGAAGCTACAAATCTCTTCGTGTTCTGGAGTCATATTGGAGCAAGTTGAAAGAAAATAAATCTCATCACTTAGAAGATTGAACAAAGAAGATTAGGCAAGAGCAAATTGAAGCTACAGGTCTTATCTCTCGGAAGCAGTGGTGGAGTGGATCAAAGTAACAGGCTACGGTGAAGATGTTTGGGGAAGACAAGGACCAATAAGTCAAAGCCTACCAAGACCGGGCAAAATTGGTTCTTCTTTTGTCTTTGCTCTATTCTCGTTACACGACAATAAATAAAGAGGGGCAACTGTAATAACCAAATTTGCCCAGCCCAATAAACAAAATACACCAAGATAAACCCAATAGTCCAAAAATAAAACAGTCTATTTACAAAATTACAAAAACCCAAAAACAGAAATCCAATACAGAAGCCCAATTACAAAACCCGAATAGCCAGCCCAAACTCAGGGACCCACTAAACAGAAGCTCTAGGGTTTCCTTGTCTCCAGCGCCGCCGCACGTCCCCCACACGCGCGCGCCTCTCCAGCTTCCCCGCGCGTCGCTCCAGCTCCCCACGCCTTCTGATGTTTGAAGCTTCCCAATGCGCCCATGCGCCTTTGACCACCACGCGTTTCGGCCACCCCGCTCTTGACGACTGCAACTCCTAAACGCCTCGGCCTCCGTCGGTCACTACCTCGCCCATACCCTGCAGACAGAGAACAAAGCAAAACAACAGAATATGGACGAAATGGTAGAATAATACTGGAAATAGTGTATTTTGGCTATAAAAGCCACTCAAAAACAGTGTACAGGGGTTGGCTCTTCTGACGAAAAACCGCACATTATCAGAAACGAAAGAAACAAAGTATAAGGTTGTTTTTTTTATTTTCTCTGTTTTATTTCCTGTGATTTAATACTGTTTCTTTTTACTTTTTTGTTATTTTTTACTTATTTTTTTGAAACATACTACAAACGTTAATCGAAAGAAAACATATTACATGAACCCATTGACGCGCCGGAGAACCCATTCTGTCGTCGTTGTCGGGTTCGAACACGGGCTCCAAGAACGCCCTAAATCGAAGGCCGAACGTCCCTTGTGCTCAACGTCGGCCGCCGTGCGATGGTGGTGCGACGGATGGCGCGATGCGCGGTCGAAAAGGGAGACCGAGCGTTGGTTGAAAAGAAGAAGGAGAAGGCCGCCATTATTTTCTTCTTGTCTTCGAAAGGAAGTCTGCAAATGAAAGAAATTAAGGCTGAGATGTGAAAACGAATTTTAGGGCCTTTTTAAATGGAATGAAACGGTGTCGTCTGCTAAAGGAGAATCCGCGCATATCCTTTAAAAGGGGTAATTGTGCGCTTGGTCCCCCCTTTTCGGTGCTTGCTGATCAAGCCCCCTTGTGCATTCTTTCTCCTTTTCGCAATCTTACCCTGTTATTTTTATTATGTTTTAATCTGTCCACTACCCCTTTCCACTTTAACTTATTACGATTTTGGTCCCCACTGCTTTGTTCTGATTTCAATCTAGTTTTTAACCTATTTTAAAAAATAAAGAGTTTATTTATGTATTTTTCCTCAAAATTTTATTATTATTTATTTATTTCGAGTTTTTCTATCCTTTGCTTTATATTGTTTAAAATTAATTTATTAACTTTGATATGTTTTAAATTACTTATATATACTTTATTTATGTATATTTTATTTTTCATTCCTTTTTAATATTTGAATGATGCAAAATTGATTTAATATTAAATACAAATATCTTACACCATCATATTATATGTGATACATTATTTGGATCATATTGTATATATTATTTTTGCGTCATTTTGGTTGTTTATTCTTATAAATTCTCTTTTATATGTATAAACGTATATTTTCTTCTAAATCTGTTTATATGTATTTATTATTTCCTTTTAAAATCCTATTTTCTTCTAAATCTGTTTATATTTTTGTTCATTCCAAGGCTTTTTATGTATAATTACTTTCTTATATAGATTATTCGTATAAGTTTTCTTTACTTCATATATGCTGTTTATATAAATCAATATATATTATTCTATATACTTGGTTTCGATTTTCTCCTTGTGTAATATTTTATTTTTAAAATTCATTTACCATATTACTACGTATATTAGTTATTTTCATCTTTGCATTTTAATCTATGTTGAGTTTTTGATATACATTTATACATATAATTGGTAGCTTAGTATCTCTCTCTAAATTATCTTTTAGTCTTGAATGTTAATATTTGTATGATATGTCACCATTGTACGAACTTTAATTTGTTCTTTTGTGTTTTCATCATTGCCATATGTTATCATTTTACACGCACAATCATACTTATCTATGAAAATTTGTTCATCCAAACAAACCAAACAAACACATTTTAAGCCAATTTTGAAATCGTTTATTTTAAAAATTTAAAAAAATAGGGCAATAATTGTGCATTTAGAAGTACGAAAAATTACATCCTAACGTGCTGGGTGTCGATTTTTCGTTCAGCTGAATACCCAAATACTCTTTTTACATTTTTTTGAAAATCAAAGATGATCTCGGTGTCAGAGCATGAATGTGTTATACCTTAACGAGTTGGGTATGGTACTTTTATTCCTTTGAAACGAGTTAATCTTGAGATCCAATCCCAATTTAGGTAACCCATTCTCAATATTCTTTTTACCCTAAATATTTTCAGATTTTCAACATGGGGACAACATCAATCAATTTGGTACCAAGTTTGGGTATTGCAAGGGTGCTAACCCTTCCTTGCACGTAACCGACTCTCGAACCCGTTTCCTCAGGTTTCATAGACCAAAATTATTGTTTTAGTAAATCAAAATGTTTTATTAAAACAAAGGTGATCCGATCACACCTAACAAAGATTAGTGGCGACTCCCTATTTTAAAAGTCGATTCCCGTTTTCAAAAATGGTTACGACACCACTATATCTTTTTTAATCTCTGGCCACCAATAAAGTTCCCATAAATTACGATACATTTTTGTTCCACCCGGATGCAATGCAAAAGTGCCATCGTGTGCTTCTTGAAGAATCAACTCTTTTAATTCAGAAGTAGCTGGAATACAAATCCGGTTTTGAAACCTTAAACAATCATGCTCATCAATACAAAAACTTTCGGCTGTACCATTCTGAACCATTTCTCTTTTCTTTAATAATTTGTAATCTTCCATCTAAGCTGCTTTAATTTGATCAAACATCATCGACTTAACCCTTAACTCAACTAACAAGCTCATATCATTATTAACACTGAGCTGAGCAAACATTGCTCATAATTCAACCGCAGCTTTCCTGCTCAATGCATCAGCTACCAAATTTACTTTTCCTGAATGATAATCTATAACGTAATCATAATCTTTTAGAAGCTCGATCCACCGTATTTGCCTTAAATTCAATTCCTTCTGCGACAGAAGATATTTGAGACTTTTATGATCTGTGTAAATATAACATTTCTCACAATACAAATAATGCCTCCAAATTTTCAATGCAAAAATTACAGCAGCTAATTCCAAATCATGTGTCGGGTAATTACGTTCATATGGCTTCAACTGTCGAGAGGCATATGGAATGACTTTCTCATCTTGTATTAATAAACAACCTAAACCGCTCAAAGAAGCATCACTATACATAACAAAATCTTTCCCCGGCTCTGGTAATGTTAATACAGGCGTCTCTATCAACATTTGCTTCAATGTCTCAAAACACTTTTGACACTGATCATCCCAAATAAAAGAAGCATTTTTCTATAATAGCTTAGTCATTGGCAGTGCTATCTTCGAAAATCCATTAAAAAATCTTCGATAATATCCTGCTAGTCCAAGAAAACTGCGTACCTCAAATACATTCTTTAGCGCTTTCCACTAAACAATTGCCTCAATCTTTTTCGGGTCAACTCTAATCCCGTCAGTAGATACCACATGTCCTAAAAATACCACCTCTGACAACCAGAATTCACATTTACTTAATTTTCCATACAACTGTTTTTCCCAGAGAATCTGTAGAACTATTCGAAGATGCTGATCATATTCTGCCTCTGTCTTCGAATATACCAATATAACATCAATAAAGACCACCACAAACTGATCTAGGTACGACTGGAAAATGCGATTCATCAGATCCATGAAAGCAACTAGAGCATTGGTCAATCCAAACGGCATCACCAGAAATTCATAATGGCCATAGCGAGTACGGAAGACAGTCTTAGGCACATCACTTTTCTTCACCTTTAGCTGATAATACCCGGATCTCAAATCAATTTTAAAAAATACTGAAGCTCCCTTAAGCTGATCAAACAAGTTATCTATACGAGGCAAAAGATACTGGTTCTTGATTGTCACTTTGTTCAACTGTTGATAATCAATGCATAATCACATAGAACCATCTTTCTTTTTAACAAACAATACTGGAGCTCCCCAAGGTGAAATACTCGGCCGGATAAAGCCTCGATCTAATAAATCCTGTAACTGCATTTTCAACTCTTTCAATTCAGTAGGCGACATTCGGTATGGAGGTATAGAAATTGGTGTTGTACCTGGATACACCTCAATAGGAAATTCAACCTCTCTATCAGGTGGTAAACCCGATGGTTCTTCTAGAAATACATCTGGGAACTCGTATACAGTCCTAATCTGACTGCATTGACTCCCCACTGAATCAGGATTAATAACATATGCCAAATACGCCGAACAACCTTGCTGTAATAATTTATTAGCCTTCACCGCTGAAATGATACGTGTTAAACCACTGGTACGGATGCCATTCACTTCAATTTTGTCTCCGTTTTCTGTCTGAATACTAAACCTCTTTTTATAGCAATCCAAAACTACCCCATGTTCAGATAACCAATTCATACCCAAAATGATATCGAAATCGTCAAAAGGCATGATCAACAAATCTACAGGAAACATTTTATCATGTATTATTAACGACCCGATCAGGCACTTTATGTGTCGTATATCAGGCACTTTATGTGTCGTATTTCAGGAACCTCGTGTGTCGTATTAGGCATATCATGTGTCGTTTCAGGCACTTATGTGCCGTATACTGATCAGGTATTATGTACCGTTTTAGGCACAATGTACCATACTGGTGTGTTTGGGTTGGACGTGTATCCGCTAAAGTCCGAGTCTGTTAATAGGGGTAACTAAAGGAAATGTTAAATTGAATAACATGAAATGGTTGAGCCACTGAAAGAAATGTGAAAATAGAACATAAATTGAAAAATGTGATTTAAATATGAGTATGAGAATGGAAAGCATGAACCATTGGTTCATGAGATGGATAATGGTTCAACATGAATGTGTATTATTTTAATTGTTGAATAGCTAAAATTGAATTCTATGAATATATTGAGAATGACAAACTAATTAATACATTGATAAATTTAAAGCATGACAAACTAATTACAATGAAAGAAGTTTATCTATTTTAATCTAATTAATACATTGATAAATTTAAATTAATATTATATTGATTGAGTTTAATTAGAAGGTATTTAGAATAGAAAATGAATATGTGAAATAAATTGGTTGAATTGGTTATGTTTGGAATGAATACAGTTTAATTTGCAGGGGTTTTTATGTGAAAATAAGCAGAAATGCTGTCGAAATTTATATTAAACAAAAATATTTGAAATACTTAAACAAATTCCGTTTCACTTTTAATACATACTTTAGACTTCGAGAGTTCATTATAAGAATTAGTTATTAAATTATACTATAATTTTTTTTAGAATTATTTGCAAACTGTCCTATATGTCCGGTAATGCCTCGTAACCCTATTCCGATGACGATTCGGGGTTGGGGGTGTTACATTGAAAGCCAAATACTATCCGAATTTGAATTTTATTAATGCCCAGTTAAGGAATTTACCTTTGCTTACCTGGAAGAATGTCTGGGCAACAATGGGACTCTTGGAGAGCTGTTTATGTTAGAGGGTCAGTATAGGGGATTGGGTTTCTATTTGGGGTGATTTGTGGATATCAGGAGCCGATGCAGATAGATTACATAATGATGCTTACAATGAAAATATAAAGTTAGTTTCGGATTTAATTGATGCCACAAACAGAACTTGGAAGACAAATATAATTGTTAATACATTTACTGCAGACACTGCAAAGAAAATTCTGCAGATTCCTTGAGCGGAGACAGCACACGATGACTTCCAAGTTTGGAGAGGAGAATCTTTAGGCGATTTCTCAATCAGAAGTGCCTATAAACTGTTACAAGAGGCTGATTCAGGCCCTAGTAATAATTTAATATAGACTAAGACTAAAGATTTCTACAGGAAACTATGGAATTTACAACTTCCTTCGAAAGTCAAAATCATTGTATGGAGAATCTCTTGGAACTATATCCCTACTTTAACTAATCTCGGGCATAAAAGAGTGACAATAGAAATTTATTGCCCCCGTTGTCGTAACTCTGAAGAAGGCAGCAATCACATTTTCCGCCATTGCCTTACAACATTTGAGGTATGGCAGAACTTAAATCTTTCCTGGGTGTTCAATAATATGATTCAAAGTATATGGAAGTGGCTTACTTGGGTTTTTAGTCTGGGAAATAGTAAACAGTGTTGTATTTTTTTGCTGTAGACTATGGTTAATCTGGACGTATAGAAATCAGTTAATTCATGAAAGGAAAATCAAGACGGGTAGGGGTATCTCAAAACGAATCCAAAGTTACATTTCTGAGTTGGTGGGCCTGAAGGAGAGGAAACTCACCTTAAATGTTGACAGAGGCCACAAACAGACTGAAAGGAGAACGAGGGTGACAATTTATTTTGACGCAGTCTTCGCCAAGCGTTCTTCCAGATCTGCTTTGGGACTAGTAGTTCGGGATGTGGGGGCGAGATTTTGGCATCCTAGATAGTCATTCACACTGCAATATCATCCCCGTTTGCGGCAGAAGCACATACAGGGTTACAAGCCATTCAGTTAGGAACTTCAATGGGATTTAACACTTTAGAAATAGCGGGGGACTCAAGAACAGTAATAAAGAAATGCCAAACTACAGATTCAAATAAATTTGTTATTGGGACACTCATCAGAGATATTCACAGCATAAAGGTTCATTTTCAGGAGATTATTTTCCACTTTATCCCTAGAATAGAGAATGAATGTGCCCATACTCTTACCCATGAAGCACTGAAAATGGGAGAAGGACAATACCTGATGGGAGTTATTACAGCCTACGTTTGTCGCGAACTGGAGAAACAACGGCCGAGGCATCCAGACCGATGTGATTATGAAATGCCTCCATGGAGAATTGATAGCAGAAGATAAAAAGCTTTTTGGGAAACTACTATCATCTAAAAAGTTGGGACGATGATGTGAAGAGACAAATGAATTTTTGGAGTCCAGCTGTTGATTTTGACTGGATTAGGATTAGGCTTCCATTTTTTTACTTTGATTTTGTTTCATGGGCCCTTTCTGTTTACTTTTTTGGTCCCGATTTTTGCTTTTGGTTTGGTTATTTTATTTTTTAGATTAAAGCCCAATAACATTGGGAACTATTTTACTTTTTATTTTGATCTGTCTTGTTGTATTATAAATATCCAATCTATCTTTCAAAAAAAAAATGAATAATTATATTAAAAATAAAAAAATTAAACATGTATATCATTATTTTCATAAAAAAATATAAATATTTTAATAAAATAATATAATATACTAGAAATAAATAAAAATGATTTTTTGAAGTTTTAATATTTATCTTATAATAGGACCATGTGTATTAAATAAATAAAATTATAAGAAATTTTAAAAAACCACCTCTTTAATTAGAAATTAAACTACTAAAATTCTCTCTTAAAATTACTCACAAATTTTAAAAGTCTTCAATTCTTTTACATAAATCCTTTTAATCTCTCATCCGAAGACACCCTTAGTAGTATTTTACTTTGATTTTATTCAAACATCACCCCATCCAGAAATTTTTGGCTATTTGATAAAAATGGAAGTTGATCGTCTATGAAATTGACTAGTGGGTCAATATAATTAATTTTTATGTATTTAAATAAAATATCTCAATATAATTATTTTTTTATATGCAATACTACATATAATATAACAAAGTATTAAATAATAAGTAAAATATCTAAATTTATATCTTAGTCATTAGGCTTTAAAAAGTTACAATATAGTCATTAAATTATTTGAAAGTTTTTATACAAGTCACTAGAATATTAAAATCGTTATTAGATAGCATTTTCCATTTGCACCACCTGCAGCAATTGGAAGTAGAGTTGTCCATGGGTCGGGTTGAGCCGAGCCAAGTAAAAATAAGGCTGAACTTGAAAAATGGACCTAAAATTTTGCCCAAACTCGACCTGGATAAAAATGTTAAAACTCAAGTCCGATTCAACCCGGTTGTTTTAAAAAAATTTTATATAAAAAAAATTAAAAATATAATACATCAAATACACTGAAAACATCAAAATAAATAAATAACACTAAGATAAGTACAACTTAGCAAGCAAATACATCTAAAATAGTAGCAAACTTAATAATGAAATAAGAGTTATACAATATCCAAACAATAACAACAAAATAGTAGCAATAAAATAGCGAAATGATAACAAACAATGGAAAAACAGTAGCAGCTTTTTTGTTTTGCAAATTCAAGCTGAGCCAACAAAAGCTTATCCGAGGCCCGATCTGTTTAGAAAATGAGCCTTATTTTTTTCAAGCCCATTTTTCAGACCGATGTTTTTTCTAGACCTGTTCATGGGTTGGGCTACTTGCCCAAGCCCGAAGGCCAGCTCAAATTTTGAGAGGGTTTGGCAAAAAAATTAGGCCTGAAAAATGGACTTCGGTAAAACAATTAGGCCTGTTTAAAATATGGGTCAAACTTGAGCTTGAACATTCAAGGCTCAAACTCGACCCAACATGACCTGTTTTAAGTTTATAATACTTTATATTATGTTTTTTTATATATTATGTAATTTAAAACACATTAAAAAATAAACCTATACTAAATATATGATACCACTCAATGTAAACATTAAAATAATGTTAATTGTAACACCCTTAACTCGTATTTGTCACTGGAATAGGGTTACGGAGCATTATCGGGGTTTACAATTCAAAATTATCAAAAAATTAAAATATTTAATTCACAACATCATTCATAGCAAAATCAATCAATGACATACATATTGTCCCTTAAACAAGCCCTCGAGGCCTTAAAAACACAGTTGAAATGAATCAGGACTAAATCAGAGACATGTAGAATTTTTAAGAAAAAGATGAAAATTTTCAAACTGCAGGGGTCACATGGCCGTGTAGACATTCGAAGTAGGGACACACGGCCGTGTCCCAACCTATGTCCGTGCCCGTGTAACTCACTGACTTAGGTCACACGGCCAAGCCACACGCTCGTGTGCCAAGTCGTGTACCCTTCAAAATAGCCTCACGCCCGTGTGGACCAAAAATAGACCATTTCCAAGACATTTTCTCACCCATTCAAACATATACCTACAATCACTTTTGCACAATTGAACGAGCCATCAAAATGCATCAAAACCATGTATATTCAAGATAACCAAATATGATACATTTGCATACAACCAATATACCCAAGGGGCACCTCAATCTCAACAGCTACACAAATATAACCATATACTCAAATTGGCCAAAATGTTCACTAACTTCAACTAAGTTTACATGAAACACCCCAAACCCGGCCCACGAGCTTTGACCAGATTTGGTATGTTCCTCAAGTAAACCGGTTCAAAATTCTTTTGTTACTTAGGAAAAACTTGTGTGATTTTTAAAAAAAATATTGCTTGGGTTGGGCTTGAGTTGAAAACAAATTTATCTTATGTTAAAACCCATTTATTTAAGATGACAAAACATTTAGAGTTAATTTTAAAAGGAATTTACTTAAACTTTAATTGATAAAAATCCATAAACATAATAAATAAAAGAAAAAAAATAAAGTAAACCACAATGGCCTTATTATATCAATGATCCCAAAGTAAAACTTAAAATACTTAAAATAAATTGAAAGTCCAAATCATAAATTTCTTGCTATGCATGGCCACCTTTAAGCTCCTGCCGACCCGGTCCATTACTGCTCATCACCTGAAAAATATTCCCCAACGGGGTGAGTCAACAGACTCAATGTGTACACAACACTAAGTCATAATAGAATCAGGCATACAAATGATACACATTCAAATCATAGAATACAATTAATGATGCATTCCCAAACCCAAACCTAATGGTCCATCCGCTACACACCACCCGTACCTGCCAGTCACACCGTGGGGACTACTAAGTCAACCCTCCATCCGCTACACACCATCGAAGGCAGTCGCTGCAGTCGACGTGCTCATCGCCCATATAATTTGTGTCATTAGACACCATATTCAAATAATGTAACCGAAGTTACCAAATTCAGATAATGTAACCGGAGTTACCATATTCAAATTTTGTGACCGTAGTCACCATATTCCGTTGGTGAGACCGAAGTCAACACCTTCTTCCCCTTTCACATATATCCCGAATGCCCCATATATCATACATAACATACTTAATTTCTCATTATTCACATGTTAACAATATAACATATTCGTAATCCTATCGAAAGTAGGAAACGTACCTGGGTACTCTTACCACATTTGTGGTACTTAGCCACATTCACATTCTTATGCATATTCATATATTAAAAATAATTGCCATATGATATATCGAAAATTAATGTGAGTACACACATTCTTAATAATACATTTAATTTAAACATAGCCATAAACCTATCAAAACTTAGGGTAGGGTACACACCTGATTTGCTTAACGAATTCCTTGAAATCCCGAAATCTGATCTACTGCCTTAGATCTCAAATTCCTACATTTGATTAATCACTTACTACTTTAATAAAAAGCCATTCGGCCATAAATCCAAATCCTAGTAGGATTAGTATTCTTAAAACTTGCCTTGAAATTCTCAAATCCCGAAATCCTTTTATCCCTCTGTCGAAATCCCTATAACTTCATGTTAGATCCATTTATTCACAACAAATAACCCTTAGCCGTATGTTAAATATGACTTACCTTAGATTCTTAAATCCCGAAATTCACCGAATAACTAGGGAACACGCGGCTTATGGTGTACCTTCGGGAAAAGAACTTCTCCTTCCTTGTAGTCGACACTTAGTAAATCCCGAAAGATCTCCTTACTTTAGGAATCGACAATCCTTGCTTGAGCCTTTAACAATATTCGACTATGGCCTTGATGTGGATTAAAATTTCGGCTTCTTGATGACCAGTAGAGGATTTTTGGTTTTTCAAAGAAAGAAGAGGAAGATATAAAACTTAGGAAAATTCGACAAGACTAGGGGGATTCTGCTTTCGGCTTTGTGAAGAATTGAAAAGAGAAAGAAGAACAATGACAGAGAGAATTCGGCAGAGAGAAGAGAATTTGCTTAAGAAATTCGGCAAAGGAAAAGTGAATGAATGAATGGCCTCTCTTTTCCTTTTATAGCCAAATTTACTAGGCTAGAGTCCCTTACTTGGCCACCACTCTTCTTTATTTGATAGCTTTATCTCTTTAATTTAAAATAATTAAAGAAATATCCTTTATTATCTCTTATCTCTTAATAAAAATAATACTAATAATAATCCTCTTTTATCTCTTCCTTATCTATCAAAATAAAATGGATAAATCCATATTTATCCATCTATTATCTCTTCAAAAAATAATCCAATAAAAATCCTTTATTATCACCTTATTAATCACATATTTATGAAAATAAAACACCTCCTTTTCTAGAAGCATGTGCCGTCCACCTCAGCCTTCTGGAAGCCAAAATAAAACCTTATTTATTTGCTTCCCAAGTGACTCGAACTCAGGCCCAACACCCTTGCATGTGGCGCCATTTCCAGAGGCCCTAAGTGGCATCTTCAGGCCACTTTTCCAAGCCTGTTTGTGTGTCAAATCTTACCAACTTTTTCTTTTAAGGCCTCCTTGCCCTAATTTCCTATTTTAAACTTTAAAATTCGACATTTCTAGGTCATTTCTAAGTTTCCTAAAATTTTCGATCGGCTCTGTATACTTGCCATTTTCTTACATTTCCAAGTTTCCAGAAATGTTCACTTTCCATTTTTGAACCATTTCCTTACATTTCCAGGTTTCCAAAAATGTTCATGTCCAATGCATTTCCAGGTTTCCAAAAATGTTCATTTCTAATTTATTTTCATACATTTCTGAGTTTCCAAAAATATCAAAAATTTATTCATAATACTTAAAACTTGTCATTTCGTACAATTAAACCGAAAATGCATAGGCCCTTTCCAGGATGTTACAGTTCTACCCTCCTTAAAAATAATTTCGTCCTCGAAATTACTTACTAACAGTCGTACAATCCTTCTCACCGCACTATGCTTACGCTGCACACTCTGATCTTAATAGAACCATCATACTTCCTAGGCACAATCTCTAGGTTCACGTCCCCTAGAACTCATTTCTAACGTTGCGATTTAATCTGATTACAAAGTTTTATGCATTAGTTCTTGTTTCACTGATTATTCGCGAAGAAGTTTTATGAGAAGAATTTTAGGAGTGGTTCTTTCGTATTCATACATGCACACAGTCTTCACATCCATACATTCATCAGTCAATTATGAACTTTCGTTCATTCAGAGAAATGTTGTAGTTTTCATTGTTGTTATTTTTCCACTACCCAGGGGTATTTTCGTAATTTTGTCCTACAGGGGTATTTTCGTAATTTTTCAAAATAAGGTTCCTTGGTGATTTTTTTTCAATAAGGGTATTTTGGTAATTTTTGAAATCCCGGGGGTATTTCAGAAATTTTGAATTCCGGGGGTATTTCGGTAATTTTGGAAACTCGGGGTAAATTTGTAAAGTTTAGTAAATCAGGGGTATCTCAGATTTTACAAAACTTGAGGGTTATTAATGAGAATTCATTTTCCAAATCGGTGATGTTGCGGAAATTTTGGAAATCAGGGTCATTTTGGTAATTTTGATAAACCAGGGGCAATTTCGTAAATTTTTTCAAATCAGGGTATTTTGGACTTTCACAAAATAGGGTTTTTTTTTGAATACTTTTACAAAATAAGAAAATTTTATTGAAGTCGGGGTAATATGGTAATTTTAAAACTCAAGGTCATTTTAGTAATTCTACAAATCAGAAATTTTTCAGAAAAATGTTGTAAAACAATAGTTCTCACAAATTAAAAAGAAATTTTAAGAGTTTTAAAACTAGGGTTTTTTTATGAAAATACGGCTAGTTCCCTTTCGGGTTTTAGTTAGGGTTTAGCCCATGAATAAGTCCTATTGGTTAGGGTGAACCGAAGCTACGCACCAGGTAGGATTCGAGTGGAGAGGAGGTGAGTCACGCGGACTGCTTAAATACCAAGCTCCCACCGAATACCAATCATAGACATGCGCACAATGGTTGCCACACCCTAACTCGGCGACTTAACCACAGGTTTGGTTTATTAGGCATTTAAGTCTTATGTAAATATTGGGGTAAACTAGTCCTAGGGTTCACATACTTATCATACTATTCTACGTTCCATTCCATTTCTACTCTTCTACAAATCATAATATATTTCACACAAAGGATAGGGGTACTTACCTGGTGGACTGCGGGTCGGAGACTTAGGTGCCATACCAGAAAAACCTGCTTATCTTCAAAAACTCATTTGGGCTCGATTTATAAACATTTTGGGCCTTAAACCCAAGGTCGAGGGTTTGAAACTGGGCTCTGATACCAAACTGAAACACCCCAAACCCGGCCCACGAGCTTTAACCAGATTTGGTATGTTCCTCAAGTAAACCGGTTCAAAATTCTTTTGTTACTTAGGAAAAACTTGTGTGATTTTTAAAAAAAATATTGCTTGGGTTGGGCTTGAGTTGAAAACAAATTTATCTTATGTTAAAACCCATTTATTTAAGATGACAAAACATTTAGAGTTAATTTTAAAAGGAATTTACTTAAACTTTAATTGATAAAAATCCATAAACATAATAAATAAAAGAAAAAAAATAAAGTAAACCACAATGGCCTTATTATATCAATGATCCCAAAGTAAAACTTAAAATACTTAAAATAAATTGAAAGTCCAAATCATAAATTTCTTGCTATGCATGGCCACCTTTAAGCTCCTGCCGACCCGGTCCATTACTGCTCATCACCTGAAAAATATTCCCCAACGGGGTGAGTCAACAGACTCAATGTGTACACAACACTAAGTCATAATAGAATCAGGCATACAAATGATACACATTCAAATCATAGAATACAATTAATGATGCATTCCCAAACCCAAACCTAATGGTCCATCCGCTACACACCACCCGTACCTGCCAGTCACACCGTGGGGACTACTAAGTCAACCCTCCATCCGCTACACACCATCGAAGGCAGTCGCTGCAGTCGACGTGCTCATCGCCCATATAATTTGTGTCATTAGACACCATATTCAAATAATGTAACCGAAGTTACCAAATTCAGATAATGTAACCGGAGTTACCATATTCAAATTTTGTGACCGTAGTCACCATATTCCGTTGGTGAGACCGAAGTCAACACCTTCTTCCCCTTTCACATATATCCCGAATGCCCCATATATCATACATAACATACTTAATTTCTCATTATTCACATGTTAACAATATAACATATTCGTAATCCTATCGAAAGTAGGAAACGTACCTGGGTACTCTTACCACATTTGTGGTACTTAGCCACATTCACATTCTTATGCATATTCATATATTAAAAATAATTGCCATATGATATATCGAAAATTAATGTGAGTACACACATTCTTAATAATACATTTAATTTAAACATAGCCATAAACCTATCAAAACTTAGGGTAGGGTACACACCTGATTTGCTTAACGAATTCCTTGAAATCCCGAAATCTGATCTACTGCCTTAGATCTCAAATTCCTACATTTGATTAATCACTTACTACTTTAATAAAAAGCCATTCGGCCATAAATCCAAATCCTAGTAGGATTAGTATTCTTAAAACTTGCCTTGAAATTCTCAAATCCCGAAATCCTTTTATCCCTCTGTCGAAATCCCTATAACTTCATGTTAGATCCATTTATTCACAACAAATAACCCTTAGCCGTATGTTAAATATGACTTACCTTAGATTCTTAAATCCCGAAATTCACCGAATAACTAGGGAACACGCGGCTTATGGTGTACCTTCGGGAAAAGAACTTCTCCTTCCTTGTAGTCGACACTTAGTAAATCCCGAAAGATCTCCTTACTTTAGGAATCGACAATCCTTGCTTGAGCCTTTAACAATATTCGACTATGGCCTTGATGTGGATTAAAATTTCGGCTTCTTGATGACCAGTAGAGGATTTTTGGTTTTTCAAAGAAAGAAGAGGAAGATATAAAACTTAGGAAAATTCGACAAGACTAGGGGGATTCTGCTTTCGGCTTTGTGAAGAATTGAAAAGAGAAAGAAGAACAATGACAGAGAGAATTCGGCAGAGAGAAGAGAATTTGCTTAAGAAATTCGGCAAAGGAAAAGTGAATGAATGAATGGCCTCTCTTTTCCTTTTATAGCCAAATTTACTAGGCTAGAGTCCCTTACTTGGCCACCACTCTTCTTTATTTGATAGCTTTATCTCTTTAATTTAAAATAATTAAAGAAATATCCTTTATTATCTCTTATCTCTTAATAAAAATAATACTAATAATAATCCTCTTTTATCTCTTCCTTATCTATCAAAATAAAATGGATAAATCCATATTTATCCATCTATTATCTCTTCAAAAAATAATCCAATAAAAATCCTTTATTATCACCTTATTAATCACATATTTATGAAAATAAAACACCTCCTTTTCTAGAAGCATGTGCCGTCCACCTCAGCCTTCTGGAAGCCAAAATAAAACCTTATTTATTTGCTTCCCAAGTGACTCGAACTCAGGCCCAACACCCTTGCATGTGGCGCCATTTCCAGAGGCCCTAAGTGGCATCTTCAGGCCACTTTTCCAAGCCTGTTTGTGTGTCAAATCTTACCAACTTTTTCTTTTAAGGCCTCCTTGCCCTAATTTCCTATTTTAAACTTTAAAATTCGACATTTCTAGGTCATTTCTAAGTTTCCTAAAATTTTCGATCGGCTCTGTATACTTGCCATTTTCTTACATTTCCAAGTTTCCAGAAATGTTCACTTTCCATTTTGAACCATTTCCTTACATTTCCAGGTTTCCAAAAATGTTCATGTCCAATGCATTTCCAGGTTTCCAAAAATGTTCATTTCTAATTTATTTTCATACATTCTGAGTTTCCAAAAATATCAAAAATTTATTCATAATACTTAAAACTTGTCATTTCGTACAATTAAACCGAAAATGCATAGGCCCTTTCCAGGATGTTACAGTTCTACCCTCCTTAAAAATAATTTCGTCCTCGAAATTACTTACTAACAGTCGTACAATCCTTCTCACCGCACTATGCTTACGCTGCACACTCTGATCTTAATAGAACCATCATACTTCCTAGGCACAATCTCTAGGTTCACGTCCCCTAGAACTCATTTCTAACGTTGCGATTTAATCTGATTACAAAGTTTTATGCATTAGTTCTTGTTTCACTGATTATTCGCGAAGAAGTTTTATGAGAAGAATTTTAGGAGTGGTTCTTTCGTATTCATACATGCACACAGTCTTCACATCCATACATTCATCAGTCAATTATGAACTTTCGTTCATTCAGAGAAATGTTGTAGTTTTCATTGTTGTTATTTTTCCACTACCCAGGGGTATTTTCATAATTTTGTCCTACAGGGGTATTTTCGTAATTTTTCAAAATAAGGTTCCTTGGTGATTTTTTTTCAATAAGGGTATTTTGGTAATTTTTGAAATCCCGGGGGTATTTCAGAAATTTTGAATTCCGGGGGTATTTCGGTAATTTTGGAAACTCGGGGTAAATTTGTAAAGTTTAGTAAATCAGGGGTATCTCAGATTTTACAAAACTTGAGGGTTATTAATGAGAATTCATTTTCCAAATCGGTGATGTTGCGGAAATTTTGGAAATCAGGGTCATTTTGGTAATTTTGATAAACTAGGGGCAATTTCGTAAATTTTTTCAAATCAGGGTATTTTGGACTTTCACAAAATAGGGTTTTTTTTGAATACTTTTACAAAATAAGAAAATTTTATTGAAGTCGGGGTAATATGGTAATTTTAAAACTCAAGGTCATTTTAGTAATTCTACAAATCAGAAATTTTTCAGAAAAATGTTGTAAAACAATAGTTCTCACAAATTAAAAAGAAATTTTAAGAGTTTTAAAACTAGGGTTTTTTTATGAAAATACGGCTAGTTCCCTTTCGGGTTTTAGTTAGGGTTTAGCCCATGAATAAGTCCTATTGGTTAGGGTGAACCGAAGCTACGCACCAGGTAGGATTCGAGTGGAGAGGAGGTGAGTCACGCGGACTGCTTAAATACCAAGCTCCCACCGAATACCAATCATAGACATGCGCACAATGGTTGCCACACCCTAACTCGGTGACTTAACCACAGGTTTGGTTTATTAGGCATTTAAGTCTTATGTAAATATTGGGGTAAACTAGTCCTAGGGTTCACATACTTATCATACTATTCTACGTTCCATTCCATTTCTACCCTTCTACAAATCATAATATATTTCACACAAAGGATAGGGGTACTTACCTGGTGGACTGCGGGTCGGAGACTTAGGTGCCATACCAGAAAAACCTGCTTATATTCAAAAACTCATTTGGGCTCGATTTATAAACATTTTGGGCCTTAAACCCAAGGTCGAGGGTTTGAAACTGGGCTCTGATACCAAACTGAAACACCCCAAACCCGGCCCACGAGCTTTAACCAGATTTGGTATGTTCCTCAAGTAAACCGGTTCAAAATTCTTTTGTTACTTAGGAAAAACTTGTGTGATTTTTAAAAAAAATATTGCTTGGGTTGGGCTTGAGTTGAAAACAAATTTATCTTATGTTAAAACCCATTTATTTAAGATGACAAAACATTTAGAGTTAATTTTAAAAGGAATTTACTTAAACTTTATTTGATAAAAATCCATAAACATAATAAATAAAAGAAAAAAAATAAAGTAAACCACAATGGCCTTATTATATCAATGATCCCAAAGTAAAACTTAAAATACTTAAAATAAATTGAAAGTCCAAATCATAAATTTCTTGCTATGCATGGCCACCTTTAAGCTCCTGCCGACCCGGTCCATTACTGCTCATCACCTGAAAAATATTCCCCAACGGGGTGAGTCAACAGACTCAATGTGTACACAACACTAAGTCATAATAGAATCAGGCATACAAATGATACACATTCAAATCATAGAATACAATTAATGATGCATTCCCAAACCCAAACCTAATGGTCCATCCGCTACACACCACCCGTACCTGCCAGTCACACCGTGGGGACTACTAAGTCAACCCTCCATCCGCTACACACCATCGAAGGCAGTCGCTGCAGTCGACGTGCTCATCGCCCATATAATTTGTGTCATTAGACACCATATTCAAATAATGTAACCGAAGTTACCAAATTCAGATAATGTAACCGGAGTTACCATATTCAAATTTTGTGACCGTAGTCACCATATTCCGTTGGTGAGACCGAAGTCAACACCTTCTTCCCCTTTCACATATATCCCGAATGCCCCATATATCATACATAACATACTTAATTTCTCATTATTCACATGTTAACAATATAACATATTCGTAATCCTATCGAAAGTAGGAAACGTACCTGGGTACTCTTACCACATTTGTGGTACTTAGCCACATTCACATTCTTATGCATATTCATATATTAAAAATAATTGCCATATGATATATCGAAAATTAATGTGAGTACACACATTCTTAATAATACATTTAATTTAAACATAGCCATAAACCTATCAAAACTTAGGGTAGGGTACACACCTGATTTGCTTAACGAATTCCTTGAAATCCCGAAATCTGATCTACTGCCTTAGATCTCAAATTCCTACATTTGATTAATCACTTACTACTTTAATAAAAAGCCATTCGGCCATAAATCCAAATCCTAGTAGGATTAGTATTCTTAAAACTTGCCTTGAAATTCTCAAATCCCGAAATCCTTTTATCCCTCTGTCGAAATCCCTATAACTTCATGTTAGATCCATTTATTCACAACAAATAACCCTTAGCCGTATGTTAAATATGACTTACCTTAGATTCTTAAATCCCGAAATTCACCGAATAATTAGGGAACACGCGGCTTATGGTGTACCTTCGGGAAAAGAACTTCTCCTTCCTTGTAGTCGACACTCAGTAAATCCCGAAAGATCTCCTTACTTTAGGAATCGACAATCCTTGCTTGAGCCTTTAACAATATTCGGCTATGGCCTTGATGTGGATTAAAATTTCGGCTTCTTGATGACCAGTAGAGGATTTTTGGTTTTTCAAAGAAAGAAGAGGAAGATATAAAACTTAGGAAAATTCGGCAAGACTAGGGGGATTCTGCTTTCGGCTTTGTGAAGAATTGAAAAGAGAAAGAAGAACAATGACAGAGAGAATTCGGCAGAGAGAAGAGAATTTGCTTAAGAAATTTGGCAAAGGAAAAGTGAATGAATGAATGGCCTCTCTTTTCCTTTTATAGCCAAATTTACTAGGCTAGAGTCCCTTACTTGGCCACCACTCTTCTTTATTTGATAGCTTTATCTCTTTAATTTAAAATAATTAAAGAAATATCCTTTATTATCTCTTATCTCTTAATAAAAATAATACTAATAATAATCCTATTTTATCTCTTCCTTATCTATCAAAATAAAAGGGATAAATCCATATTTATCCATCTATTATCTCTTCAAAAAATAATCCAATAAAAATCCTTTATTATCACCTTATTAATCACATATTTATGAAAATAAAACACCTCCTTTTCTAGAAGCATGTGCCGTCCACCTCAGCCTTCTGGAAGCCAAAATAAAACCTTATTTATTTGCTTCCCAAGTGACTCGAACTCATGCCCAACACCCTTGCATGTGGCGCCATTTCCAGAGGCCCTAAGTGGCATCTTCAGGCCACTTTTCCAAGCCTGTTTGTGTGTCAAATCTTACCAACTTTTTCTTTTAAGGCCTCCTTGCCCTAATTTCCTATTTTAAACTTTAAAATTCGACATTTCTAGGTCATTTCTAAGTTTCCTAAAATTTTCGATCGGCTCTGTATACTTGCCATTTTCTTACATTTCCAAGTTTCCAGAATGTTCACTTTCCATTTTTGAACCATTTCCTTACATTTCCAGGTTTCCAAAAATGTTCATGTCCAATGCATTTCCAGGTTTCCAAAAATGTTCATTTCCAATTTATTTTCATACATTTCTGAGTTTCCAAAAATATCAAAAATTTATTCATAATACTTAAAACTTGTCATTTCGTACAATTAAACCGAAAATGCATAGGCCCTTTCTAGGATGTTACATTACATCAAAACATACCATTTGATTTACCTATCAATAACACACCAAGTGGTACCAAATGTGTCATTCAACAACTAACACTCATATCCATATATGTCATCCAAAACAAATGTATCAAACCACCACATTGAAACATATCACATGACCATTTACCATGTGCATTTTAAGTTACCATTTCATCCTCAAACATTCAAGTATCATGAACTAATATATGAACCATTTTAAAGTCAAATATATACATGCCAAAAACCAAATCCTTATCAGCATCCAAAATGCCATAAATACAAGCCAAAACACATAGACCAAACATTGTCCAAAATATCTATACATGCCATTATAACCAAACTTTAAACATCCAAAAACACTGATATGGCCGATGGATAGTGTGATATAACTCTGACAAGCTTCCAATCCAAACAAGCTTCCAATTCACTATAAAACACGAAAAATAACACAGAGTAAACATATAAGCTTAATAAGTTCGTATAATGTAAAATACAACTTACCAATCAACACATAATAGGTAAGATAAACATGACATAATCCAACCACACTTGGCCAAAGCCTAAGCGTGTTCACCAAACATGTTAGCCATTTAAACATATAATATAGGCAATATCAATATGGATGAGCACAATATTTAATCATGTATCATATGCATATATCATCCATTTTCATTCTCAATTCATATCGAACTATTACCATTTTATGTCCAAATAATGCCCGTTGAACCATTTAGAATACCGTTGGATACCCGGGATATCACACACATAGTGTGCTAACTCATATAACTGTAATTCGTCAAATCCTGTACATGTATGCTCAGAAGAGCTGTGAATTAGAATGCTCAGACGAGTTGTGAAAATGGGCTTGCTCACACGAGTTGTGGGTCGGAACGTAGCTACACGATGCTGCTCACACGAGCTGTGGAGTATCCGCAAGACATGTCGAATCTCAACCATCGGTAGGACGTTCAGGACCAGCACCCGAATTATGTAAACCCTAATGACATGTCATTTGTATCCTACGAATTCTTAAGGTTCAAACAGGGTTCGGTAATCATCGTATGCAATCAGTATATACATATGGCAATTCACAATACATGTATAATTCAATTAAAAACATATAAATACAATTTAATTACACAAACTTACCTCGACGAAAAAACGTAGATATGGAGATGATTAATCTGAAACTTTATCTTTGCCCCGATCTAAAGTCGTACGGGGTTTGTTTTGATCTAAACGGATAAATTTAGCTCAATTCAATATGTATTTTATTCAATTTAATCCAAATTCATATTTTAGCAAAATTATAGTTTTTCCCTATACTTTTAATTTCTTTACAATTTAGTCCCTAACTCATAAAAATGGAAATTCATGTAATTCATCCTCAACCCACTATAGCCGAATTTCATATAGGTCCCTAGCAAGCCCTATATTTCATTTATTTCATAAATTTTCTATTTTTTAATTTAATCCCTATTTGACAATTTCATCAAAAATCATTTAACAAAAGTTGTTTATATAACAATAACTAATCATTTTCTTTCATAAATCATCAAAACTCATACACATTCATTAATTGTAAAACCCTAATAGTTTAATAGTTTCATAAATTAGTCCCCGAACTAATTAGATTAAACTACAACAATCCTGGAAACATAAAAACCATTAAAAACGGAACAAACGATACTCATATGCAAGCAAAACCTAGAAGAGCCGAATGTTCAAGCTTCTATGGCTTCCTTTCCGTATGAATTTTCGGTGGTGTTTTGTTTATGAAAATGGTACTTTAATTTTTGTTTTATTTTACTTAATTTATTTACTAAATTATTTAATTAACCTTGTTATAAAGCCATTAAATCACCTATTAAAGTGTTTATTATTGTCCACTCAAAATAACATTGGTATATTTACAAGATAAATCCCTTTACAATTAATTTCATAGCTATTTAATCCATTTAACTTATAAAACATAACTTTTGCACTTTACGCGATTTAATCTTTTTTATTAAATTAAACATGTAAACGGCAAAATTTCTTAAAGAAATTTTTATACAGAATCACAATCATGTGTAGACAATAAGATAATAATAATAATAATAAATATTTCGACGTCGAATTTGTTGTCCTAAAACCACAATTTCGATTTCACTGAAAATATGCTGTTACATTAATAATATAAAAAAATCCATAAATAAAAAATGTATAAGATTATTAAATATTAAAATAAAATGAAATAAATAGTTTTTTAAAAAATAAAAATTAAAAAACAATATGGGTGGGCCTAATGAGATTGGGTTAGTCTTTTGGAAATATAGGTGGGTTTAGGTAAAATTTTAGGCTCGAATTTTGGGTTGGGTCGAGCTTAGGCAAGTATAAAGTATGTTAACATCATGCTTAGCCCTACCGGAACCCGGCTCGGCCCATGAGCACATCTAATTTTTTTTCGAACCTCCCACTTTTTAGGCGGCCAATACACAAGTCTAATTGGAACCTCTCATTCCCCTTCTATTCTATAGTTCAAATTTTTTTCATAAAACAACTTTAAAAATCACAAATTTACAAATCAAAATCCAACCAATTTATTTTTTCGATATCCGATATTAATTATTAGATCAACTTAAATCTAATATATGTTATTCTATTCATCAATGGGTGCTAATCTCCTGTACCGATCATCAAATCATCACTTCAAACTCTCTAGCCGAGTTTTTTTTTAAACAAAAATTAACAATCCAAAAATAAAAAAATTTCAAATAATTCAATAATCATTTTATAACTTTTTAAAATAAATAAATAAAACTGGATAAATTTTAAAATTTAAAGTTAAATTTAAACAAATAAACTTTATCTATTTATTTATTTTAATTTAAATTCGCTTAAGTAATTGAAAACAACTTAAAATAGTTTAAAATATACACATATTCAGCACAAGTATAAAACTGAAAATTCTATTTTTAAAAAAATTAAAATAATAATTAATACAGAATCGCCAAGATGCCGACACAAGCTATTACTTCAACAGTTATTGACATAACCGCACTGTTTACCTAAGTTTCGGTTCAATTATATTAACTTCGATCTAATTATTATAGGGTAAACTACTAAAATAGTCACTTTTGTTTACCTCATGTTATATTTTAGTCACTTATACTTACGTTATCGCATTGTAATATTTTTGTCTGAGCTGTTAATTACCGTTAAATGTGTAATGATAAGCTGATGTGACACGTTAAATCATCATTTCAAACAAAAAATTTAAATTAATTTATACAATCAGTCCTTAAACTTTTTGGTTTTAAGCTATTTCAAACAAATCTGCTTCTTCCTCTGTGTGGACTAGTTTTATAACAAATGAAAAAAATAGAAAAATTATGTTAAAAAATGAAGAAGAGAGGAAAACAGAGGGAGAAGCAGAAAAGAATAAAAAATAAAAAAGTTAAAAAATATAAAAGAAAAAAATAAATTACTTAAAATAAAAAATATAAGGATCAATTATAGAATTAAACCTAAATTTTTCGTTTGAAATGATGATTTAATGTGCTAAGTTAGCTTACCATTACACTGTTAACGGTAATTACGATTTAGTGACTAAAATATAATCTGAATAAAATAAAAGTGACTATTTTAACAATTTATCCTTATTTAAAATCCATCTATTTTCAATTTATAAAAAGGAATATTATCGTTCAATTTAAATTATATTTTAAAATTATCTATCGGTTCATTTGCCGAAAACAGTAATAAGTTTTGGAAAAAGGGTAAAGCAAAATTACGGTTATGGTATTTGTTTGGGGTTGTTTGCATTGTAAGGAAGAAGAGAAGAAATTTATATTAAGCTACTAGTGTGCTGTTTGATTCTTAAGAAAATCCCCAAAAAGAAAAAAAAGAAAAAGGAAATTACTTTGTCTGTGGGAAAAGTCGGAGAGCCGCCATGTTTTGCCGCCGGCGGAGTGCATAAAGAATCTTCCCAAGCCAAACACTGCCAGATCTGTCTTTGAGGATACCATTTATTGGCCGTTAGGGTTTCACCGTCTCGATTTTCCGATCGTCGTACAACTGAAGCGTTCAATTACATGTCATCTCCATAAATCTCAATTCTTTTGTTTGCCTCCTAATTTAGCAATCGAATTTTAGATTTTGGCGTGATAGAAATCCAATCCCACTTTGTTTTTGTTTTTTTTTTACCTACAAAAGGAACGAGAAATAAAAAAATTACGGAATTCGGTCTCAGAAATGGGTGATTTAGTGCCTATTTACCTCGTCATCCTCGCTTTTTTTTGTACTGCTGGAGCCATTGCGTTGGCCGTTCTTCATATCTACAGGCATCTTTTGAATTACACCGAACCTATTTTTCAGAGATACATCGTCCGCATCATCTTCATGGTTCCGGTCAGTTATTTCTTCGCTGCTCTCTTTTTTGGATTATTATATATTTTCTCATACTGGATTCGTTTTCTTTGTACCTAAATTTCACAGGTTTATGCCTTGATGTCTTTCTTGTCCCTTGTTCTACCACGGAGTTCAATCTATTTCAATTCCATCCGGGAAGGGTTAGTATGCCCGACTGTGTGTGTGTTTGAATTGATCGTTAGTTTTTATTTTGCACTTCATTTCCGACTTCCATATTCTTCTAATCCGTTAACCCATTTAAATGTGTATGCTACGTATGTATATTTGGGTTGATGGATTAATTGATAGGGATGGTGTATGGATATCAAAATATGTTAAAATTGTTAACTTCTTCTATTCAATCATAGTGGTTCACTAACCATGTTTTGCTGGCTTTTATAAATTTTTTTAACTGTTATCTCCTTTTAACTGTTTCAGCTATGAAGCTTGGGTCATTTATAATTTTCTTTCTCTCTGCTTGGCATGGGTTGGAGGTCCAGGAGCAGTTGTGCTCAGCTTGAGTGGTCGAGTTTTAAAGCCATCTTGGTATCTGATGACATGCTGCTTGCCTCCTGTGCCTTTAGATGGGTGAGTATTGGATGGAATGCAGTTGGTTTGAACATTCCATTGTTGTGCACGCCCATGCATGCGGGAGTTTAGGCATTTGTGGTATCGAAAATATCTTTGCTTTCATGATTAGTTTAGATCTGGGAATTGACATTTAATAAATGGTTTAGAGTTACAAAATGCCTAGCATTCATTTCTTGGGTAATGTTTGATATGGGTAATATTTGTCAGAAGTTCACTTTTTCATTTGAGAATATGTGCCTAAGTAGAAGGGTTTAAGCAGCTTGGTTTGTGGTGCGGTTCAAGGAAAACATAAGCAAATCAATAAAACTAAGGCTCAAAAACAAGTAAGATAGAAGCAGATCTGTTAGAAAACACAGAGTTCTATCAACCTTTAGTTTCTGAAGTCTATTAATTAAAAAGAAAATTAGTAAGTTGGGCGTTAATCTGCTTTACAGTTTATTTATATTAGGGTTACGAGTGCAGCTTTAATGCTAGCACTAGATTTAAACTCTAAACTTATAATAGTGAATAAGATTAAAATAATAAAATAGCAGTGTAGTAGTTCCTGCATCATTCTCCCCAGCTTGGAAATTTCGAATCCAGTGAGAGTAAATAGCCTTTTATTATGAGATTACCCTCGCCAAATTGACTAGAGTGACACATTTCCGCTAACCTGTCTTTTGAAATTATGGGGAAATTGACAATGCCACTTCTTGATCTTATTGTGAATTGAAGATAAAAGATCAGATATCAAAGCAGCATGATTTAAATGAACTTTGTTAATATGGCTTCTAAGGTAAAGAAGAGCTATGTGCTTGTGCCATCCCTGTCTAGACCACTTCCAAATGCTAGTACAATAACAGTTCCTTTGAACTCTTAACAATTTCTGCCTCATCTTACCTTAGATCTTTACCTCTTAGTTTGATATGGGTAATGTTATTAATTGCTTTCATATTATACCCTAAACTGAATGACTGGAGTAATTGTGATTAGAATTAAATTATAACACTTTTCATATTACATCTTTAGTAATCTCAAGTTATAGGATTGTTTATATAAATATGATCAAGGACTTGACCGTTAATCATTAATACAAATGTAATCAAGAAACTTATAGATAATATGAAGACCATTACTAGATATATTACAATATAACAAGTGTATTTTAGACAAATCATTGGCCCTACACTAACAAATTCCTCCATATATCTAATGTCATGATTGATTGGAAACTTGATAAAATTTATTTTTTGGGACTTTCTTGTACTTTACACTTCATGAATTCAGCTTAAATTTGATTGCTTGCACCTGAAACTGCAATGTAGGCGATTTATACGGAGATGCAAGCAAGGCTGTCTGCAGTTTGTCATCCTGAAGCCCATTTTAGTCGCTGTTACACTCGTATTATACGCCAAAGGAAAATATAAAGATGGGAATTTTAGTCCAAGTCAAGCATATCTATATCTTACTATCATCTATACAATCTCTTACACCGTGGCTCTGTATGCTTTGGTGTTGTTTTACATGGCATGCAGAGATCTTCTTCAGCCATTCAATCCAGTTCCAAAGTTTATCATCATAAAATCTGTGGTTTTCTTAACCTATTGGCAGGTAAAATCTTGTGTGCCTGTTATTTCCTCGCATACTCATGCATGCAAAAAGAAGACAAATCCTTTGTTTTTGGCTTTTAGATACTTTTATCTTTCCTTCTATTTCATTGCATCACCCCTTTGTTGCTTTTTGGTGATAATCATCATTCAGAAATCTTGTTAGTATCTTTATAGCAAACTTTGGGGATGTGAATGCTGGTTACTGGAATGCAATCTTTCCTAACCTGTTTGCTGTCCACATTGATATCATCTTTATGATTTGTTTTATAGGGGAGGCTGTTTTTCTATATTTTGCTTGTACAATGTACAATGTATTAAACCCTGTAAAATAGAAGGCGTGCCTATATTGATGGTTATCCATAACATCTTGTGTTGTGATGGCATTGTACTGTTTGTAAACCTCATCTAGTTGCATAGGTGCTAAATAAACTCAAAACATCCCTTTCTTTTATTTCTTTTTGCAGGGTGTTATGTTTTTTCTTGCTGCAAAATCTGGATTTATTAAGGATGCTGACGAAGCAGCTCAATTTCAAAACTTCATTATATGTGTTGAGATGCTTCTAGCTGCTCTAGGTCATCTTTATGCATTTCCATATAAGGAGTATGCTGGTGCAAATATTGGTATGTCTCGTGGTTTTACACGAAGCCTTGCACATGCCTTGATGTTGAATGACTTCTATCATGATACTGTTCACCAGGTGAGCCTTACTTCTGTTGCCATTTCCCAAAGGTTCCTCTACTGGATTCTTCTTCTTTTGTTTAGGGTTATTTATGGTTTTTATCATATTCGCAGTTTGCACCTACGTATCATGATTATGTACTGTACAACCATAATGATGGTGATGAGGGAACAAGGAAATACCGGTCGAGGACTTTTGTGCCAACTGGGCCTGAGATGGATGCTGCTAGAAGAAACAAACACATGATTGGAAACAAGCTAGAAGATATTCAGCTATCCAGTCTCCCATCATATGGTACAAGCGCTCCCCAAAACCCTAGCTCTGTACCAGATTCTACAAGCGGTGATATTACAAAATCAGCACTGCTTGTGGACCACTCAAATTCTTATTCAGCGCCATACGATATGTCACTTATTGACATGGATCTATCCAGTTACCCTTCAAAAGTTCCTGCAGCGAAAGATACTGAACCTAGGTGACAAGTGTGTAGTAGCATCCTTAAGACAGGCTAGAAAGAAGGCTGCATCCTCGGGGACTTAGGTTGGGGTAGGGGGAGTGAGGCTGGAGTCGGGAGTGTCTGACATAACATTATTTCTGACATTGGACAGCCTCCTATGTGAAGTTGTGTGTTGGTTGGTGATTGGTGTGGATTTGCTTACGACCTCAGCTCCCGGTATTTTCTCTCTTTTGCCTGTGTTGATTTCAGTCACACTGTAAATTATGGTCACTTTGTAGCTCTCGTAGTGGAGCATCTGCCTGCCGGTAGTTGTCTGATTTTGTCGCTATATGCTCTGTAGATGCAAAGCACTCTAGGTCATAGTTGAAGGATCTGAATTGGGGTCATGAAAATTTGGTTTCAACTTTTGATTCACTTTCAATCTTGATTCTGTTTTTGCTTGTTATTCAAATGATGTCACCATTTGGTATCATACTAAACTATACTTGCCTTAGTATAGCATCAAAGGGTTGGAGTAGTAGTTTTTCTTTCAAAAATTAGATGGATTCATGTATTTTGTGGTGTCATAATTATTTATGTGTAATTAAGGCTTGTGTCCAATTATATGTGAGACTTGAGAAGAGTCCAATATATATATATATATATACACTTGGGAGATGAGTTTCACCCATGTTTTCTCAAGGGCTTCCACTCGTGCCTTATTCAGTGAAATTCAACGACTCCATTGTTTGTGTTTGCTTTGACTGAATTGAGTAAAACGGCAGGGTAGTATTACGGCCTCATTCTTTAAATGGTTGTAATAATAGCCAATTCAAGGCTACCACCAAAGAATAGTTATTCCGGCCTCTTTCGGAGTAGCCACCAAATTTTTTTCCCAAACCAGAAATCATTTTAACCTTAATTTCAACCAATGGATGGCAGAAAAATCAAGAAGAAACAGAAAGAATGATGAAAGTGAAAGAAACAAAACTAGTTTTGGAAACTTAATATTATTGAATATTGACTTAATTCATGGTCGCAATAAATGAAGGGTTTTTTTTTTTTAATTGGTGGAAAGAGTGTTTAATTTCTGAATTTTTGAGACAATGAGATAGTAAATTAATACATGTACGTTACATCAAAAAGTAAATCGATTATTCTATCAAATAGTAAATGGGTTTTTGTACATTAGTATGAGGTGAATATGGCCAACCACGCTAGTTTTTAATAATATGAATGGATAAAAATTTTATAAGAAAAAACCAATTTATTTTTCGATCTAATGTACAAAGACTAATTTACTTTTTTTTCCAAGAAAAAAAGACATAATGCAACTTGACCCTTAGTTAGAGGTCTCCATGGGTTGGGCTGGGTTCAGATTAGGCCTTAACAAATTTTTAGGCTTATTTGATATGCTTGAGCTCGGCTCGCTCGTATTAAATTTTTTTTATATAAAAAATTTTAAAAAACATAATACATCAAAAATATTAAAATAAATGTTTTCTAACAAATTGAAATAAATTTTAAAAAGTATTTATACTTAAATAATACTAAGATAGATACAATTTAACAAGCAAAAGCTTCTCTCTATAATAGTAACAAAATTTAAAATAAAACAAGGGTTATACAATATCCAAACAATAACAATAAAATAATAACAACATAATAGTAAAATGACAACAATATAATGGCAAAACAACATATATTTTTTTTAAATTCTGGTCGAGCCCGAGCAAAAAAACCTTACTCGAGGTCTGACTCATTTTTTAAACGGGGCTTATATTTTTGGCTAATACTATTTTTTGTGCCTATATTTTTATTCAAACTTTCTTATTTTTTAAATTATACCCGACCTATAGACATATCTATTCTATAGTGTAAAGATCTGTATGATAATTTTATACTGATTTATTGGACACTTAGAAACGAAAGCACATTATGTTGACATTATAAACAAACAAAAGCAAAACAAAATCAATTAAATATGATATACATCCGCAAATACACACACATTCCTTTCCTTTGCAAATGATTGGATTCCACTCCTAACATGGGCTTCAATCATTGCACATGCGCACCTCCCATGCATATACATATATTAACAAGCAAGTTTAATATATATACATATATATATATTAAATGTTATTTGGTTATATTTAATTCAATCGGTATTTGTATTGGTTGTCAGTATAAGAGTATGTGAATTTAATCGTTTGAGTGTGCTGAAATACATTATCCTTATATTTAAAGGTTCGGAAGAGACTATAAATAATTCTAAACATTATATAAAAATAAAATAAATATGATAATGACCTATAATAATTCGGAAAAGAAAAAAGAGAAAAATATGTACAAAATTAGAATAACTGTATGTGGATGCTGGCCATGTGTGGAAAAGAAGCTACAATTACAATATATTTATAGATGCCGCAGCTGGAATACACTTAGGTTAATTACAATGCAAGGCATGTGTTGTAAGGTATGAAAAACAGCCAAATTTTATAATATATTATATTGCATACATAGTATGCATTTGACCCTAAAAAACAACACCGGCCGTTTATTCTTTGTCCCGCACTGTTTACATATACTCTTAGATTATATATAGGAATAATGTTTTATTTCACCCTTCGACTTTACCAAAAAATTATTTTATTCTTTTATTTAATTTTTCGTTTTTTAGTTATTAAATTTGTATTATTTATCAAATTATTATACATATAGATCTTATATCATCAACAGTGTCGAAACTAGGAGGGTTGGTAGGGGCTCTGGCTTCCTTTAAAATGGAAATTTTTTTATTTAAACGCTTTATAAATTATATAATTTTAAATTAGTAATGGTAAAATTACACTTTGGCCCCCACAATGATAAAATTTTTATTTAATCCTAATAGACTATTACATTTTTACTATCATAAAAATATACGATTTAATTCCGACATCCCAAAATACCTTTCTAGTTCCGTCACTGAACATCAATTATAAAAAGTATTTTAAAAAGTATAAAATTATAAAAAAGTAATTTTTAAAATTTTAAAAACTAATTAATTGTCACGTGTATGCCATCATTTGGGGGTGATTTGACAAACAATTAGGAGCAGAACCAGGAGGGTTGGCAAGAGCTCTGACCCCCTAAAATAAAAAATTATCTATGTAGACTCTTTTATAATTTATAAAATTTTAAATTAGTGATGATAAAATTACACTTTGCCCCCTCAAAAATGATAAAATTTAAATTAATCTTTTAAAAATTATAAAGATATAGACTATTAAATTTCCGGCCCCTAAAAACAATTCTGGCTTCGTCTCTACAAACAATACAGGTTGAAGGACTTAAGTAACCGAAAAATTAAATAACAGACTAAAATTAATTCTTTTATAAAGTTTAAGAGAAATAAAAATAAAATTTTCCTTTTATATATATACATGATTGATCATCACCTTTGACCACGTACTTCATTGAAGTTCAGTGAAGACTTCAAGTTCCAGTGTTATTTCTTTTATCTTTCTTTGTTTGTGTATTAATTTCAATGGGGCAAATCCATTTGGAAAGCGTCTTGCGGGGACAAGCAAGGCAATGCCGTCGCTACGAAAAGCTGCTATCGCCGCCGCCGCAGCCGCAGAATGACGGGAACAAGGTGGTAGTAAGGCGGCGGCCAAGAAGGCGGTGGCTGAAGAAAATGAGCGGAGGAATACGGTTATCATCATCACGTTCCATAAAGCTAAGATTAATGTTGAGTTTAAAGGCATTATCAATTGTAAGGTTGATGAATGCAGGTTTAGAATTATTAAGTAGGAGTCCCATGGCCATGAATGTCATCTTCTCCACTCACTGGGGGCTTCCCACTCTATCTAATCTCTCACTTCACCAACAGGCCCTTTGAATTTCTTTTTTAAAAAAAATATATTATTATTTTCACAAAATTATACATTTTATTTGTAATTTGATAATGAAAAGAGTGTAGCAAAACTTGCAGAGATTATTTTATTTTATTTTTTATTTGTAATTTGGATTATGGAATTGAGATTTTTTTTTTCAATTTAATATATATGCAAGTGGAATCCATTAAAATTTAAGTAGTTGGTTCAAGAGTTGAGTTATTTGTCTAACTCAATGGCTTGATCTCGTTTGGAAAGTAAGTAAGAAGGTTTGGACAAAATTATAGGCTCAAAAAATGAGTTTAGGTAAAAAAATGAAGTCCGTTTCCTAAATGGGTTGGGCCTCGTGTAAGCTTCTTTTTACCCGGGCCCGACCTAAATTTGCAAAAAAAAATGTTGCTGTGTTTTGTTGTTGTTTTCCTGTCATTTCACTCTTATATTATTATTATTTGGTTGTTGTTGTTTGGATATTGTATACTTATTGTTTTATTGTTAAATTTGTTATTATTTTATATGCATTTACTTATTAAGCTACACCTATTTTAGTGTTACTTAAGAATAAATATTTTTTTCATTTATTTTCAATTTATTGGGAAACATTTATTTTAATGTTTTTAGTCTGTTTGATGTATTATATTTTTCAAATTTGTTTTTATATAAAAATAATATTATAAAAAATAATATGGGTAGGTCGGGTCGGGCAAAATTTTAGGCCCATTTTTTGAGCAAGGGTCTAGAAAACGGGCTTAAAATTCTATTAACATGATCACTTCTACTCAAAAGCTTGCCCGAAATTTGAGAGGATTTGGGTGAAAGCATTAGACTTGAAAAGTAGACTTCTACTAAAACTTAGACCCATTTAAAATATGGGTTAGGTTCGAGCCTAACCTATTTCTAAGTTTATAATATATTATAGGGATGATATCAAAACTGCACATGAATTTTGATCCAATGTGTAATTTTTTTTTTGAAAATATATCCAATGTGCAATGTTACACATAGACTTCAATTTTCTGTAATTTTATATATGATATTTTTATTTGATTCGATTTTCACAAATTACTAACAACGTTATCGAATTAGCACCATTTTACGTTGACATATTGCATACACAAACAATTATATTAATCCAATGCGAAAATAAATGTATGTATCCATTTCTTTAAATGTGTACAATTGAAATTAAATTAAAGTTTCATGTATATATATGAACAACAATTCAAGTTTCAAGTGTATAATTGCACCAAATCAAAGTTCACGTATCAATTTGCACATTGAACCAAAGTTCATATATAAATTTGATATTTACCCCTATATTATATTATGTAATTTATAACACATGAAAAATTAAATCTACTACTAATATATAATACTATAATGTAAAAATATTTATAAAAAAAGTTAAATTACCGATATATGATTTTAATAAATAAATAAAATTTTAGAAAATGTTGAATTAAAAATAATATAAATATTCTTCAAAAAATTAAAAATAATATGAACGGGGCCTAAAGGTCGGGCTTGGGTAAGCATAATATGTGTTAATATCATGCTTAAGTCTAGTCTAGCCCATAAATATCTCTATTCCAACCGTTGAATTTATCAATATAGTTGTACTTGTCATGCATATAAATTTTCAAATTGATTCGATATCTCTATTATATTAATTTCAAATACTATTTTTATTAATATATATTTAATGGTTGAAAGTTTTTTTTTACATAAAATAAATAGTTAAATATTTTTAATTTACTCAAAATTTGACATGCATGATCAACATAAATAGAATATAAAATATGATGGTTCGACTGTTAAAGTATTAATTATAGGAAAAATTATAAATTTATGTAAAACTACTTGAGTTTTATACCAATTTAAGTGGATCCTTCCCTATGTGTGTCTGTATATATATATATTTGTACGATTAATCTTTTAACAACCCAATCATCCTATTTCATATTCCATTAATGTAGATTAAAGTTGTCCAACAACCAAGTAAGTTTGAGCCGACTTGGGTCGATATTAGACAATGATTGTTTTTTTTTTTAAGTAGGAGTCCCATGGCTATGAATGTCATCTTCTCCACTCACTGGGGGCTTCCCACTCTATCTAATCTCTCACTTCACCAACAGGTCCTTTGAATTTCTTTTTTAAAAAATATATTATTATTTTCACAAAATTATACATTTTATTTGTAATTTGATAATGAAAAGAGTGTAGCAAAACTTGCAGAGATTATTTTATTTTATTTTTTATTTTTAATTTGGATTTATGGAATTGAGATTGTTTTTTTTTCAATTTAATATATATACAAGTGGAATCCATTATTCAGATGTAAAATTTAAGTAGTTGGTTCAAGAGTTGAGTTATTTGTCTAACTCAAAGGTAGGCTTGATCTCGTTCGAAAAGTAGGAGGGTTTGGATAAAATTATATGCTCGAAAAATAAGTTTGAGTAAAAAATGAAGCTCGTTTCCTAAATGGGTCAGGCCTCGTGTAAGCTTCTTTTTACTCGGGCCCGACCCAAATTTGCAAAAAGAAATTGCTGCTGTATTTTGTTATTGTTTTCCTGTCATTTCACTCTTATATTATTATTATTATTTGGTTGTTGCTGTAACATCCAAAAATAAAAATTTGGGTGTTTTGATAAGAAAACACAATTATGGCAAAGGAATGATGGAGAAGAAAATAGGAAAAACACAATTATGGCAAAGGAATAATAGAAAAGAAAATGGGGAAAACACAATTATGGCAAAGGAATGATGGAGAAGAAAATAGGAAAACACAATTATGACAAAAGAATGATGGAGAAGAAAATGGGGAAAACACAATTATGGCAAAGGAATGATGGAGAAGAAAAGGGGGGAAAACACAATTATGGCAAACTTTGACTTTTAGGGAATGGATGTGGATGGTTTTGGCCAAATTTCCTATTTGCGAATCTTGTGTCTTTTTCTCCCAATTTGCTATTTCCATTGCCGAAACCTCCTAGCACAATTGTGCAATTTTTTTCAATCTTTCTTCTCTTTTGTTTGATCAAATATTCATCTTTTGTTCATCTTTCTTTGATAGCCGAATCACCTAGCATCCATCCAACCTTCCATTTTTTTTCTTTTTATCATTCCTTCAACCTTTCTTCCATTTTCCTAAATCGACATTACCATATGATCAAATCTTCTTTATTATTTTCTCTTCAATAGCCGAATTTCTATCATCTTCTATCTTCCCCATTTTTGTGTGTTGGACATCTCTCCTTGATTGAATCGGGTAAGGGCTTCATTTCTACTCCTTTCATTTTCTTCTCTTTCTAGCCGAATATGTATGTTCATCACTATACAGCTATTTCACTTTGTTTCTTATCGAAATATCACTCTCTCCATCACTCTCATATTTGATCAACTCTTTTTCGTAGAATTCTAGTGGGTGGCCTAATACCAAATCCTTGTTGATTCATTGTAGTCATAAGCCAATTGGTGGGAATCGGGATTATGATCGATTAAGGTAAGGAGTCTTTTCATAGTCCATTCGGTATCGCTATTCGGTTATGGTGTTAATCAGATTGAAAGATTGGCTAATCGATTATGTTGTTAGGCACTAAATCGCTCGATACTCTCTACTTGTGGATTTTTCGGAAATAGTGGTAAAGTTGAACACTTATCTCTCGTGATAAGAGACTCGGATTGTTGGTAAGCGGTATAGATTGTTAATCCATCGCAATACTTGGATGAAGTTGTAAATTGGGTTTTGGACTAATTGTTGGCCGATTGTATCTTTAGGTGCCGCGGAGAATATCGTGTTGCGGATTCCGAATAAGGTGTGTAATCCCGTACTTTCCGTATCCATATCTGAAATGGTGTGTAATCTCATACTTCACTGAAAGTTTGTATGAAATATTCTGTGAATTGGTTGAAATACCGAAGAAAACCAAAAAAAAACCGGCATCCGTGATCACTCGGGCGTGCGTATGATCATAGTGGTAATCGTATTTTGTAATAAAACAGTTTCGGTTAGAAGCAGTGATGTGTTTTTGAAAAATCATGAAAATAGGAGAAAGGGAATTAGAAAGTTAATAAGATATCAAATTAAATCTTACTGTGTCTATTTTGATATGGAAGAAACGGAGAAGGAAAAGGAATTCTATATTCTGAGATATTCTAATTTTAGTGAGACTGGTACTGATTGACTTCGTGGTTCTCTGATCTGTTTTTGAAAAATCATATAAAATTGTACAAAGTGAATTATGGGTTATAATTTATATGTATGGGTTCCTTAGTGAGTCTATTTTCATTAGAAATAAGTGGGAGCAATATATGAAAACCGTACAGCGAGATATTTGAAATTAAGATAAGAGAGATCAGAATCATTGGTCAATGAAACAAGCGAAACTTTAAGGAATAAACTGTACTAATTGGATAAGTCAAAAATTCTGGAAAAAATTATAGTAAGAAGATATATGAGTCTAGTTTTAAGGAAAATTTACGGATTTAAATTTCGAGATTTCTAACTTGAGTTATAGTCAATTTAGTCAGTACGATGCAGATGGACAGTTTTAAATTTTTATGCCCAAATTAGTAGTTAAATCTAGATTGCGAGATTACCGAATTGCCCTTAGTGGGTACGATTGCCGAATTGATAATTTGCTATATGGGCCAATTTGATAATTTGCTATATGGGTCAACTTGATAATTTGCTATATGGGCCAATTTGATAATTTGCTATATGGGCCAATTTGATAATTTGCCATATGGGCCAATTTGATAAATTGTTATATGGGTCAACTTGATAATTTGCTATATGGGCCAATTTGATAAATTGCTATATGGGCCAATTTGATAATTTGCTAAATGGGCCGATATGAAAATATGTGAAATGGGCCAAGATAATATTCTGCTTAGTGGGCCAAGTTAATAAATTGTTATAATGGGCCTGAAAATTTGTAAGAAATATATGAATGTATTATTATGAATTGTTATGCATTATATACATGAATTGCATGGGATAGGATAATGATGAAGAGAAGTTCTGGTAGCTCTGTTACGTAAGTCTGGTGGTTCTGCCACAAATCTGAAAAATGGCAATGCCATATAAATTCAGTTAATCTTGTGGCTTGTCCACAAATTTGATAAATGTCTTAATGCCTACTTTTGGTGTGTTGGCGGGGTGGGTTACTAAAGCTCCCCACAGGTGTGTTGGTTGGTACGGGTGGTGTGTAGCGGATGGAAAACTAGGTTTGGTTTGGGAATTTCATATCATATGCATATTATATATGATACATTTATATTATTGTAAACGGGCTTTGGCCCAAATAATTGCTTAATGGATTTTGGCCCAGTAAACAACGGTAAGAGGGTTACACACTGAGTTCTAGTAACTCACCCCATTTTTCCTTACCCCTTTCAAGTAATGATCATTGATGGAGACTTGGGACATGGATGACTCGGTGGAGGCCATACTACAAAAACGGTTTAATTTGGAATTTGGATTTCTTTTAGTACTTTTAATTACTTTGCTATTTGAGTTAAAGTTGTAATAAGGCCTCTGGATTAATTTTTGTTTTGTTATTGTTTGACGAATTTATAATTTGCTCTAAGTACTTCAACTTGAGATTTTTCTAAAAACTTAAATAAAAGTTTTTCTAAAATGGATATACAAAAAGGGTTTCATAATAAACTTTCATAAATATTTTTTTTAAATCGGAAATTTTATCTTAAAATTTTCATCAACACTTTTCGAAAATTATTTTTAAATTCTTTTAAATCTTCTCGAATTACTAACGATATTTTTAAAGTCTCGGTTTATAAGATTTTCGTATCTTAAATTTATCAATTTATCAATCAATCTTTTATTCAATAATACTTTACCAAATTTATTAAAAATGGGAGTTTGTTTTAATCGATTTTAAATCTATTTATGTACAAATAAAAGGACTTCGTAGTATTTTTCTCATGTGACATATCAGATCTGGTCATAATGCATGGGCCGGGTTTGGGGTGTTACATCCTATGATATCAGAGCCTGGTTTTAAAACTCGGTTGTGGTTTGGGCTAAAAAAAACGTTTTCAAAGCTGTTTAAAATTTTAATTTATAATGCATGTTCTAAAGGAAGTATGGCACCACGAGTATCCGACACCAAGTCAAGTAAGTTATGTTTTCAATTTATGATTATTGTGGTATGACTACAGAAATACTCTAGAACTTTCAGTTTTAGGAACTGAAACTATAGAGATTGAGACTATAGGATTTGTTTTGCGAAAACGACTTTACTTTCTATATTTCATAAAACATTGAATAACATATTGATTTCTTAATCAGATTAAGTCAAATTAACAATCATGAGCACTAGAGGATGTGGACGCGGTAGACGTGGCCATGGTAGAGGCCGATGTGCTAGAGTTATACCCGAAGCATCAGGAAATATGCCGGAAATGGACGCACCTGCGTCACCCGTTACTGAAACTGGATCCCCTGACCGTATGAAGGAGGACATTGCCTTGTCCCAAGCAATGTTGCGAGTCTTAGAAAGGGTTGCTGGGGCTAGAACTGGGCCAGTAGCTCGTGGATCAATTTCGAAACGACTTAGATCAAGTGGTGCCGAGGTTTTTAGGGGTGTCTCGGGTGTAGCCCCAAATGTAGCGGAGTATTGGCTCGAGGCAGTGGAACGGATCATGGATGATTTGGAGTGCACCACCGAGCAGAAATTGAGAGGAGCTGTGTCCTTGTTAAGAGATGATGCGTATCAATGGTGGCTCACTGTTCGGAAGGGCACTCAGGCCGATCGCGTTATTTGGGATTCCTTCAAAACTTCATTTCAAGGAAAGTATGTTGGGCTAGCTATGTGGATGCCCGGAGGAAGGAATTCCTTAATCTGGTTCAAGGAAGTAAGACCGTGGCAGCTTATTAAGCGGAATTTCTACGCCTTAGTCCTTATGCCCGAGGTATTGTGCCAACTGACTATGAATGCTGCGTGCGTTTCGAGGATGGGTTAAGTGATGAATTACGGGTACTGATAGCCCCACAACAAGTAAGGAATTTTGCCACACTGGTGGAGAAATTGAAGATAGCTGAAGAGGCTAAGCACTCGGAGCGGCAAAACCGAGAAAAAGATAGAGGCAAGAGCAAGAGGGACTTTAAATACTCAAGTCCTACTAGAGGGTTTCAGAAGAGGCCCAGGAAGGATGAGCCAGCATGAGTTAGGGCACCAGCTGCTACCAATAAAATACAACCATGTGCTGACTGTGGAAGACGACTCCCTGGTGAATGCTGAAAGAGAACCGGTGGTTGTTTCAAATGTGGTTCTAAGGACCACCAGCTTAAAGATTGTCCTTGATGGACTGCTCCGACTCAGGAAGCTCGTAACTATGAAGCACGGCCAGTTAGAGGTGCTCAGCAGCCACCGAGAGGCTGTGGGCCAGGTCAAGGTGGTAATGGCAGAGGACGAAGTCAGGGTGCACCGGGTAGAGGTACTGGTTTCAGGGGTAACGCGGAGGCGAGGCAGCCAGGACTGGTTTATGCGGTCAGACGCCAAAAGGATGGTGATTCACCTGATGTGATAACCGGTACGTTCTTTATATCTGATGTACCTGTTACTGCTTTGAAAGATATCGGATCCACCCATTCGTATGTTGCTAGTGCTGTATCTGGAAGTCTGAACATTAGATTTGAGATTACTGCTAGGGAGATGATGGTAATTAGTCCTTTAGGACAATCTGTGCTAGTAAATAAATTATTTATAGATGTGCCTCTAGAAGTTCAGGGAGAAACATTTTTGGCGGATTTGATGGAACTGCCTTTCGGCGAGTTCGATCTTATTTTGAGTATGGACTAGTCGGTGAAACACCGTGTGAACTTGGATTGTGCTGCAAAGCGGATGATACTAAAAACTTCGGAAGATAAAGAGGCAGTGATGATAGGTGAAAGGAGAAATTATCTATCGAATTTGGTGTCTGCTTTAAAGGCAGAAAAGTTGGTACGAAAAGGGTGTGGAGCATTCCTAACCTTTATTAGTGCGTTGGATACCAAGGAATTATCGGTGGAAGGTGTTTGAATGGTAAAGGAGTTTTGGACGTCTTTCCTGAAGAACTTCCAAGATTGCCTCCAGATCGTGAAGTAGAGTTTGGCATTGAGTTATTGCCAGGAACGGCCCCAGTGTCCATTGCTCCTTATAGAATGGCGCCGAAGGAGTTAGCGGAGCTTAAAGCTCAAATTCAGAAGTTGTTGGATCGGGGATTCATTCGACCGAGTGTGTCACCATGGAGAGCTCCGATCTTGTTCGTCAAAAAGAAAGATGGGTCGATGCGTATGTGCATCGATTATAGGCAGTTGAATAAGTTGACGATCAAGAATAGGTATCCGTTGCCAAGAATCGACGACCTGTTTGATCAATTGCGAGGAGCTTCGGTTTTCTCGAAGATAAATTTGAGATCTGGTTATCACCAACTTAAGGTCAAGGAGGCGGACATTCATAAGACTGCATTTCGAACTCGTTATGGGCATTATGAATTCTTAGTGATGCCATTCGGGTTGACTAACGCACCAGCTGCATTTATGGACATGATGAATCGAGTCTTCCAACCCTATTTAGACCGGTTTGTAGTGGTGTTCATAGATTACATCTTGGTATACTCAAAGAATGAAGAAGAGCATGATTCACATCTGCGGATAGTATTGCAAATATTGCGGGAAAAGCAACTTTATGCCAAATTCAGTAAGTGTGAATTTTGGCTGAAAGAAGTAACCTTCTTAGGACATGTTGTGTCGGTCGAAGGAATTAGAGCTGATCCCAGGAAGGTAGAGGCTGTGTTGGATTGGAAACCACCGAAGTCAGTAGCCGAAATTCAGAGTTTTTTAGGGTTGGCTGGTTATTACCATCGTTTCGCTGAGGGATTCTCGTTAATTGCTGCACCCCTAACTAAACTATTGTGCAAGGAAGTACCATTTGTGTGGTCAGATCAGCAGCAAGAGAGCTTTGAGAAATTGAAGAAGATTCTGACGGAAGCGCCAGTATTGATTCAACCTGAGGCTGGAAAAGAGTTTATTGTTTACTGCGATGCGTCACACACGGGCTTGGGATGTGTGTTGATGCAAGGTGAAAAGGTAGTGGCATATGCATCTCGTTAATTAAGGCCGCACGATGTGAATTATCCCACTCATGATTTGGAGTTGGCTGCAGTGGTGTTTGCTTTGAAGATTTGGAGACACTACCTATACGGTGAGAAGTCGATCATTTATACGGACCATAAGAGTCTAAAGTACCTCCTTACCCAAAAAGAGTTGAACCTAAGACAGCGGAGGTGGATAGAACTATTGAAGGATTATGACTTCTCAATCGAGTACCATCCTGGAAAGGCTAATGTGGTGGCTGACGCGTTGAGTCGTAAGGTGATATCGGATTTGAGAGTGATGTTTGCTCATCTCTGCTTGTATGAAGATGGTAGTCTGCTAGCCGAACTTCAGGTGAAGCCTGCGTGGGTAGGTCAGATTAAGGAAAATCAGTTATCAGATGAAAGATTAGGTTCCTTACTTCAGCAAGTGGAAGGTGGTGTGACAGGGGATTTTGGATTGAATAGTGAGGGAGTATTGTGTTTCCGTGGAAGAATCTGTATGCCCAAAGATTCGGAATTGAAGCAAATGATTTTGCGAGAGGCGCATAGTAGCCCATATGCTATGTATCCCGGGGAAATAAAATACATCGAGACCTCCGAGAGCAGTATTGGTGGCCAGGGTTGAAACGGGAGGTTACTGATTTTGTGAGTAGGTGCTTAACATGTCAGCAAATGAAGACAAAACATCAATTACCGTCGGGATTGCTACAACCGGTGAAGATTCAATTATGGAAATGGGAACGGATAACAATGGACTTCGTTAGTGGGCTACCCTTATCGCCTACTAAAAAAGATTCCGTTTGGGTAATAGTGGATCGGTTGACGAAGACTGCCCATTTCCTACCTGTTCATACGGATTACTCATTGCAGAAGTTGGCCAAGTTGTACGTAGCAGAGATTGTGAGGTTACATGGGGTAGCAGTGTCTATTATATCGGACAGTGACCTTAGGTTTACATCAAGGTTTTGGAAAGCCTTACATGAAGCTTTGGGAACAAAGTTAAATTTTAGCACGGCATTTCATCCTCAGTCAGATGGTCAGTCGGAGAGAGTAATCCAGATTCTGGAAGGCATGTTAAGGGGCTGTGTGATTGACTTCAGGGGTAGTTGGAAGGATTTCCTATCGTTGGCAGAGTTTGCTTATAACAATAGTTATCAATCCAGCATCCAGATGGCACCCTACGAGGCGTTGTATGGTTGTAGGTGTCGTACTCCTACTTGTTGGACTGAGCTGGGGGAGCAACAATTATTGGGTCCTGAGCTGATTTCAGAGACGGAGGAAGAAGTAAAGGTAATTCGGGCACGTTTAAAGGAAGCTTCGGATAGGCAAAAATCGTATACGGATCTGAAGCGTAAGGATATTGAGTTTGCGGTAGGAGATCAAGTCTTTCTAAAGGTCTCACATTGGAAGCAGATTTTGAGATTTAGACGAAAGGGCAAATTGAGCCCAAGGTTCATCGGGCCTTATCGGATAGTGAAGCGTGTGAGACCAGTTGCCTATCAGCTTGAGTTGCCCCCGGAGTTGAATCGGATACATGATGTGTTCCATGTATCAATGCTGAGGCGCTACCGTTCTGATCCTTCTCATATAGTGCCGATGGAAGAAATTAAGGTAAGACCTGATCTATCTTTTGAAGAGGAACCCATACAGATTTTGGATCAAGATGTTAAAGTGTTGAGAAAGAAGTCTGTTCCATTAGTTAAGGTGTTGTGGCAAAATCATGGGTCTGAGGAAGCCACGTGGGAGCCAGAAGAGGCAATTCGACAATAATACCCTCACTTTTTCTAACCAGGTAAATTTCGAGGCCGAAATTTCTTTAAGGGGGTAGAATTGTAACATCCAAAAATAAAAATTTGGGTGTTGTGATAAGAAAACACAATTATGGCAAAGGAATGATGAAGAAGAAAATAGGGAAAAACAATTACGGCAAAGGAATGATGGAGAAAAATGAGAAGAAAAAAGGGGAAAACACAATTATGGCAAATGAATGATGGAGATGAAAATGGGGGAAAACAAAATTATGGCAAATTTTGACTTTTAGGGGAATGGATGTGGATGGTTTTGGCCAAATTTCCTATTTGCAAATCTTGTGTCTTTTTCTCCCAATTTGCCATTTCCATTGCCGAAACCTCCTAGCACAGTTGTGCAATTTTTTTCAATCTTTCTTCTCTTTTGTTTGATCAAATATTCATCTTTTGTTCATATTTCTTTGATAGCCGAATCACCTAGCATCCATCCAACCTTCCATTTTTTTTTCTTTTTATCATTCCTTCAACCTTTCTTCCATTTTCCTAAATCGACATTACCATATGATCAAATCTTCTTTATTATTTTCTCTTCAATAGCCGAATTTCTATCATCTTTTATCTTCCCCATTTTTGTGTGTTGGACATCTCTCCTTGATTGAATCGGGTAAGGGCTTCATTTCTACTCCTTTCATTTTCTTCTCTTTCTAGCCGAATATGTATGTTCATCACTATACGGCTATTTCACTTTGTTTCTTATCGAAATATCACTCTCTCCATCACTCTCATATTTGATCAACTCTTTTTCGTAGAGTTCTAGTGGGTGGCCTAATACCAAATCCTTGTTGATTCATTGTAGTCATAAGCCAATTAGTGGGAATCGGGATTATCATCGATTAAGGTAAGGAGTCTTTTCATAGTCCATTCAATATTGCTATTCAGTTATGGTGTTAATCGAATTGAAAGTTTGGCTAATCGATTATGTTGTTAGGCACTAAATCGCTCGATACTCTCTACTTGTGGATTTTTCGAAAATAGTGGTAAAGTCGAACACCTATCTCTCGTGATAAGAGACTCGGATTGTTGGTAAGCGGTATAGATTGTTAATCCATCGCAATACTTGGATGAAGTTGTAAATTGGGTTTTGGACTAATTGTTAACCGATTGTATATTTAGGTGCCGCGGAGAATATCGTGTTGCGGATTCCGAATAAGGTGTGTAATCCCGTACTTTCCGTATACATATCTGAAATGGTGTGTAATCTTACACTTATCTGCAAGCTTGTATGAAATATTCTGTGAATCGGTTGAAATACCGAAGAAAACCAAAAAAAAGGGCATCCGTGATCACTCGGGCGTGCGTATGGTCGTAGTGGTAATCGTATTTTGTAATAAAACAGTTTCGGTTAAAAGCAGTGACGTGTTTTTGAAAAATCATGAAAAATAGGAGAAAGAGAATTAGAAAGTTAATAAGTTATCAAATTAAAGCTTAATGTGTTTATTTTGATATGGAAGAAACGAGAAGGAAAAGGAATTCTATATTCTGAGATATTCTAATTTTAGTGAGACTGGTTCTGATTGACTTCGTGGTTCTCTGATCTGTTTTGGAAAAATCATATAAAATTGTACAAAGTGAATTATGGGTTATAATTTATATGTATGGATTCCTTAGTGAGTCTATTTTCATTAGAAACAAGTGGGAGCAATATATGAAAACCGTACAACAAGATATTTGAAATTAAGTTAAGAGAGGTCAGAATCGTTAGTCAGTGAAACAAGGGAAAATTTAAGGAATAAACTGTACTAATTAGATAAGTCAAAAATTCTGGAAAAAATTATAGTACGAAGATATATGAGTCTATTTTCAAGGAAAATTTACGGATTTAGATTTTGAGATTTCTAACTTGAGTTATAGTCAATTGAGTCAGTACGACGCAGATGGACAGTTTTAAATTTTTATGCCCAAATTAGTAGTTAAGTCTAGACTGCGAGATTACCGAATTACCCTTAGTGGGTACGGTTGCCGAATTGATAATTTGCTATATGGGCCAATTTGATAATTTGCTATATGGGCCAACTTGATAATTTGCTAATTATCAAATTGGCCCATATAGCAAAGTGAAATTCGGTAATTTATCAGATTGGCCTATATAGCAATTTATCAAATTGGCCCATACAGAAAATTATCAAATTGGCCCATATAGTAAATTACCAATTCGGCAATCGTACCACTAAGGGTAATTCGGTAATCTCACAATCTAGACTTAACTACTAATTTGGGCATAAAAATTTAAAACTGTCCATCTGCGTCGTACTAACTAATTTGACTATAAATCAAGTTAGAAATCTCGAAATCTAAATCCGTAAATTTTCCTTAAAACTAGGCTCATATATCTTCTTACTCTAATTTTTTCCAGAATTTTTGACTTATCCAATTAGTACAGTTTATTCCTTAAATTTTCCCTTGTTTCACTGACCAACGATTCTGACATCTCTTAACTTAATTTCAAATATATAGCTGTACGGTTTTCATATATTGCTCCCACTTATTTCTAATGAAAATAGACTCACGAAGGAATCCATTCATATGAATTATAACCCATAATTCACGTTTTGCAATTTTATATGATTTTTCTAAAACAGATCAGAGAACCACGAAGTCAATCAGAACCAGTCTAACTAAAATTAGAATATCTCAGAATATAGAATTCCTTTTCCTTCTCCGTTTCTTTCATATCGAAATAGACACAGTAAGCTTTAATGTGATATCTTATTAGCTTTCTAATTCCCTTTCTCCTATTTTTCATGATTTTTCAAAAACACTCCATTGCTTTTAACCGAAACTGTTTTATTACAAAATACGATTACCACTACGACCATACGCACGTCCGAGTGATCACGGATGCCCATTTTTTTTGGTTTTCTTCGGTATTTCAACCGATTCACATAATATTTCATACAAGCTTGCAGATAAGTGTGAGATTACACACCATTTCAGATATGTATACGGAAAGTACGGGATTACACACCTTATTCGGAATCTGCAACACGATATTCTCCGCGACACCTAAAGATACAATCGGTCAACAATTAGTCCAAAACCCAATTTACAACTTCATCCAAGTATTGTGATGGATTAACAATCTATACCGCTTACCAACAATCCGAGTCTCTTATCACAAGAGATAGGTGTTCGACTTTACCACTATTTTCGAAAAATCCACAAGTAGAGAGTATCGAGCGATTTAGTGCCTAACAACATAATCGATTAGCCAAACTTTCAATCCGATTAACACCATAATCGAATAGCGATATCGAATGGACTATGAAAAGACTCATTACCTTAATCGATGATAATCCCGATTCCCACCAATTGGCTTATGACTACAATGAATCAACAAGGATTTGGTATTAGGCCACCCACTAGAACTCTACGAAAAAGAGTTGATCAAATATGAGAGTGATGAAGAGAGTGATATTTCGATAAGAAACAACGTGAAATAGCCGTATAGTGATGAACATACATATTCGGCTAGAAAGAGAAGAAAATGAAAGGAGTAGAAATGAAGCCCTTACCCGATTCAATCAAGGAGAGATGTCCAACACACAATAATGGGGAAGATAAAAGATGATAGAAATTCAGCTATTGAAGAGAAACTAATAAAGAAGATTTGATTATATGGTAACATCGATTTAGGAAAATGGAAGAAAAGTTGAAGGAATGATAAAAAGAAAAAAAAATGGAAGGTTGGATGGATGCTAGGTGATTCGGCTATCAAAGAAAGATGAACAAAAGATTAATATTTGATCAAACAAAAGAGAAGAAAGATTGAAAAAAAATTGCACAACTGTGCTAGGAGGTTTCGGCAATGGAAATAGCAAATTGGGAGAAAAAGACACAAGATTTGCAAATAGGAAATTTGGCCAAAACCATCCACATCCATTCCCCTAAAAGTAAAAATTTGCCATAATTGTATTTTCCCCCATTTTCATCTCCATCATTCATTTGCCATAATTGTGTTTTCCCGATTTTCTTCTCCATCATTCCTTTGCCATAATTGTGTTTTCCCCATTTCCTTCTCCATCATTCCTTTGCCATAATTGTGTTTTCCCTATTTTCTTCTCCATCATTCCTTTGCCATAATTGTGTTTTCTTATCACAACACCCAAATTTTTATTTTTGGATGTTACAATTATACCCCTTTAAAGAAATTTCGGCCTCGAAATTTACCTGGTTAGAAAAGGTGAGGGTATTGTTGTCGAATTGCCTCTTCTGGCTCCCACGTGGCTTCCTCAGACTCGTGATTTCGCCACAACACCTTAACAAATGGAACAGACTTCTTTCTCAACACTTTAACATCTCGATCCAAAATCTATGTGGGTTCCTCTTCAAAAGATAGATCAAGTCTTACCTCAATTTCTTCCACCGGCACTATATGAGAAGGATCAGAATGGTAGCGCCTCAGTATTGATACATAGAACACATCATGTATCCGATTCAACTCCGGGGGCAACTCAAGCTGATAGGCAACTGGTCCCACACGCTTCACTATCCGATAAGGCCCGATGAACCTTGGGCTCAATTTGTCCTTTCGTCAAAATCTCAAAATCTTCTTCCAGGGTGAGACCTTTAGAAAGGTTGATCTCCTATCGCAAACTCAATATCCTTACGCTTCAGATCCGCATACGATTTCTGCCTATCTGAAGCTTCCTTTAACCGTGCCCGAATCACTTTTACTTTTTCCTCCGTCTCTGAAATCAGCCCAGGATCCAATAACTGTCGCTCCCCCAGCTCAGTCCAACAAGTAGGAGTACGACACCAACGACCATACAACGCCTCGTAAGGTGGCATCTGGATGCTTGATTGATAACTATTGTTACAAGCAAACTCTGCCAACGGTAGGAAATACTCCCAACTACCCCTGAAGTAAATCACACAGCCCCTTAACATGCCTTCCAGAATCTGGATTACTATCTTCGATTGACTATCTGACTGAGGATGAAATGTCGTGCTGAAATTTAACTTTGTTCCCAAAGCTTCATGTAAGGCTTTCCAAAACCTTGATGTAAACCTAGGGTCCCTGTCCGATATAATAGACACTGGTACCATATGTAACCTCACAATCTCTGCTACGTACAACTTGGCCAACTTCTGCAATGAGTAATCCGGACGAACAGGTAGGAAATGGGCAGTCTTCGTCAACCGATCCACTATTACCTAAACGGAATCTTTCTTAGTAGGCGATAAGGGTAGCCCACTAACGAAGTCCATTGTTATCCGTTCCCATTTCCATAATGGAATCTTCACCGGTTGTAACAATCCCGACGGTAGTTGATGTTTTGCCTTCACTTGCTGACATGTTAAGCACCTACTCACAAAATCAGTAACCTCCCGTTTCAACCCTGGCCACCAATACTGCTTTCGGAGGTCTTGATACATTTTATTTCCCCCGGGGTGCATAGCATATGGGCCACTATGCGCCTCTCGCAAAATCATTTGCTTCAATTCTGAATCTTTGGGCATACCGATTCTTCCACGGAAACACAATACTCCCTCACTATTCAATCCAAAATCCCCTGTCACACCACCTTCCACTTGCTGAAGTAAGGAACCTAATCTTTCATCTGATAACTGCTTTTCCTTAATCTAATAGTGAATAGCGATATCGAATGGACTATGAAAAGACTCATTACCTTAATCGATGATAATCCCGATTCCCACCAATTGGCTTATGACTACAATGAATCAACAAGGATTTGGTATTAGGCCACCCACTAGAACTCTACGAAAAAGAGTTGATCAAATATGAGAGTGATGGAAAGAGTGATATTTTGATAAGAAACAAAGTGAAATAGCTGTATAGTGATGAACATACATATTCGGATAGAAAGAGAAGAAAATGAAAGGAGTAGAAATGAAGCCCTTACCCGATTCAATCAAAGAGAGATGTCCAACACACAAAAATGGGGAAGATAGAAGATGATAGAAATTCGGCTATTGAAGAGAAAATAATAAAGAAGATTTGATCATATGGTAATGTCGATTTAGGAAAATGGAAGAAATGTTGAAGGAATGATAAAAAGAAAAAAAATGGAAGGTTGGATGGATGCTAGGTGATTCGGCTATCAAAGAAAGATGAACAAAAGATGAATATTTGATCAAACAAAAGAGAAGAAAGATTGAAAAAAATTGCACAATTGTGCTAGGAGGTTTCGACAATGGAAATAGCAAATTGGGAGAAAAAGACACAAGATTTGCAAATAGGAAATTTGGCCAAAACCATACACATCCATTCCCTTAAAAGTCAAAATTTGTCATAATTGTGTTTTCCCCCTTTTCTTCTCCATCATTCATTTGCCATAATTGTGTTTTCCCTATTTTCTTCTCCATCATTCCTTTGCCATAATTGTGTTTTCCCTATTTTCTTGTGTTTTCCCTATTTTCTTCTCCATCATTAGTTTGCCATAATTGTGTTTTCCCTATTTTCTTCTCTATCATTCCTTTGCCATAATTGTGTTTTCTTATCATAACACCCAAATTTTTATTTTTGGATGTTACAGTTGCTGTTTGGATATTGTATAATTATTGTTTTATTGTTAAATTTGCTATTATTTTAGAGGCATTTACTTGTTAAGCTACACCTATTTTAGTGTTACTTAAGTATAAATATTTTTTTTTCATTTATTTTCAATTTATTGGGAAACATTTATTTTAATGTTTTTAGTGTGTTTGATGTATTATATTTTTCAAATTTGTTTTTATATAGAAATAATATTATAAAAAAATAATATGGGTAGGTCGGGTCGGGCAAAATTTTAGGCCCATTTTTTTAGCATGGGTCTAGAAAACGAGCTTAAAATTCTATTAAGACCGGGTCCATGATCACCTCTACTCAAAAGCTTGCCCGAAATTTGAGAGGATTTGGGTGAAAACATTAGGCTTGAAAAATAGACTTCTGCAAAAATTTAGACCCATTTAAAATATGGGTTAAGTTCGAGCCTAACCTATTTCTAAGTTTATAATATATTATAGGGATGATATCAAAACTATACACGAATTTTGATCCAATGTCCAATTTTTTTTTTGAAAGTATCCAATGTGCAATGTTATACATAGACTTCGATTTTGTGTAATTTTATATATGATTTTTTTTATTTGATTCGATTTTCACAAATTACTAACAACGTTAGCGAATTAGCACCATTTTACGTTGACATATTGCATACATAAACAATTATATTAATCCAATGCGAAAGTAAATGTATGTATTCATTTCTTTAATGTGTATATTTCTTTAAATGTGTACAATTGAAATTAAATTAAAGTTTCATGTATATATATGAACAACAATTCAAGTTTCAAATGTATAATTGCATCGAATCAAAGTTTATATCTCAATTTGCACATTGGACCAAATTTCATATATTAATTTGATATTTACCCCTATATTTTATTATGTAATTTATAACACATGAAAAATTAAATCTACTACTAATAAATAATACTATAATGTAAAAATATTTCTTAAAAAAAATTTAAATTACCGGTATATGATTTTAACAAATAAATAAAATTTTAAAAAATGTTGAATTCAAAACAATATAAATATTCTTCAAAAAATTAAAAATAATATGAACATATGCCTAAAGGTCGGGCTTGGGTAAGCATAATATGTTAATACCATGCTTAAGTCTGGTCTAGCCCATAAATATCTCTAATCTAACCGTTGAATTTATCAATATAGTTGTACTTGTCATGCATATAAATTTTCAAATTGATTTGATATCTCTATTATAGTAATCTCAAATACTGTTTTTATTAATATATATTTAATGGTTGAAATTTTTTTACATAAAATAAGTAGTTAGATATTTTTAATTTACTAATTATAGAAAAAATTATAAATTTATGCAAAACTACTTGAGTTTTATACCGATTTAAGTGGATCCTTCCCTCTGTGTGTGTATATATATATATATATATATATTGTACGATTAATCTTTTCACAACCCATTCATCATATTTCATGTTCCATTAATGTAGATTAAAGTTGTCTAACGACCAAGTAGGTCTGAACCGACTTGGGTCGAAATTAGACAATGATTGTTTTTTTTTTTCTTGGCATAGCCTGAATTCAATTTAAATACTTAAAAAATATATATTTTTAAATTTAATTTTAATTTTAAAAATATAGAGATATATTTTTAGTTTTTATTAATATTGTGAACATTGAAATGAGATTGAGGGTCGACCTGTGTAACATCCTGCATTAGGGGTCATTTGCCATACGATTGTTTATTTTGGGTTTTCCTGATTAAATGCATATTTTGGTTTAGCCAAAATCCCGAGTTAGTCGGGTATAGGGTAAAAAAAAAAGTTCCTTAAGTGCTTGGGATGAAAAGGCTAAGTGTATAAGCATTTTTATTAATTTGGGGCGAATATTGACGCAAGGGAATGGCTGGTTCAGTGGCATAATGGCGTGGGGGAGTGTTTGGAGGGAGGAGGTTCGAGCAGTAGGAACTGCTTTTGGGGGTTTATATTTTTGCATTTAATGGGGGCAAGGCAAAAAGGCTTTAAAGGGTTTTGTGTGCATGTTTGGACATGAAAATCCAGGTGGGAGAGGTGGCTAGGACGCTAGCAGCAAGGGAGCTCACGAGGTCGGGCGTTCGAGTCCTGTTCGGCACGAGGGTGCTTTTATTTTCTTTTGTTTTAAACGCTAAAGCATAAGGGACCAGCAAAGCATAGGTTAAAAGAAAGCTTTGGCAGATTATGGCATAAAAGTCTCAGTAGCAGAAACGGCAAAGCGCTTGGCATGTTCCTCCAGGTCCCGTGTTCGAGCCCTAGGAGTCGCGCTTAGGGCGTTTTAAATTTTGCTCTTAGCGCTTAAGCTAAAGAAGCCATTGGGGGAAGGATTAAAGGAAATATGCGACGTGTTTATGTCATGAAAGGAGCACTGGCCGAGTGGCTGGGGTGTGGGGGTTTCTCCCTCACGTCCTGGGTTCGAAACCCGTGTGCAACACCTGGGAGCTTTTGTTTTCTTTTGCTTTGGCCGACGTGATTGGGGACAGCATGCGCATGCATGCGTGGAAGCATGCTTGAGGGCTGCTGTTACCCTTGAGTTCTTCTTACTATTTTTATTTATTTTATTTATTTTATATTATTAGGAGTATGGGATGTATTTATTTTATAAATATTATTATTATCATTTATTTTAATATGGTGTATGGGTAAGATTCCTACCATTAATTTATTAAAGCATGGGAGAATTTGTTTGGTTCTATGGTGATGGGCATATTAAGCCATTTTATTATTTTAAATGGTGATGGGAGAAAGATTTGTTAATGGTTATTTTGAAGTGGAAATTTACCACCAAATTGGGAAGGAAGCACGGCCAGCAACCTTTTGTTCTTGGTTCTTCTTGTCATGCCTTTGTTTATGGCCGAAACTCCTTGTGCTTCTTACATCATTTTGTGCTAGCCGAATAGGGGAACATTAGGGGCTTGACATTCTCGGTTTTGAAGGTGTTTAGGGGATGATCTTGGCTAACACCTTCTTCTTTGGTTTTTCCTTGGTTACTCAAGCCAAAATCCATTTTCCTCTCTTTTTGTAACCTTGTAAGATTTTTCCCGTTGAAGCATGCAAATCACCTTGTGCCTAAAGAGATACCTTGGTTGATATTTTGCTTGTTTGGTCGAATCCTTCCTAGTCCACACGTACCAAAGTTCTTTAAACCTCTTTCTTTCTTTTGGGGCTACTTGGTCAAAGTTTTCCCTTAAAGAAAGGTATTTTCGAAGGTTGGTAAACACTCCCCTTTTTACTTCGATTCCTTACCTCTCCTTTGATGTGCTGAAAGCATGAGTTAAAACACTTCTAAGGTGGGCCGATTTTTTTTTTCTTTCTTTGCATGGGGTCTTATTAGTGTACGTTGTGAAGCCGCCATCGAGGAGTTAGAGGAACCTTTCGAGAACTTACTTTTCGAGGTAAGGCAATGTGCCATTCGGCCATAGGCCACTTTCCATGGATATATTTTATATAGCCGATTTTAACAAGGAACATGTATGGGTTTTCGACAGTTTCAAAGAATAGGAGGGGCTTCCCAAGATTTCAAATTCCTTTGGTAAGTGGTTGTTTATATTCGACTATGGACCAAGTGTGGTCATGCAATGCAATGCCAAATATTTCATGAGACTCGACATTATAGCACAAGCAAATGCATCAAAGAAAAACACGATTTTTCGAAATAATTTTCCAAGTTTTCAATCAGAGGGACAAAAATCAATCAATTTACGGCCTGACTCTCGAGGATCCCCAGTGGAGTCGCCAAGCTGTCGTAACCATTTTTTGTCAAAACGGGAATCGACTTTAAAAATAGGAAGTCGCCACCGATCTTTATTTAGGTGCGATCGGGTCACCTTTGTTTTAATAAAACATTTTTGATTTACTAAAACGGCATTTTGATCTACGCAATTTGAGAAAAACGGGTTCGGGAGTCGGTTACGTGCAAGGAAGGATTAGCACCCTTGCAACGCCCAAAATCGGTACCGAATTGATTGATATTGCCCCAATGTTGAACGCTTGAAAATATTTAGGGTAAAAGAATTAAAAGAGGGGGTTAACTAAACCGGGATTAAATCTCAAGATTCACTCGTTTCAAAGAAATAAAGTACCATACCCAACACGTTAGGATATAGCGCATTCATATTTTGATGCCGAGATCATCTTTGGTTTTCAAAACATGCAAAAGGGGTATTTGGTTGTTTAGTTGAATGAAGAAGCGACATCCAACACGTTAGGATGTGCTCTTTCGGACTTCTAAACGCACGAATATTGCCTTACTTTTCAAGATGTTTAAAGCACGCTGATTTTGCGAAAATGTGTTTTTATCTTAAATGATGATTATTTTTGCCAAACTTTTGAACAATATTATTTTGAAAGCAGTTATGATGTATCAACAATTAAGACGGGCAATAAAACGATGATATCGTGAAATATGTTAAGGGCTAACTCGTGTACTATAGTAATCGTAAACGCATAACGAAGTATAAATAAATATAATTGATTAACAAACAAATGAACCCATTGAACACATGCTCGAACATGGATAAGAAAACACATACATGATAAAGCCAATACAAACATGATATAGCAATTTTAAATAAGCATATAAAGTTACGTCCGAAAACATTATAAGTTGAATATATTATATAACACAAACGAATCTTGGTCTCGAGTAAAACATGGCATAGCATTGTATAATATTTGATTTGAAAATATGTATGAATAAATATCTAATGAAAATAATTTTACCTAACGAAAGTAACGAAAACGACGATAATAATAATAACGATAACAATAATAATAATAATAACACGGTCTTAATAAATATAATAGAGAAAAAAAAACGATAATACGGAATATATACACATATACTATATACTAATATAAATATAGTGATAGTAACAATAATGATAATACTAGTAACAATAATAATAACAATAATTGCGAAACACTGAAAAAGGATCAAGTTGAAATTAAAGCGAAGTTTTAGGGTTATAACTGAAATTAGAGCGAAATCAGGGACCCAAAATCGAAATAAAATCCAGAAAGGGGTCAAAATGCTGCGTGCAGGAATTAATAGGGGCCATTCGCATAAATAAACCATTTTATGAAGAAAAACGCGGATCCGGGTCACCCAGTGGGTCGACGCGCGGATCCCTCACCCTTGGAACGGCGTCGTTTCACTCGTCCTTTAAAAGGTAATTTTTCTATTTTTGGTTCATTTTCGCCGTCCCTTCTCCGAAAACTCAGATTCTTCCCCTCCTTCTCCTTTTCCCCCCTTGACGCTTAGGTTCTCCCCTCCCCAAATGAAACCCTGACCCCTCCGTTTCCGTGCTCTCAGCAGTCGAAAGGAGATCCCTCCGACTACACCCCTTAAAACGCTATCAGGATGAACGCAAAGTGGCGCGTCGGACCGCCTGGTAGGGTTTCCTCCTCCTCTCTTTTCGATTTGTTTATTTATCCTTTTTTAAAAAAAAATCGAAACAACAACAATGTAGAAGTATCAGTGGATAATAATAATGGAGAATAGTGAGAGACCCACCTTTCGGATTGTTTATTGATTGCTGATAACTCGGAGGAAAAAAGGGAAAACCTTTAGTTTTTCTTTTATTTTATATCAAGTTCTTCTCTTTTTGTTGAATCTTTTTTGCTTTCGGTTTACAGTCCTTAAAACTAAAAATCCCCCTCCCCCCTTTTACATCAACTTTTGACGATTTTATAACCGAGATTCCTAGGACTTTCATTATTCTATTCTTTCGTCCCATGCTTCTCTGTTTTCTGTTGCATTTGGTGTTGTTTGCAGGTGATGAACGAGGGGTGGAGGCGTGCGAGGAGCGGCCGAGGTCTCGGGAAGGGGCGTCCGAGGCGAGCGACGAGGTTGGTGCGCACCTGGGGTCACGGGCCTCATCCGTCAGGGGCGTGGGGCTCCAAAGCCGAGGCGCGTGGTGACCGAAACTAGGCAAGGCGTGCGTGCGTGGCGCGTGGAAAGCTGGGGCGACAGGGACGTGCGCATGCTCCACACGCGCGGCGGCGCTAAAAGAAAAAAGGGTCCCTAGGGTTTCTGTTTTGGATTTGGTCAGTGGGCCATCGTAATTGGGCCTGGGATTGGGTTTAAGGTTATTAATAATTGGGCCTTGTATTTGGTGGTTGTAAATGGACATTGGCTATTATTAATTGGGTTTGGTATTTTGGGCTTGTAATCGGACTCTGTTTTTGTAAGGGATTTTGGACTGGTTAATTGTTTTATTATATATATTTTTTATTTGACTTTTAGTGGATTTTGTTTTGTTCCAACTTTCAGTTTCGCAATTGGGCTCGGTTTGACCTGGTCTTTAATGTGGTTCCAAATTTGTTCTGTAACGGACTTTAATTTGGACGTTTATTTTGGCTCTTTATATGGGTATTGGGCCGGGCAGAAATTGGGTATTATAGCTGCCCCTCTTTGCTCATTGTCGTGGAACGAGGATAGAGCAAAGATAATAAAAGAGCCAATTTTTGCCCGGTCTTGGCCAAGCCTTGTCTTCTCGGTTCTCGTCTTCCCCAAACATCTTCAAGCTCCCCTGTGACTTTGATTCGTTCCGCCTTTGCTTCCTTGAGCCCTAACCCGCAGCTTCAATTCGCTTTTCTCCAATCTTGTTATGGTCTGTAGCTTTATTTTGCCCTTGGTCAATCTTCTTTGTCCACTGGAACTTCTTCGTCAAATTTGCTCGACGCGACTTCAGTCTTCCTTCTGTAAGTCCCTCCTCGTGTGCTCCGGGACTCAACCACATTCTCATGAGTTTTTTTTTTTTTTTTGAACCAACAGAAATTGAAAAGTAGAAATTGAAAATACCTCGGCTTGTCCCGTGGCCCAACTCACCTCTCGCATTATGAGTTGATTTTTGAGCAAAAATTTAAATACAGAAATTAAATACCTCGGCTTGTCCCGAGGCCCAACTCATTTCTCGCATTATGAGTTGATTTTTGAACAGAAATTTAAAGGCAGAAATTAAATACCTCGGCTTGTCCCGAGGCCCAACTCATTTCTCGCATTATGAGTTGATTTTTGAACAGAAATTTAAAGGCAGAAATTAAATACCTCGGCTTGTCCCGAGGCCCAACTCATTTCTCGCATTATGAGTTGATTTTGAACAGAAATTTAAAGGCAGAAATTAAATACCTCGGCTTGTCCCGAGGCCCAACTCATTTCTCGCATTATGAGTTGATTTTTGAACAGAAATTTAAAGGCAGAAATTAAATACCTCGGCTTGTCCCGAGGCCCAACTCATTTCTCGCATTATGAGTTGATTTTTGAACAGAAATTTAAAGGCAGAAATTAAATACCTCGGCTTGTCCCGAGGCCCAACTCATTTCTCGCATTATGAGTTGATTTTTGAACAGAAATTTAAAGGCAGAAATTAAATACCTCGGCTTGTCCCGAGGCCCAACTCATTTCTCGCATTATGAGTTGATTTTTGAACAGAAATTTAAAGGCAGAAATTAAATACCTCGGCTTGTCCCGAGGCCCAACTCATTTCTCGCATTATGAGTTGATTTTTGAACAGAAATTTAAAGGCAGAAATTAAATACCTCGGCTTGTCCCGAGGCCCAACTCATTTCTCGCATTATGAGTTGATTTTTGAACAGAAATTTAAAGGCAGAAATTAAATACCTCGGCTTGTCCCGAGGCCCAACTCATTTCTCGCATTATGAGTTGATTTTTGAACAGAATTTTAAAGACAGAAATTAAATACCTCGGCTTGTTCCGAGGCCCAACTCATTTCTCGCATTATGAGTTGATTTTTGAACAGAAATTTAAAGGCAGAAATTAAATACCTCGGCTTGTCCCGAGGCCCAACTCATTTCTTGCATTATGAGTTGATTTTTGAACAGAAATTTAAAGGAAGAAATTAAATACCTCGGCTTGTCCCGAGGCCCAACTCATTTCTCGCATTATGAGTTGATTTTTGAACAGAAATTTAAAGGCAGAAATTAAATACCTCGGCTTGTCCCGAGGCCCAACTCATTTCTCGCATTATGAGTTGATTTTTGAACAGAAATTTAAAGGCAGAAATTAAATACCTCGGCTTGTCCCGAGGCCCAACTCATTTCTCGCATTATGAGTTGATTTTTGAACAGAAATTTAAAGGCAGAAATTAAATACCTCGGTTTGTCCCGAGGCCCAACTCATTTCTCGCATTATGAGTTGATTTTTGAACAGAAATTTAAAGGCAGAAATTAAATACCTCGGCTTGTCCCGAGGCCCAACTCATTTCTCGCATTATGAGTTGATTTTTGAACAGAATTTTAAAGACAGAAATTAAATACCTCGGCTTGTTCCGAGGCCCAACTCATTTCTCGCATTATGAGTTGATTTTTGAACAGCAGTAATTGAAAGCGTACCTGGTGGATGTCTTCTTTCTCCTTGGTTCGGTAAAGCTATAGTTATCGTCTAAACTTCTTGCTTTGATGGTGTACCTGTATGTGTTATGCGTGATGTTATCATGATGTGCACGTGTTTATGATTTTATGCCTACATGATTATGCCATACACCTCGGGTTCATTTGTCGTGTGTCTCTTCTTGTTACGACTCTCCTGATGACCTGTATTCATTGCTTCAACTTTTGACTTTTATCTCATGTTTCGCGCCCGTCCTCGAGTTTTATGAGTGATCTGCATTTCACGTATGTCACCCTTTGCCCCTGTGACTTCAAGATTCATCTTGTTGTGATCTGAGGGCATACCTTCCCCTCATCCCACTGCGATTCTAGAACATTGAACTTGTCTCTTCTTCAACCCGTACTAGATCCGTACGGACTTCCTTCTAACGATCACTCTTTAGGTGACCCGACCAGATGCATGTGCGTGATGCTCGCATGAATGCAAAATGTCATTTCCATTCGAGAATGATTCTAGTTTTGCACTTGGGTTAACAACGCCCATTTTCTGTCAGGATTGCGTTACTGACGCGATACCTTGTTATTTTTTCCAATCCTCTTAATTTGGACTCATATATTTCCAACCCTTAAGCTCAGTGAATCTTAAGTGATAATCTTGCTTCAGAATCCTGTATTGTTTAGAGGTTTCCAGAGTAATATGCAATACTCCTTTTGTGAAAGTATTATTAGTCCATTAATCGTTATTTCAATGCAAAATGCTCAAAAAGGACCATAATGATGGACGAAATGGGAATTTATTGGGAGTACAGCTCGAATCCAACAAGTTAATCTAAGCCAGCAAATGAAAAGGCTGTTTATTTAGAATGAATTTCGAAAAGACAAAGATGGCAGAAAAATGGGTAACAAAGAAACTAGGTGCCCCAGATATCGCAGCTTGCGTGTCTCTGTTCAAACTTCTTGAGGACCTTTCTAAACTCGATATGTGTTTAGGGGATCCAGAGTACTTTGTCGATGCCCCAAGGCGCAACATTCTTCCTCATTGTTACTTCGAGCGTAGCAAGACTACTGTATGCCCCAAGATTTGAGCCGCCCTTTTCGAGTTTTCAACTCAAAACCCACCTTTGGTCTCTCCTTTTTCTTCTTTTTCTTTTTTTGTTTTGTTTTTTTCTTTTTTTTTCTTTTTTTTTTTACTGGATTGGGCAGGTTCTTGTCATCTATCTCAGACAATATCCTTGTTTCCCCTGGAACAGGCCTTCTTTACTGCCTAAGGTCCTTCCTGGCTTGGCATCCTCTTTCTTTCGAAGTTCTCGTTGGATGGGAATGATCTTCTTCAGAACCTTATCATGAAATTTTTTGAGACGATCCTTTTCGCGTCGTCCGATTGTGACAGATAGCTTTTTGACCTTTTCTCTTCGAGTTCACTTGATCACATCGGGATTGGATCCATTTCGCCTCCTTCAATTTGGCTGGGCCCGTGCCCCGAAGAGGATTTTGACTTCAGTAGGCGAAACCTAATGAGGAAGGCGTTGCCCCAGCAGAGGTCCTTGCCGAAGTTTAGTGAGCATAAAAGGGTAAACGTAACTTCTATATGCCAACATTCGCAAGTTTAGGTCATCTTCCTAACAATCGTTGTTTTGTTGTCCCCCTTTTCTTTTTTGACACGGCCCTTGATCTTTGAAGAGACCGCGAACTTTTGACATTGTGCGGTTAGATATGATCTTCTCGCCTTTTGCTAATTTTTTGTTTCTCTTGTTCTTTTTTTCTTCTTTTTTTTTTTTGACCATCGACTTTGTAATATTGGCATATGAAGCGACTTTTATCCTCTTGGTGGGGTAACCAGTGACCATGAACAAGCATCAATGTTGGTTAAAGCTTTTGAGGAGACTGGCTTGATAACGTCTCTGCCCCACGTGTGGATAAGGGAGAGGCACATAAGTTCTGCCCTCCTCGATTTGATGCAATTTTCGTTTTTTCTCTCTTTTTTTTTTATTTTTGGGTACACCAGTAGCTCGAACCTCTTAATTGGCTTAGTCGGGGTAGAACCGTTAGCATGCGATCTTCAAATATCCTTATGGATTTTTTCTGTGACTTCCTTAGTTTTGACAGCATACTCGTGCTTTAGTGATCCTGGCGTGTTCTAACGTGACCATGCGAAGACACCTTTGGACTCTTGGGGATACTTCAAAGATTCCTTGCCTTGCTTCTGCGGTAGGCTAAGCTTCCATCTTCGCCTCGTTCGTTAGCTCGTGTTGTCCACTGACATTTTGTAGGGTAGGATCTGTCATTCTTAACAAGTTCGGAAATAAGTTGCAATCTTTGTCATCTTCCAAGTTCTTAGATCCCTCTTAGACATATATTTCGCTAAAAAGAGAGCCAGTAACAGTGTCGCTCATGTCCTGGATATTTGGGGACCCATCGTGGGCGTAAAGGTAGAAAATCTAAAGAATAAATTACTCTAAAGATGATTATTTATATGATGTGGGCATGACGAAAATAAAAAATGTAAGGCATGAAAATATTTACTTAGAAAGATGCATTTCATTAAATAACGATTCTGGACACAAGCCTATTTCACAAAAGGACTCTTATTGCCTCTAGGCTTAAAGCAACAAGCGTGTTTTACACATTACTCTAGATTAGTCAAAATACATGGATCCCTTCGCAGTCCAATTGTTCAAAACAAACCCGAGAGGATAAGGGTGTATCAGTGAAACCTTCTTAATTGCATCATTCCTTCGTCACTGCATTTATGTTCCCTTCAGCATGGTCTGGGAGTGGATTTTCAGCCAAATTACTGACCCCATCAAATCGTAAAATGCCCGCATCAATAAGACTTTGAACCTTTCTTTTAAAGGCTAGGCAATTATCTGTGGAATGCCCCCGGTTTCCCGCATGGTACATGCAGCTAGCATTAGCATCGTACCATTTAGGGTATGGAGGTTTCAATGGTGCTATGTAATGCGGTGCTATTAATTGTCCCTCCAATAATTTTGGGCACAATTCTCCGTATGTCATGGGAATAGGGGCAAACTGAGGTCGTGGTTGTGTCGGATATGGATTAGGAGCATAGTGGCTTCCGGTCCCCACCATATGGGCTTCGGGATCTTTTTTCTTTGCAGGTGTTGGTCTTTTCGAGCTCTCAGGGCCCTCCATTCTTCCACTTTTGTTGCCATTTTCGATGAGTTCGCCAGATATTACGAGGTCGGCAAAATCTTTCGTGGCGTTTCCCACCAGTTTGTCGTAGAATGGCGCCCTCAAAGTATTGATAAAAAGGACCGTTACCTCACTTTTAGTTAATGGGGGCTCGACCTGGACTGAGAGATCCCTCCATCTTTGAGCGTATTGTCTGAAGGTCTCCGTTGGCTTCTTTTCCAACATTTGTAGCGTCATCCGGTCAGGAGCCACATCAGAAACGTGCTTATATTGTTCACAGAATGCAGTTGCCAGGTCCTTCCATGACCGGATCCTCTCGGTGCTAAGCCGATCATACCATCGAAGGGCCGATCCGATCAAGCTATCCTGGAAGCAGTGTATTAATAGTTTGTCCTCGTTCAAATGTCCAGCCATCTTCCGACAGAACATAATAAGGTGTGCTTTCGGACATCTTGTTCCCTCATACTTCTCAAAATCTGGCACCTTAAACTTTGGGGGTAGAACCAGATCGGGCACTAAACTAAGCTCCTTGGCACTTAGCGAAGAAAAGACTCCAGTACCTTCCACCGCCCTGAGTCTTTCTTCTAGACTCTTATATTTTTCTTCAGCATCATGGCCAACCCTCTTTAACCTAGCTATTTCCATCGGATCATCCAAATCCGGAACCATCGGATTAGCCGAATTATCCCCAGCGTTTGATACGTATATACCCTCCCCCAAATGGGTAGGTGGGATGGGTTGTTGTTCCAGGCCTACTGGGTTCCCTTGAGGATATCCTCTTTGCGTTGCATGAGCGTAGAGCGGATCTTGATCATCCCTCGAATGGGGCTCCGTAATGTCAGGACTTTGCACGAGTCCTTTTCCCTTGGTCATGGCCGTTAACATTTCCAACATTCTATCCATTTGCTTCTTATGTTCTCTCGATTCCTCACGGGATCTCATCATTAGGTCCTTTGCTTCTTGCTGTGATTTGGTTAGCTGTTCTTGTAGCTCCTTCTGGGTCTTTTCCATCCTTTCGATCCTTTCATTGAGTTTGGCGTCCATTGCTCTAGTTCTTAAGCGTGTTCTATAGGGATGATGTGATTCCAGGTTCGTAACGTCGTAGCTGTGGATTATGTGATTTTAAGTTTAGCGAATAGCTAAGGTGATATGATGCTAATGTATGTAATGCAATGCAGATGCGGGATATGAATGCAAAAGAAAGACGCTGATTATGAATTCAATTCCATTAGAAGAACTTTTCTAGAAAATAAAGCTTTTTACATAAAACGGATTACATATATGGTTTTGTCCTTATAGTCCAAGCAAAACACCAATCCCTTCCTCCGTGACCGAATTTCATGGCCATATCTTGTGCGTTTTCTTCGTAGAGGCATCTTCTAGCTCCTTATAGCTTGGTTCGGGCCATATCTCTTCATTTGTTTATCTTCTGGGATCGTTCACAATCTCCTTTAAAATGTCTGGGGGTGACGACCGTTAATAATCCTTATTGGCTTGAGTCTTCAAGCAACATCTTGTATTCTTCTGTTGGACTATCAGCCTTCTCTCGTTGTTTACTTGGACTATATTTGGGCAACCGTGTTACAATCCACTTTATCAAGAAATTCATTTCCTTATGAAAAACTCCTCTATTTAGCAATCGAATATTAATCAGCACCTTCTTTCTATGACGATGCAATGCAATGTAATCAAAACAAAAGAAAACACGTTAGCACAGGAGTAATAATCGAAATAGAGCATTTATCCGGATGGTCTCTAGGGTTCGATGTGGCTCTACCTATGGTGGCTCTTAAGGTTCACTATATGTGGTTTGGTTCTAAAGCAAGGGTGCCTGAACCAGTAGATTCCTCGGCCTTCACCCGTTATAGGTTCATATAGACCGAGTTCGGTTCAGGGGGATACATTTCCCTATGGCCATGCGGAGGTGAAAACCTCACGAAACACGTAGGTACGGATGTCTCCCGGAAGCAATTCACTAGCCCATGCGGAGGTGAAAACCTCACGAAGGCTTAGTTTCTTACTCCCACTTAAAGGTGCGACCGATGGTCATGCAATGCAATGCCAAATATTTCATGAGACTCGACATTATAGCACAAGCAAATGCATCAAAGAAAAACACGATTTTTCGAAATAATTTTCCAAGTTTTCAATCAGAGGGACAAAAATCAATCAATTTACGGCCTGACTCTCGAGGATCCCCAGTGGAGTCGCCAAGCTGTCGTAACCATTTTTTGTCAAAACGGGAATCGACTTTAAAAATAGGGAGTCGCCACCGATCTTTATTTAGGTGCGATCGGGTCACCTTTGTTTTAATAAAACATTTTTGATTTACTAAAACGGCATTTTGATCTACGCAATTTGAGAAAAACGGGTTCGGGAGTTGGTTACGTGCAAGGAAGGATTAGCACCCTTGCAACGCCCAAAATCGGTACCGAATTGATTGATATTGCCCCAATGTTGAACGCTTGAAAATATTTAGGGTAAAAGAATTAAAAGAGGGGGTTAACTAAACCGGGATTAAATCTCAAGATTCACTCGTTTCAAAGAAATAAAGTACCATACCCAACACGTTAGGATATAGCGCATTCATATTTTGATGCCAAGATCATCTTTGGTTTTCAAAACATGCAAAAGGGGTATTTGGTTGTTTAGTTGAATGAAGAAGCGACATCCAACACGTTAGGATGTGCTCTTTCGGACTTCTAAACGCACGAATATTGCCTTACTTTTCAAGATGTTTAAAGCACGCTGATTTTGCGAAAATGTGTTTTTATCTTAAATGACGATTATTTTTGCCAAACTTTTGAACAAGATTATTTTGAAAGCAGTTATGATGTATCAACAATTAAGACGGGCAATAAAACGATGATATCGTGAAATATGTTAAGGGCTAACTCGTGTACTATAGTAATCGTAAACGCATAACGAAGTATAAATAAATATAATTGATTAACAAACAAATGAACCCATTGAACACATGCTCGAACATGGATAAGAAAACACATACATGATAAAGCCAATACAAACATGATATAGCAATTTTAAATAAGCATATAAAGTTACGTCCGAAAACATTATAAGTTGAATATATTATATAACACAAACGAATCTTGGTCTCGAGTAAAACATGGCATAGCATTGTATAATATTTGATTTGAAAATATGTATGAATAAATATCTAATGAAAATAATTTTACCTAACGAAAGTAACGAAAACGACGATAATAATAATAACGATAACAATAATAATAATAATAATAACATGGTCTTAATAAATATAATAGAGAAAAAAAAACGATAATACGGAATATATACACATATACTATATACTAATATAAATATAGTGATAGTAACAATAATGATAATACTAGTAACAATAATAATAACAATAATTGCGAAACACTGAAAAAGGATCAAGTTGAAATTAAAGCGAAGTTTTAGGGTTATAACTGAAATTAGAGCGAAATCAGGGACCCAAAATCGAAATAAAATCCAGAAAGGGGTCAAAATGCTGCGTGCAGGAATTAATAGGGGCCATTCGCATAAATAAACCATTTTATGAAGAAAAACGCGGATCCGGTCACCCAGTGGGTCGACGCGCGGATCCCTCACCCTTGGAACGGCGTCGTTTCACTCGTCCTTTAAAAGGTAATTTTTCTATTTTTGGTTCATTTTCGCCGTCCCTTCTCCGAAAACTCAGATTCTTCCCCTCCTTCTCCTTTTCCCCCCTTGACGCTTAGGTTCTCCCCTCCCCAAACGAAACCCTGACCCCTTCGTTTCCGTGCTCTCAGCAGCCGAAAGGAGATCCCTCCGACTACGCCCCTTAAAACGCTATCAGGATGAACGCAAAGTGGCGCGTCGGACCGCCTGGTAGGGTTTCCTCCTCCTCTCTTTTCGATTTGTTTATTTATCCTTTTTTAAAAAAAAAATCGAAACAACAACAATGTAGAAGTATCAGTGGATAATAATAATGGAGAATAGTGAGAGACCCACCTTTCGGATTGTTTATTGATTGCTGATAACTCGGAGGAAAAAAGGGAAAACCTTTAGTTTTTCTTTTATTTTATATCAAGTTCTTCTCTTTTTGTTGAATCTTTTTTTCTTTCGGTTTACAGTCCTTAAAACTAAAAATCCCCCTCCCCCCTTTTACATCAACTTTTGACGATTTTATAACCGAGATTCCTAGGACTTTCATTATTCTATTCTTTCGTCCCATGCTTCTCTGTTTTCTGTTGCATTTGGTGTTGTTTGCAGGTGATGAACGAGGGGTGGAGGCGTGCGAGGAGCGGCCGAGGTCTCGGGAAGGGGCGTCCGAGGCGAGCGACGAGGTTGGTGCGCACCTGGGGTCACGGGCCTCATCCGTCAGGGGCGTGGGGCTCCAAAGCTGAGGCGCGTGGTGATCGAAACTAGGCAAGGCGTGCGTGCGTGGCGCGTGGAAAGCTAGGGCGACAGGGACGTGCGCGTGCTCCACACGCGCGGCGGCGCTAAAAGAAAAAAGGGTCCCTAGGGTTTCTGTTTTGGATTTGGTCAGTGGGCCATCGTAATTGGGCCTGGGATTGGGTTTAAGGTTATTAATAATTGGGCCTTGTATTTGGTGGTTGTAAATGGACATTGGCTATTATTAATTGGGTTTGGTATTTTGGGCTTGTAATCGGACTCTGTTTTTGTAAGGGATTTTAGACTGGTTAATTGTTTTATTATATATATTTTTTATTTGACTTTTAGTGGATTTTGTTTTGTTCCAACTTTCAGTTTCGCAATTGGGCTCGGTTTGACCTGGTCTTTAATGTGGTTCCAAATTTGTTCTGTAACGGACTTTAATTTGGACGTTTATTTTGGCTCTTTATATGGGTATTGGGCCGGGCAGAAATTGGGTATTATACTGCCGTTTGGGGAGTTCGATCTAATCCTTGGAATGGACTGGCTGGTTAAGTATCAGGCAAGGTTGGATTGCGCCGCTAAGCGCATGGTTCTAAAGACGGCTAAGGATGATGAAGTGGTCATGATAGGTAACAGAAGAGATTATCTATCCAATGTAGTGTCTGCCTTGAAGGCCGAGAAAATGATCAGAAAAGGTTGTGAGGCGTTGTTGGTTCGAATTTATGCCTTGGAGGCTAAGGAGTCAGCAGTTGAGGATGTCCGAACTATAGGGGAATTCGCTGATGTATTTCCTGAAGAACTCCCGGGTCTGCCTCCAGATCGGGAAGTTGAGTTCGGTATAGACTTGTTGCCCGGAACAGCACCTGTGTCTATAGCACCCTACCGAATGGCACCCAAGGAGTTGGTGGAGCTGAAGGCTCAAATTCAGGAGCTCTTAGATAGAGGGTTCATTCGACCTAGTATATCTCCGTGGGGAGCACCTGTGTTGTTTGTCAAGAAGAAAGACGGGTCAATGCGGATGTGTATCGACTACCGGCAGCTAAACAAGTTAACGATCAAAAACAGGTATCCGTTGCCTCGGATTGATGACCTGTTTGATCAATTGAAGGGTGCATCAGTGTTCTCGAAGATAGATCTTAGGTCGGGTTATCATCAACTCAAGGTGAAGGAGGTCGATGTGCACAAGACGGCATTTCGTACCCGGTATGGGCATTACGAATTCCTAGTGGTGCCGTTTGGATTGACCAACGCGCCGGCAGCGTTCATGGACTTAATGAATAGGGTGTTTCAGCAATACTTAGATCAATTTGTCGTGGTGTTTATAGACGACATATTGGTTTACTCAAGGACGGAGGAGGAGCATGATAAGCATTTGCGTATAGTTCTACAAGTATTGAGAAAGGAGCAGTTGTATGCCAAATTCAGTAAGTGCAAATTTTGGCTTAGGGAGGTGAATTTCTTGGGTCACGTGGTATCAGCCGAAGGGATTAGAGTGGACCCTCGCAAGGTTGAAGCGGTGTTGGATTGGAAACCGCCTAGGTCAGTGGCGGAAATACGAAGTTTTCTGGGTCTGGCCGGGTACTATCGAAGATTTGTGGAAGGATTCTCTTTAATCGCAGCACCGTTGACTAAACTATTAAGAAAAGGAGTCCCATTTGTTTGGTCAGAGAAACAACAAGAAAGTTTTGATAAGCTAAGGAAGATTCTGACGGAAGCTCCAGTTTTGGTTCAGCCTGAGGCAGGGAAGTTGTTCACAGTTTATTGTGATGCGTCCCATACTGGTTTGGGATGTGTGTTGATGCAGGAAGGGAAGGTAGTGGCCTATGCATCCCGTCAGCTTAGACCACATGAGGCTAATTATCCGACTCACGACTTGGAGTTAGCGGCAGTGGTCTTCGCTTTGAAAATATGGAGGCACTACTTGTATGGGGAAAAGTCGATAGTCTACTCGGATCACAAAAGTTTGAGGTATCTTTTGACGCAGAAGGACTTGAATTTGAGACAACGCTGATGGATTGAACTATTGAAGGACTACGACTGTTCAATGGAGTACCATCCAGGTAAGGCTAACGTGGTGGCTGATGCGTTGAGCCGAAAGGTCGTGACAGACTTAAGGGCAATGTTTGCTCGTCTCAATCTATACGACGATGGAAGCCTTTTGGCAGAGCTGCAAGTTAAGCCAACTTGGATCGAGGAGATCAAGGAAAAGCAATTAGGGGATGACAGTTTAAACGCGCGGAGATTGCAAGTTCAAGATGGCGATTTGGAAGGGTATAGTTTGACTGGTGATGGTGTGCTATGTTTTCAAGGGTGGCCTTGCATGCCGAATGATGTGGGATTGAGGCAAAGAATTCTTCAAGATGCACATAGCAGCCCATACGCTATGCATCCTGGAGGTAGCAAGATGTATGGAGATCTACGGAAGCAGTTCTGGTGGCCGGGATTGAAGCGTGAGGTAACAGAATTCGTGGGAAGGTGTCTCACGTGTCAGCGAGTAAAAGCTGAACATCAGTTGCCATCTGGGTTACTTCAACCAGTGAAGATTCCTCAGTGGAAATGGGAGAGGATCACTATGGACTTCGTTAGTGGACTACCCCTCACGCCCAGCAAGAAGGACGCAGTTTGGGTGATTGTGGACCATCTGACCAAGTCGGCTCATTTCATTCCAGTAAGAGTGGATTACTCGCTCCAGAAGTTAGCTAAGTTGTATATGGTGGAGATAGTGAGGTTGCATGGTGTGCCAGTGTCGATCATCTCAGACAGAGACCCTAGATTTACGTCGAGGTTTTGGAGAGCGCTACATCAGGCTTTGGGTACACGGTTGGATTTTAGTACAACATTTCATCCACAGTCTGACGGGCAGACGGAAAGGGTTATTCAAATTTTAGAGGACATGTTAAGAGGCTGCATTTTGGACTTCAGAGGTAGTTGGGAAGAGTTTTTGCCGTTAGCCGAGTTCGCATACAACAACAGTTATCAGGCGAGCATTAAGATGGCACCATATGAAGCGTTGTATGGTAGGAGGTGTCGCACACCTACTTGCTGGACAGAGTTGGGTGAGCGACGGATGTTAGGACCGGAATTGGTTGCAGAAACTGAGGATAAGGTGAAGAAGATCCAAGCTCGGTTGAAAGAAGCCTCGGATAGGCAAAAGTCTTATGCCGATCTCAAGCGGAGGGACATAGAGTTTGCCGTGGGAGACGAAGTTTTTCTGAAGGTCTCACCATGGAAGAAAGTGTTAAGATTTGGGAAAAAGGGCAAGTTAAGTCCAAGGTTCATTGGACCGTTTAAGGTGTTGAGGCGAGTGGGGCCAGTAGCTTATCGGCTCGAGTTACCTGCAGAACTGAGTCAGATTCATAATGTATTCCATGTCTCCATGCTTAGACGCTATCATTCTGATCCATCGCACGTCTTGGCAGTTGAGGAAGTGGAGGTAAGTCCAGATTTGACAGTGGAAGAGGAACCTGTGCAGATCCTAGATCGGGATGTGAAAGTTTTGCGTAGGAAGTCAGTTCCTTTAGTGAAGGTCCTATGGCAGAATCATGGCGTGGAGGAAGCTACGTGGGAGCCCGAGGATGTGATGCGGCAGCAATACCCCCAACTCTTCTGACCCAGGTAATTTCGGGGACGAAATTATTTTAAGGGGGGTAGAACTGTAACATCCTGCATTAGGGGTCATTTGCCATACGATTTTTTATTTTGGGTTTTCCTGATTAAATGCATATTTTGGTTTAGCCAAAATCCCGAGTTAGTCGGGTATAGGGTAAAAAAAAAAAAGTTCCTTAAGTGCTTGGGATGAAAAGGCTAAGTGTATAAGCATTTTTATTAATTTGGGGCGAATATTGACGCAAGGGAATGGCTGGTTCAGTGGCATAATGGCGTGGGGGAGTGTTTGGAGGGAGGAGGTTCGAGCAGTAGGAACTGCTTTTGGGGGTTTATATTTTTGCGTTTAATGGGGGCAAGGCAAAAAGGCTTTAAAGGGTTTTGTGTGCATGTTTGGACATGAAAATCCAGGTGGGAGAGGTGGCTAGGACGCTAGCAGCAAGGGAGCTCACGAGGTCGGGCGTTCGAGTCCTGTTCGGCTCGAGGGTGCTTTTATTTTCTTTTGTTTTAAACGCTAAAGCATAAGGGACCAGCAAAGCATAGGTTAAAAGAAAGCTTTGGCAGATTATGGCATGAAAGTCTCAGTAGCAGAAACGGCAGAGCGCTTGGCATGTTCCTCCAGGTCCCGTGTTCGAGCCCTAGGAGTCGCGCTTAGGGCGTTTTAAATTTTGCTCTTAGCGCTTAAGCTAAAGAAGCCATTGGGGGAAGGATTAAAGGAAATATGCGACGTGTTTATGTCATGAAAGGAGCGCTGGCTGAGTGGCTGGGGTGTGGGGGTTTCTCCCTCATGTCTTGGGTTCGAAACCCGTGTGCAACACCTGGGAGCTTTTGTTTTCTTTTGCTTTGGCCGACGTGATTGGGGACAGCATGCGCATGCATGCGTGGAAGCATGCTTGAGGGCTACTGTTACCCTTGAGTTCTTCTTACTATTTTTATTTATTTTATTTATTTTATATTATTAGGAGTATGGGATGTATTTATTTTATAAATATTATTATTATCATTTATTTTAATATGGTGTATGGGTAAGATTCCTACCATTAATTTATTAAAGCATGGGAGAATTTGTTTGGTTCTATGGTGATGGGCATATTAAGCCATTTTATTATTTTAAATGGTGATGGGAGAAAGAATTGTTAATGGTTATTTTGAAGTGGAAATTTACCACCAAATTGGGAAGGAAGCACGGCCAGCAACCTTTTGTTCTTGGTTCTTCTTGTCATGCCTTTGTTTATGGCCGAAACTCCTTGTGCTTCTTACATCATTTTGTGCTAGCCGAATAGGGGAACATTAGGGGCTTGACATTCTCGGTTTTGAAGGTGTTTAGGGGATGATCTTGGCTAACACCTTCTTCTTTGGTTTTTCCTTGGTTACTCAAGCCAAAATCCATTTTCCTCTCTTTTTGTAACCTTGTAAGATTTTTCCCGTTGAAGCATGCAAATCACCTTGTGCCTAAAGAGATACCTTGGTTAATATTTTGCTTGTTTGGTCGAATCCTTCCTAGTCCACACGTACCAAAGTTCTTTAAACCTCTTTCATTCTTTTGGGGCTACTTGGTCGAAGTTTTCCCTTAAAGAAAGGTATTTTTGAAGGTTGGTAAACACTCCCCTTTTTACTTCGATTCCTTACCTCTCCTTTGATGTGCTGAAAGCATGAGTTAAAACACTTCTAAGGTGGGCCGATTTTTTTTTTCTTTCTTTGCATGGGGTCTTATTAGTGTACGTTGTGAAGCCGCCATCGAGGAGTTAGAGGAACCTTTCGAGAACTTACTTTTCGAGGTAAGGCAATGTGCCATTCGGCCATAGGCCACTTTCCATGGATATATTTTATATAGCCGATTTTAACAAGGAACATGTATGGGTTTTCGACAGTTTCAAAGAATAGGAGGGGCTTCCCAAGATTTCAAATTCCTTTGGTAAGTGGTTGTTTATATTCGACTATGGACCAAGTGTGGCATTTGAGTGATAACCGAATTTTGTACTATGATTTTAGGAGGGGACTAATCGGCTAGAAATCTGAAGTTTCGGGTTTTCGATCACGTTGGTTCGCGTTAATAAAGGTTCGGCCTAGGGCCCTATTTTGTTATGATACGACCAATAACTCTGGAGTTGTTAGTAAATCGAATGAGACCCCTAAATACTAAACTATGATGGCCGAATATAGGAACAATACGAGGACAAGTTCGGGACATTTGTAATATCGCGTAGATACGAGACTTCTATTTAGACCTTCGATTAAATAGGTGTGTAAGCTCTTACACACTTTATTAGTATAAATTGTTATTTAATGATATTTATAACCTCTCATGTGGTAACTTTGCCTAGTGGGCATAAGCTGGCTTTCGGGTAAGTCCCCTACTACTCGATCTACGATGTATGTTGTGTATGCCATCACGTGCTGTTAAATGCTATGCTATATACAAATGCATGATATATGGGATCATGATACTTGTTATGTGAGCATGATGATGATGGGATTGATGAGAGGGAGTAATAATCGTGTCGACGGACACCAGTGGTTTGGTACCACATTTTTGTGACTACGGTCACCAGAGGTTTGGCACCTCCAGAGGTTTGGCACCTCATAGCGTCTCGTCCCTGTGGACTAATTCCACCGTGGGTTGGCCCCACATTTGAGATACGGGATCGACGCCAGTGATTTGGTATCACACGATGGGTTGGCCCCATCATTTGATTGTGACTTCGGGTCACCAGTGGTTTGGCACTAAGTGGTTTGACACCACACGTATTGACGGATATCGTGACTTTAAGTCACCAGTGGTTTGGCACCACCAGTGGTTTGGTGCCACACGGGGTAGAAAAGAAGCATGGATGGCTAGGTTGGGTTGCATAATTGCATGTCATACTAATATCTTGTGTATGAGTGGTATTTTCGGGTTGGGGATTTATACATTGAGTCTTGGTGACTCACCCCTTCCTATATCATCTTGCAGGTGAGTAGAGCGCGGATGCGGAGCCGGGGAGAGCTCGAGGCGGCCATGTTTGTTTTGTAGACTTGAAACTTTATTTTGCCCCGTTTTAAGTCTATTATTCACTAAATTTCGATTGGGTTGTAATATGGCCGCTTATTATTTTGGATTTTTAGGTAGTTGTTTTACTTTATTATATAACTGACGAACTTATGAACTGTTAAGCAAATCGGTTAAAGGTAACGTTTTCAAAATAAGTGCTCGTATGCGGTTTCAAAAATGTTACCATCGGGTAACCAAAATTTTCTAAGTTATCAATCACCCCAATGTTTTAAAAATCTAAATAATCAACTAGTTTCAAAGGAAAAAGGAAAAGTTTTCAACTCAATCGCATTTATCAAATCAACCCACCTAAGTTTTAGCAAACACCATTTTATTACCCCAACAAATTGAAAATTTCCATTGAATCTTTCGAAACATTTTTACTCAATGACATACCAGATCCGGTCAAGGCTTGTGGGCCGGGTTTGGGGTGTTACAACCTGGCCCAAAAATAGGCCTAGATTTGAAAAAAAAAATTGGAGCTGGATTGCGATTGTAATTTGGCCTGGCTCATGGATAACTCTAATGTAGATCATAAATGTCAAGTTTAGTGTAAATTAAAAAAAAAAAGTCTAGCCATTTGTTTTTATTAATTATTAATGGTAATGTAATGTTTTATTAATTATTAATGTAATTATTTATATATTTTTAAATCTGTTCTTTTTGATACAATGCCTAAAAGTATCCATCCCCTCCCCAACTCTTAAATAGAAGGATAATGCGCTTCAATATACTCAAACCCAGGACTTCCTGCATTGATAACAATACCAATACCAATCGAATTAAGACTCAATCGACAACTCTATTTATATTTTATTATCTACCTTAATTAAAATAAACATTTGTCTAAATCAATAAAGATTTAATGAACAAAAAAAAAAGTAAAGGTTTAAACATGAAATTATATTTTTCTAAGAAATAGTTTCCTACACTAACTAGCTACATAGTGGGTGGAACAAAGATATGTTGTATGGCCAAGCACAAAACGCATGGACGTTTACTTACATAATGGTAAAATAACCATAGAAGTCCTTGTATTAGGAGTAAAATATATTTTAACTCTATTGTATTAAAAAAAATAGGTAAATTATTTTTTGTATTTAGATTAAAGATCAAATTGGTCATTTTCGTTAAAAGTTTTCTCCATTTGTACTATTAAAATTTGATGTGATTGACAGAATAACTAGATAACTACACGTAGCATGCCACGTGTACCTCATGTTGATGTAAATGGGCAAATTTTTAATAGTGAAAATAGGTGAAAGTTTTGACAGAAGAACCATTTTACTCTTTAATTTTACATATAGAAATTAATTTACTTTTTATTTTAATAAAAAGAGAAAAATACAATATAACTTTTAATACAAGAATTTTATAATACTTTTACTCATAATCTATCCACCTATTTAGATAAATAAACTATAGATTTGACTTATATTATAATTTGTGATTTATTTTTAAATTTACATACATCATTATTATCATGTATTCTTATTTATTTATTTAGATAAAGTAATTATTTAATTACAATGTGAAAAAAAATCATAAAAAAATGATTTTTTAAATAATTCTCTTTATATATTAAAACTTTCCATGAAATGCTTTTATGATTAATTCAAGGCAAAATTAGACACTATTGTTAGAATTAGAGTAGACCGATCAATTGAAAAGGTCGATATATTAATTTTGATAAAGAGATTAAATCGATCTTTGAGCAAACCGTTTGAGCTCGTTAAAATTGAAAAGTAAGACAAAAACCGACGATTGAACCGTATTAATTTAATATATGGTTAGTTTATTATAACATTTTAGTAGTAGTTAAACAGCTCAATTTATCGACGTATATAAACTTTGCAATAATTCGTTCTTAATAAATTTTTACACGGGAATTTCTCTCATTTAACAAACTGATTGAATTGATTTATAATTTTTATGAATTTTAATTATTTATTTAATTATTGTTGGATTGACAGTCAATTTGGTGATTTAACCAATTTAAAACTTTGCACAAGGCCTTGGATTCCTTAGCAAATGGTACAATTGCATTTTTTAGCTCCTACAGACAAATCAATTTAATCCCTAGTTAAATGGAAAAAGTTTATCTTTGGCACCTCCAAAAACAACTAATAAATCAATTCAAGCTAATTGAACGAAGTCGATTCATTCGAAAGAAGTTTTTGAAGTGTCGTCCATTAAGCAGTCGACACTACCCTCAACAACCGAAGGTATTGCCCCTTTCAGGGTTGTCCCTTGGCTTATGCGGTGAGCCATATATGGTTCACAGAGACTGGTAGAGATCAATACCTGCAAGACTTGGGATAAATGTTAATATTGGACATGTAAATAATTGAGGTACCTAAACGCATTGTAACTCGAACCCTAACTAAGGTCTCCTATAAAATTTAGGGTAAACTATCAAAATAGTCACTTTTGTTTGCCTTAGATTACATTTTAGTCACTTATATTTAAATGTTACATTTTAGTCACTTACGTTATCGTGTTGTGACATTTTAGTCACTGAGCTATTAATTGCCGTTAACAGTATAACGGTAAGCTGACATGGCACATTAAATCATAATTTCAAATTAAAATTTTATGTTAAATTATACAATTGGTCCCTATAATGTTTTAGTTTGAGCAATTTAATTTTTTTCCTTTTATTTTCTTTTAACTTACTTTTTTTTTAAAAAAAAAAATTCCATTCTCTTCTGCTTCTCCCTCTATTTTCCTCCCTTCTTCATTTATTTTAACGTAGTTGTTCTATATTTTCCATTTGTTAAAACTAGCTCATAAGCTCGCGTCACTTGAAAATTTTAAATTATTGTTCAAAAAATAAAAGTATAGGGACTAGTTTTAACAAATGGAAAACATAGAAAAACTACGTTAAAAGAAATGGAGAAGGGAGAAAAACAAAAGAGAATGGAAAATAAAGAAGAAAAAAATTAAAAAAAATAAAAGAAAAAAATTAAATTGCTAAAAACGAAAAAATATGGGGACCGATTATATAAATTAACCTAAACTTTTTGTTTGAAATAATGATTTAACGTGCCACATCAGTTTACTGTTACACCGTTAACGACTCAGTGACTAAAATGTTACAATGCGATAACGTAAGTGACTAAAACATAATATTTCAAACATAAGTGACTAAAATGTAACCAGAAGTAAACAAAACAAAAGTGACTATTTTGATAATTTACCCTAAAATTTATGAGCAAACTTGGTATCACATGAACCCTCAACAAAGCTAATTTAACACAATTTTTTAAATTGGACCCCTTCAAAATAATTTTAATTTACATAAAATCCAGAGTTTTGCTCATTTTTCCAAAGGAAGAAAACAAAATAACTGGCCTTAAAATTTGGCTGTGAATGCAAATAGATTAATAATATTTTGTGTACAATACAGATAGAATATGGAATATTATTGCTACATTGCCACATTGAAGACAGTGATAGACAAGCTTTGTTGCTGAACCCTAACATGGTATCTTCTAGGAATTGCAGTCACTAATTACAACCCAAATTTTGACGATAAATCCAATGTCACTAACGTTACAATTTACGCCATAGCATTTTTTATGGTAAAATTACTTTGGAGGTCCCTATACTAGGAGTCAGATTGCGTTTTGCATCCTTCGCTCAAAAAATGGGCAAATTAGTCCCTGTACGTTAGATCAAAGAGTAAACTGGTCGTTTCTGTTAAAAATTTCATTTATTTCTATTGTTAAAAATTGGCATGACTGAAGGAATAATTAGACAGTTACACATCTCGTGTTGTGTGTATCTCATGCTGACATACATGGATCAATTGTTAATAGTAGAAATGGATGAAAATTTTAAGTAAATAACCAATTTGCTCGTTTTTTGAGTGAAGGGAGTAAAATGCAATCTGGCTCCTAGTATAAGGACCTCCATGATAATTTTACCCATTTTTAGTATACTATAAATACATATGGAGTGAGTGAGTATTTTGGTATTTTGGGTCACTCTCATCTTCATCAACTACTTGCAATTTCTGGTCATCATCAAACATGGTAATTAATTCAACCTCTTCTTAATTGCAACATTGTTCATTGCTTTTTATGCTGTAATTAGACCTTTTTTCTGTCAGCATTCTGTTTGGATCAAAAGCACTTTCATATTTTTACTTGGAAATCATGTTTGACATGTATAATTACTTTTGTATTTAATAAAGGGTTAATATAACTTTTAATCTCGGAATTTGGAAATTAGGTTGATTTCGGTACACGTATTTTTTTCTCCTTTGGTACTTAAATTTAGCAACTAGGTCAATTTTAATCATTGAACTTGGATTGTATCGAAATTTGATGATATGGTACTGTGAGATTGTGCCACATCATCAATTGAATTCTTTTTTTTCTAATTTTTAGTTGATAATGGGATACAATCTCAGAGTGCTACATCATCAAATTTTTACGTTTGTCAAATTTAAGTGCTAAAATGGATCTAGTCACCAAATTCAAATAACAAAATGTAAATTGGACCTAATTGCCAACTTTAGAGACTAAAAGCTATATTAATCCTTTATTAAATGATCACATATTTATTTATTTATATAATGTACATATAATTATTTTTAAATTTGCCGATTGAGTCTTAGCTCAATTGGCACAGGCATTGTTGCCAATATAGGAGGACGTGGGTTTGAGTGCGTTGAAGTGCAGATATAATCAAAACCTATAATGAGATTATCCAAAAAAATAATTTTTAGATTTTAAATATAAAACATTATTCGCTTACGAGGCGATTCTTATTCAATGATAAAATTATATTTTGAACCTCAAAATATTATAATTTAATCACGATTCTTATTCAATTACTATTAAAAAAAATTGAATACTATCATTTTTTTTCGTAGCAATGGTAAATACTAAAAATTTTGAAACCATCATTTTTCTAGTATTTATATTTTATATATATATATATATATATATATATTTCAAACCGAGCTTTTTACAACATTCGAACCAATTGATTCAATTGACTTTAATATATATTTATAATAATAGATATACAATATACCATTTAAATTAATCTAATTTTTTAATCCAACAAAAATAAAAAAGAAGAAGTTGATTCACCGATTTAATCGATCAATATTAAATTAATTTAATTAATTCGATTAAGACTTATATTTATTGAATAATTAATTGCATTTGAAAATCATCGATTAAATCAGTTAAATCAATTGCTATCTTAAGCAAAAGCTAATATACATGACTTTGATTACGTACAGGAGGCCCGAGAGATGACCGGAGACCATTACAAGAAGAAAGGTGGATTTAAGGCTTCCATTTTCATTTTTGGTAATTAAACCAGACCCTTTATTTTATTTATTTAGGGTTAGTTCAAAAATAGATTAGGTTTGTTGAAAATTAGTTAAAAAAAAAAGTTTGGTTTAATATCAAGAGCGCAAGTAGAAATTTTTTTAGGAAGTCGAAAGTAAGTTGTATATTTTTACGAATACTAAATATAAAATTGTATATTTTTACGAATACTAAAATATAATTTTATTATTTTAATATCTTATTTATTTATAATAAAGGATTAAATAAAAAATTATCATTTTTAAGGAGTCAAAGTGTAATTTAACCATTTAATAAATTAAAATCTCATACATTTTAAAAGATCAAAAGCGAAAATTTTCATTTTAAGGGGTCGGGGCTCCTACCAACCCCTGGCGTAAGGGCAAATAGATAATTTAACTAGAAAGTGATTTTCCAAAATAAAGCCAATATGATTTTGGAAGGTAACAATGAAAATGACACCTTCTTTAGTGAATATCTTAATAGAGCGGATCGTCCCGTGGATATCTTTACTTCAGAACAAAACATTAGGCTCGGCCAACTGGAATGTGTATTATCCATATAGAGGATCCTCCCGTTGAGAAGATTCAAGATAAAGGTCTATCTATTTTATTTAATTATTTAATTAAACCAATGATTTGTTATTGGTAGTAAGACATCTATCCCCCTGTTGAGATCTAATTCGATCTTCATAGATTTCGCGAGATATTTTCTTACGAAGTTTTGTTATAGCCCCCCTCGCCGCGTAAACAGTGCTATAAGAATCAGTTCTGAACATCCCTCTTGTAATTGTACACGCACCCATAACAATAACATATTTAGGTTCGGGCATTTGTTCATATAATCTCATTAAAGAGGGTGCCATTTTCATTATTACTGTTCCAGCTGTTAAAATTAGGTTTATTTTAATATGAATTCCATCTTCTACTTTATGAAAAATGAAAAAGTTTAATCTCTTTATTTTAATTCATCAGAATTTAGTCCTCGTATCTTACAAAAATTGAAGGTTAATTCAATCGGATAACATTGTTAGACCTAAAAATTAGTAGTTCAACCATTTATATGCACATAAATAACAAAAATCAGCTGTTGAATCATTTTTATGCAACAAGTTAGAAAGAAAGAAAGAAAAAAAAAACACAACAATTCAAGTTTATATGTACACTGACAACCGGATTAACTTCTCAATTTTGATGAAGTAGAGGGATAAAATTTGGAATTAAACCTATTTTGAAACCATTTCTAAACTAGGGTTGAGTTTTTATCTAAATTGCATGTACATATCAAATGTTTTCATTTTTTGCAGTGCTGGTGTCATTAGAAAACATGGGTTTCATTGCCAACATGGTCAGCTTGGTCCTATACTTCATGTATGTTATGTTCTTCAACTATCCCAATTCTGCAAACACAGTTACAAATTTCATGGGCTCAACCTTCTTGCTCTCCCTTATTGGTGGCTTCATTTCTGATACTTTCATAAGTAGATTCACTACTTCTATTATTTTCGGATTCATTGAAGTGCTGGTGAGAACTTAATTCCGAAAAATAAAATCTTTTTAGTTGTTAAATATTAAATATTGATCGAGCATCATGCTGATAACGTAAAAATATTGTTCATTTTGAGTGTCGTTGAAGAGTAATTCCACGGAAAATCAACCTGCTCTCGGAAAGTAGAAAATAACTATTTTAATAACAATATTTTTACATTTCAAATGACACAGAAAATTAACCGAGGAACTAAATCTCCAAGATGAGTAATACTATGCAGGGACGAAAACCATAATTTGACCCAGACCCTCCCCTCCTTATAGGCTTAACTAAAACAAGGTTTTAATTTGCAGGGATTGGCATTGATAACAATCCAGGCTTATTCAAAGGATTTGCAGCCCGCATACTGTGGCAAGCCCAGCTGCATAGACGGTAGCAAGGCGGTGATGTTCTACTTTTCACTGGGGTTGTTGGCATTGGGGGCCGGTGGGGTCAAGGGAGCTCTTCCAGCACTTGGTGGTGACCAATTTGATCATAAAGACCCCAAGGAAGCCAAAGCTCTAGCAAGGTATTTCAACTGGCTATTGCTCAGTACTACACTCGGAGCCTGTGTCGGAGTAACGGGTATCGTGTATCTGACCACTGAAAAGCACAAATGGTATTGGGGTTTCTTCATATCGACTGTGGCTACCTTCATAGGTTTCACTGTTCTTTCACTTGGCAAGCCTTTCTACCGCCTACGAGAACCCAAGATGGCCGATAGCCCCATCATAAGGATAGCTCAGGTTCAGTACTATTTATCCCTGCATTTCATTTCTTAATGGATATATCTAGAAATAGAAACAAGGGTGCTGACAAAGGTGATAAACATTTCTTTTGTGTTATGATCATTCATAGGTCATAGTAGTAGCCATAAACAACAGTAAGCTAGCTCTGCCGGATAGACCAGATGAATTGTATGAGATCAGTAAAACCGAAAATGTTTTCAGGGAGGAAATAATCTCCCACACCAACCAATTCAGGTAATGCATGCATGAATGTGATGTGATGTGACTGTATGATAGCTAAACATGTTTAAACAAAAATTCGGAAACCAACTGTGATTCATGATTCTTGGTCAGATTCCTAGATAAAGCTGCAATTGTTCCGAAAGATTCGAAGATAACACCATGGACGGTGTGCACAGTGACTCAAGTTGAAGAAGTTAAGATACTAACCAGGATGTTGCCCATTTTATTCAGTACAGTCATAATGAACACATGTCTGGCGCAGCTGCAGACATTCTCAGTTATCCAAGGTAATTTCATGAATCGCAAGATTGGAAATTTCATGGTTCCCGCTTCTTCGATCCCGATAATCCCACTGGTTTTCATGTCCATTCTGGTCCCCATCTATGAGTTTTTCTTTGTCCCTTTTGCTCGAAAAATCACGAAACATCCGTCGGGCATCACGCAACTCCAACGTGTCGGTGTGGGGCTTGTTCTGTCAGCAATTTCAATGGCTATTGCCGGTATTGTTGAGGTTAAAAGAAGGGATCAAGCTCATAGGGACATAATGAAGCCCATAAGCCTCTTCTGGCTCTCCTTTCAATATGGAATATTTGGAATTGCAGACATGTTCACTCTTGTGGGACTGCTGGAATTTTTCTACAGGGAAGCACCGATAGGCATGAGATCACTCTCCACATCATTTACGTGGTTAACACTATCTTTTGGCTACTTCTTAAGTACAGTGTTCGTCAATGTCATAAACGCCATCACCAAAAGAACCAGTTCAAGCAAACAAGGTTGGATTCATGGATTAGACTTAAACTCAAGTCACTTAAATCTGTTTTACTGGTTTTTAGCTATCCTTAGCTGCCTAAACTTTTTAAACTATTTGTACTGGGCCTCATGGTACAAATACAAGACGGAAGAACCTGATCATAGTGAACCCAAAGCTATGGATTTGACTACCGAACAGCTTCCCGTGGAGGAAGTGCCTGATCCTACTGAAGCCAAAGGTGAGGATTTGAGTACCAGACCGCTTATTGCGGAGGAAGAACCTGAGCATACTGAAGCCAAAGCTAAGGATTCAAGTACCGGACCGCTTCTCGTGGAGGAAGGAAGCACCGTGGATGGAGGAGTAACCGAAGTAAATGAAGGTCCCTCTTCTGTTCAAACAGAGGATTCTAAGCAACAACCTACAAGTTGATGAGAGCCATAAACATGCGTGTGTGACAGCAAATAATAATCATTGTATCAATTCAAAAAATCAGTAACCCAGAGCCAGAGGTTGGCCAAAACAAACATTTTGAATACATTCTATTTATGTCTTAGATAGACCGACATTATTTGCATGGATGATGGACCTTGATAATGAATTTACATATGCAAGCAACGATTTCAAGTCTCGTTGACATACCAAAAACTGAGCATATTCTAACTTGCATTGTGCTGAAATTAGTATTCGGTTGACCATCGTCATCACCATAGAGGTCCAATCCTCACAGAGAAAAAGCTTCAGCCTCCACATGAAGCAAAATAGATTAATATCCTCCGCTCAAAAAGCTAACAATTATAACCTACACTTAAATATTTATTTGGTGTTTAGTACTTTCTTCAAACCACAATTTGATAAAACATGATAAAAATCAAAACTGCTCTCACCTATCAGGTAACTTCTTATCTCCATCAGTTGATCTAAAAGGTACACTACCAGTGATTTCCGAGGCTCAACCATTCTCTTGCACTTCAGCTGGCTGTTGAAAACTTTCATTTGCTGTTTGGTACTAGCATCGCAAAATGAATATCAAATTTGATCAAATTCAGCTAGACCAAAAATATAACAAAATGTTCAGATGAGTGACAAGTTAATAGAATCCAACACCCTTCTTCTGCCATCCTTATCTGTGAATGTATATATTCCAACTCCTGCATTATAAGAACTAAGAAGCATAGTGCTTCCTCCTTGATGAAAAGGTAAAAGATTTCTTTAATCTAACCTAACAAGAAAAATTGGTCAGGTTTACCATGAATTTGTCTACATGGAAATCATTATCACATTGACTAGTCATCGAGGGTATGCTTCAATACCATGTGAAATAGCTTTCTCTTTTGCCTCAAGACAACCTTCTCCTAGTGGCAACCGAAACCCGCTTGAGTAAATATTAGAACTCTTCTTATCTTTTTCTTTCTAAAGAAAAATATGAATTGAAAAGAAACAAGAAAATTTTCCTAACCTGAGTAGATGTCTGATTCATTGAGCTATTGATGTTAGTATTCTGTGCCACTTGTGAGTTGATATTCTGAATTGGGTCCTTTGAACTAGAAGCTGTAGCTGAATCCATATTGTCCATAGGACCTCCCAGTCCACAGGCACTCAATCCAATGGCTGATTTCATGAGGTGTCCACCAGGAATAGGAAACAAAGGTGCACCCGGCATCGATATTGGAAGTCCTTGACCATTTAGACCATATAGTGGGAGGTTAGCTCCTGGCATCCCATGGAATGCAGTCGAACCTGACAAATGAGGGCCTGGGCCAGAAAAAGGTGCTCCACAGACTGGAGGCACCTGAACCATAGGGCAAGCAGAAGCTACAGTATTCGTTTCAGGAAATGGCATCGCAAAACCCATACCTAGACCCATTCCAAAACCCATGGATGAAAAATACGCCATTTGAGTGGCATGCATGTGTTGCATTCCAGTTGGCAACATCATCGGTGGCACATATAAGCCAGCTCGCATAGACATAATCTGCAAAAGGTTGGTAATTAATAAATTGAACTTATTTGATTACCCTTCAGAGAATCAAAATTGAAATATACACCAAAAAGAACAGTTAGAAGAAAGATGACAGAGATCTTACCTGCACTTGTAGTTGGAGCGTCTTAAGATATTCAATTGCTTCATCAAGCATTGAAGCATTGTCCACCTTGTAATGTCAAAATATAAAATGTCAACAGTTTTAAAATACAAAAGCTATCAGGCCTTTGATGGTCTGTTTTAAACTACTTATAGAATAAGCAAGGATATGCCATGAGCTCATTGATCTACTCCCAGAATCACATCTGTTTCTAAGAAAAATCCCTTGATTTAGTTTAAAAAAAGGTTTACTGAATTACCAACCTTATTGCAGTTAGGTATCAGCTCCTGTAAAGCACGCATCTTCTCATTTATCCTATCCCTTCGCCTCTGTTTGTGTAATTCCATCCAGATCTTACAATCAGAAACTGCCATATGAAAGACAAATATCAAATTATTGAACTAATGAAATGCTCTTCCTCACCCTTTCAGATAAATTATGCACTTCAGCTGCTCGGCTTCTCTTGAACCCCTTACCTCCTCGAGCAGGAACTGCTTTTTTCACACCTACAGATTCTTCTTCAGCATCCTACACATAATTTGGTTAGTTGGTTTCAATGGCAAAGGAAAAATGAATTAAAAGCACATCAACACGAAATAAAATTATATCCTACAACTTACTTCGCTAGGACATTCAAACTCCTCCTTATCATGGTTTTTTCTCTTCAAATTATGTACTACTGGATCGTCAGAAGCTCTTTCTACACTTTTTTCACAGCAAACAGAAGCAGCAAGCACAGACTCTACAGCCTTACCACTCTCTGGCAGGCATTTGGAAGCATTTTCACCAATAACTTGACTAGATATTTTATCACTTTTCGGGACATATTCTTCACAGATGGCATCATTTGGTTCAGCAGCAACTGGCTCATCTAGAGACTTAGCTTCAGATTGTTTTATATCAGTCTTCATCGGCACTATTGTAGAATGGCAATGTGAAAAGTTTTCCTTCTGTAACTTGATATTTGAATCAATGGCCTTGGAACCAACAGGCCCCCTAGTACTGGCTGCAAACCCTATTTCCTTACTCTCAATCCTAGCCATAGCACCTATATTCTGAAGACTAGCTTTAACAAGAGCAACAGGACGTGAAAAATGGGAAAAATTCATCAAGACGGTATTATTAAAAGGTGCAACTGGATCTTGTTTCTGCATCTTAACACCACGCAAAGTCTCATCTGACAGTTGAACTCCCATCGTATCTCTGGAAAAGGCATGGCTCGGCTTATTACCAATACTCTCCAAATTTCTTGATCTAAGATACGATGAAGACACTTGACATAGCTGTGGCGACTCGCTGGTACCACTTCTCAGCCCAGCTTCGTCATCTGCCGGTTTAGGAACCTTTGCCAACTTTCCTTGTTTGAAATCCGCAGAAGCATTCAAAGAACCAGAAAAGGAATCACTGATGGATTGGCGTCTTTGATTAAATGAAGCTAAGCTACTATCAGTTGGGATGATATTTGTAGTGAGCCCAGATAATCCAGGCAACATATCAGAACATTCATTCTCTGAGTACTTTAACCAAGGCACCACATCATCATCATGAGACGGAGCCGGCATTGGAACTTCACTCGATAACGCATCCACCACCCCAAACTTTCCCATTTTTGAACTATTTCCTCCATTGCCTATATATTTATCTCTAATCTTAAAACTGTGGGATAGTAAGCTGTTACAAGCAGGAACCTTTCTAGCTACACTAGACTGACCTTGCATCGAAATTTGATCATTCTCCCAAACCAGTTCAACAAAATCATCCTCAGGTCTGCATTCGAACAAATAGAGAGTAAAAGGGGATACAATGAATCATACAACCAACAAAGAAACAACACATATGATTGAACCCACCATGTAAGAAATGAAGTTTATAATGTTTAAATAGATCAAGGAATTAGAGTAAAACTGAACTTACACAATAGATGGATCAGTTGAACTTGAAGGGTTCTTGTCTTGAGATGAATCGAGCTTCCCCCTAGCCATACGATATAGCTCAGATAGAGGCATGGTGAAGGACTGAAACACCCTTTTTGTTTTTGCTCAGAAATAACCCAAATTCAAGCTGTTAGCCATTGCTACTAGTAACTCACTCTCATCATTGTTCTTAATCAAAAGAAAACATATATGAATGAAGCCATGAAGGATTCAAGAGGAATTAGCCTTACCCTTCAAAAAAAAATATTAAAATAAATTTTAAATTAAATGATTTTATGATTTTGTAATAAAAAGTTAACAATACTAATTTTTTGGTTAAATTGTCAAAATAGTCACTTTTGTTTGTCTCAATTTACATTTTAGTTGATTATGTTTGAAATATTACGTTTTAGTCATTTATGTTATCATATTGTAATATTTTAGTCACTGAGCGTTAATTGCTGTTAACGATGTAACAGTAAGCTGATGTGCCACGTTAAATCATCATTTCAAATAAAAATTTTAGGTTAAATTATATAATTGGTCCCCATATATATTTTTTTATTTTGAGCAATTTAAATTTTTTTTTACGTTAAAAGAGATGGAGAATGGAGGAAAACAGAGGGAGAAGCAGAAGAGAATGGAAAAAAAAAGAAGTTAAAAGAACATAAAAAAAAAAGAAATTGCTCAAAACAAAAAAATATAGGGACCAATTGTTTAATTTAACCTAAATTTGTTGTATGAAATGATGATTTAGAGTGTCACGCCAGCTCCATTATACCGTTAATAGTAATTAACGGCTCAGTAACTAAAATATTACAACACGTTAATATAAATATTAAAATATAACATTTCAAAAATAAGTGACCAAAATATAACCTAAGGGAAAATAAAAATAACTATTTTAATAGTTTACTTCCTTTTGCACTTTTCGAACCATCAATAGATAAAAAGATTGGGGCATTGGGCACAAAATCATGCATTATGAATGACACAGGGGATTCTTGAAAACGATGTTTACTTGAAAAAAGAAATGTAGTTGAAGGCCAAATTATCTTCTAAGTTCTTATATTTTTTATACATTTAGAATTTAGTCCCTTAAAAATAAAAAAATAAACACTTATTTGATAGTTATGAAACACAACAAATGATATTATAATAAACTTGAATTTAACAAAAGAATTTTAACGATGTTAACAATTGGACTATAATTTTTAAATTTAAAAGTAGAACTAAATTCTTAAAAATATAAATAAATTTTATTTTAATTAATCATATAGATATGCTATATATGAGGCTGGTTATCATGTACATCGATGGCATAGTTTTTTTAAGTAAAAATTACTACCAATATATCAAATAATTACTTATATATAATTATACAACTGTATAATTATCTTATTTTGTATATCGTAATTTTCCATATCATGTTTGGTACTATAAATTGCAACTATACTATTACGTCATTTAAAACTTTAAACAATAAACGAAGTCTAAAATCAAACCATGGTATGTAACGCGTTAATCCAAAAAAAAAATTGACAATACGATTACTAAAAATTTAATAAAAATAAATAAACATCTAAGCAATTTTATCTAATTACTCTAACATTTCATAATTATTGAATTGTTCTCTCTAGTAGTGGTGGAGATAGAAATTTTTTGGGGTGAAATTAAATTGTATATTTTTACAATAGTAAAAATACGATTTCACCATTTTAATAGTCTATATCTTTATAATTTTTAAAGGATTAAACCAATTTTATCATTTTTTGAGGGGTCAATGTATAATTTTACCACTATTAATTTAAAATTTTCTATTTTAAGGGGGTCGGAGCCCTTGCCAGCCCCTAGCTCCGCCACTGCTCTCTAGCATTAAACATATAATCATTGTTATTATCTATTGAATTAGGTCACACGACGGAGCAACTATTGCTAGCTAGCTTTCATTTTCTCCACGCATTTTGCATTAGCTTTTAGAAATGAGTGACGTCACTCAAGATGGTGTTTGTTGTGAAATTTTTAATTTTTTAAAAAATTAAAATCTTTATATTTTAAAAAAGGTTTAATGACAAATTTAGTCACTAATATTTGCATGTTTTGTCAAAATGACTCTAATTGTATTTTTTAATTTTTTAGCCACCAATCGTTAAAAAAGTTAATTGAGATGGTGTGAAATTTCATATGTGAAATATTTTTAATGAAAAGTAATTTATTATTTAAATAACTCTATAAGATAATTACTCGCGAAAAATAATAAAATAAATAAATAATTCATGAAATTAAAACATTTCTTAATTGAAAGAAAATAAAGGTAATTATCTAAAAAAATCAATTCAGTAGAAAAACTTCTCTGTAAACAAACTATGAAAGATTGAAACCTCGCAGTAGAAAAATAGTTTGAAAAAAAATCAAAAGTTGATAATAAAAAAAGATTCAAAAATATAATTAAGATCATTTTGACAAAACATGCAAACATTAATGCCTAAATTTATCATTAAACCTTTAAAAATATAACATTCGACTAATTTCACACAAAATTTCTTACTATAATATCACTTACCATTTTTACAATTATATTTAGATGGAATTATTAACATTTATTTATATTTATTTATATTTTTTGTTTAATTTAATGACCACATATTATTTTATAAATCATTGATGATACGTAAGAATTATGTATTTACGTGTTTGAAATATTATTTCATTATTATTTTTTAAACAAAATGAGTGACCCTTTGATTCACCTAAAGGTCACATACATACTAGGCTTAGACATTAGATCCTCCAAATGCGTTGACTATCTATTTATAATATACATATATATAAATATAATATTGTTTTGGGTTAAACTATAGCTGCTTATATTTGTGTAGATTTTGAAATTTAGTTTCTGTTAAAATTTGTTAATTTATTGTTCTTATTGTCTGTCAATTGTGTTACATGTCAAACGTGGACCTAATCCAAATTCCATTTTGACAAAATATTATTAATGGTGTGTAAAAATAATGCACTCATCACGTATCAAATATTATTTTATTTTACCAACAAGTGATTGGATGTAATAGTAGGTACATTACGCTCTCAAGGGAATGACTTAGGCTTGAACCTTGGGGACGACATTATTAGGAAGAACAACCGCAAATCTCGAATATGGACTGGGGGTGACAAAATCTGATTCAATTCAAAAAACTCGATAAAAAATTCAAATTTTGAATTAAATAGTTTGAGTTATTTGAGTTAATCAAGTTATTCGGATCAACTCAAATAAAAAATTAAGTTTTTCGATTTAACTCGAATATGAATGACACAATTCAAGTTATCTAAAAATCCGAATAAGAAAAGATAAAACTATATCGTTTTGATAAATATTTACTCACAAGTTAAAAAGACAAAACCATTATATTATTTATGTAGTTAAATAATCTTGTACTTCATCTACTAGTTAAATAATCGGTCCATGTAAATGCAACATTGAGTATAAATAATAGAATTCGTTAACTCGACTCGAAATTTTTTTACTTGATTCGAAAAAAAATCCAAATTAAGTTCGGTTGCTAAAATATTATTTGTAAATTAAACTAAATCGAAATTTTTTGACTCGATTCAATCGAATACTTACCCTTAATATGGACTATAAAATAAACATGAAGTATACCAAATTTTTTTTTTTTTTTATTAAACAAAATGAGTGACCCATTGATTCACCTTAAGGTCATATCTACACCCAAGCTAGAAATTAGATCCTCCTAAAGCGTTGACCATCTATTTATTCTATATACATACATAATATTGTTTTGGATTAAACTATAGGTTAAAATATGATGTTGTCCCAATATTTTTATAGAGTTTGAAATTTAGTCCCTATACTTTAAAAGTTAAAAATTCAATCTGTTTTAGTTTTTTAATTTAAAAATCTAAATCCAATCATTATTATTGTTGGTAGTTTTTGCCAAAATTTGTTAACTTATTGTTCTTATTTTTTGTCAACCATATTCCATGCTAAATGTGGACAATCTTCTGAGGTGCTCATTTTTAGGTGTGAACATGTTTTGAATGCAACAAGGAATCTATTTAAACATAACAACCTCGTATTAATTGAGTGCATGACGGAATATGGGTTTCAGGTGCATGTCCTTTATGCTTTGCATGATAACAACTTTTTGTATAACAATTTGTCATGTCTCGCTAGTGGACAGTAGGATATCTTCAATAAATACCCTTTCAACGACAAAGAAGGGATCGACTTTTCAACCCTAAATTTACTTTAAGAAAACATTTTTCTCTCTCATAGTCAGTCTATCATCTTGTTCTTTTTTGGCTCTCTCCCTCTTTAGGTAAATCGACTTCCATAAAACAATCAATAACTCCTACTTACTTCCTCATTACTCTCTTCATTGTTGTACTTTATATCAACAAGACTTTTACAATAAAATTGTTGTTCGGTGTTCGATTATTTCGTGACACAAACTCAAACAAATGTTTTATATAGTATAAATTTGATCGTTTATATATATATATATATATATTGAAATGTATGTTTCCAAATCAACTTGTTTTTTTTTAATTATATATATTTATAATTTTTAAATGATTAAATCAAAGTTTTATCATTTTTGAGGTTAAAGTACAATTTTGTTATTACAAATTTAAAATTTTAAGGGGCCTAAATGAAATTTTTCTATTTTAACTTTGCAGCCCTCCTTGGATTCCCCAGAGTTTCTTAATTTTATAAAATTAAAAAATATTTATTTTATTTTTATTTACTAAATATTAATAAAAATATAGGAAGATTTTGTAAATATGATTGTAGAGTTAAAAATATAAATTATGATAGCTAGAACTAAAAATCTAAAATTAGAAAGAAAAAAAAAAGATAAAATGGGGTAACCCTTTAGTTTATGCAAATACACTTAGCGACACGTGGGAAGGATAAGGACATGACAAGGACAGACTTTTTTAATGTTTTATTTTTATCCAACAATAATGTAATAAAAGAAAAGAAAAGAAAATAGAGAACACGTGCAAGTCATGTGAAACACTACCTTATTTATTTATTTATTTTTATAATTAAAAAATTAAAAATTTTACTATCAATATATATATATATATATATATATATATATATATTATAATCAACCATTAACCAATATATATATATAAAATTGAAAAACTATTTACTATTTAAGTCAAGGCCGGTCGACAGTTATTTAACATAAAAATTCTGTTTTTAGGATTGGATTAGATTATTTACATTGAAAATTATTAGTTGAGTATCTATTTGGAATAAAGAGTTAGATTAATTGATTTGTGAATTGCTTTGAATCGAGATTTTTTTATTTTTTATTTTTCTATATTTATAACATTTTTTTAATTAAACTAGATAATTAGTTAGATTGATTGAATCGAAAATCAATTATTTGACCGATTTGATTATAAATTCAATTGACATAATGACTTATTTGGCGCTCAAGCTTTGAAAAAAAAACATTTTAGCACTCATTTTAATTTTTTGCCTTTTTAGTCCTTAAATTTGTATTTTTGTCAAATCACTCTAAAATTGATGAAAAAGTTGACATTTTTTAATTTTACTGATGTGGCATACACTTGAATTGCAATGTGGGTGACATGTTGGTATTTAATATTTTTAAAATTTTAAAATTAAAAAAAATTATATTACAATTCATAATGCTACATTCCATAATAAGTTTTCATTGTTAAGATCCTTAACCTTCTAATCACCCCGAATCTTACATTCTCAAATAGTGTTAAGATGTCATATATAGAGTGTAATATGATTACAACTTATTCCTTAAATAATATTAGATTACGAGTGTCTTAAATTTTGAAACAATTTACCTTTTTTATTTTTATTATTTTAATCAATTTAAGTTTTTTTCTCGAATAAAATTTGAGACTAATTATAAACAAAATTATTTTTTTTTAACAGCGAAACAATAGATGTCATGGTTATAATTATAATTATTGTTAGCGAGGCAGTAAGGGAAGAGGACAAGGAGGAGATCAAAGTAGACAATGGAGATTGGTTCATCTGTAGAGGTCTAGAGTTAGAACAATAGTAAAAGGATAGACTGATTGAGAAGATAAATGCTCAGAGTACCTTTAAGGTGCTATGCTCATAGTTTTTTGGGTATTCATAGAGAGGTTATTTTATCCATTGATATGATATGACTAGATAAGCATCTAATCTAATTAAATGTGCAATGGATAATCATAAATATGTATTACGAGATTCTATCAATATGAGGTACTTAAGCTAAATATACTCCTTATTATATTGAAAGTGTATTCAGATTAGAATAACATTCACCTTTAAGCTCTGGTGGTAGACTCTGTTTGAAATGGGAAGGTGGTTGTGCTCAGAGAGTCAATGTGGAGTCAACAATGCCTCTTGTGTTGACACGTGTCTTCTTAGCAGAGGTGTATAAGAGGATTATTACATTTCAACATAATATATTTACTCATTAATATATGAAATGTAATAAAAAATAAAAAATACAATAATTTATCATAATTTTATGAAAAATGATATTAAAAAATATTAAAGGAAATAAGCTTGTTAAAAAAAAGTTGTAAAACAATAACAATTTAATAAAAATGTCTCTAAATTATCTTGCATTCCAGTCAAATGAATTAAACAATATCATACCGCTTCTAATATTATTACGGAATGTAAAACCATATGACCTTCAGGGGGTGTTTGGTTCGCCGAATATTCCGAAATAAGATTACAGTGTTTGGTTTGTCAATGTTCTGGTCATCCCATAATCTCAAGTTACGAAATAGTGCCAAAATGCCGAAATATAGGTGTAATCTCGTTACGGCATGAGATTACATCCCATTTTTTAGGTTATTTATAGGCATAATCTTAAATTTGGACCAATTTACTTTTGTTTTTATTATTTTAATCAATTTATACTTTTTTCTTAAATAAAGTTTATGACTAATTGAAAACAAACAATATTTTTTTAACAGTGAACCAATAGATGTAATACATTACAAGTATAATTATAATATTTTATTTAAAATTTTTTGTTAATATGTTAATTATGATTATTATTATAATTATACTCGTGTTACAATCACTTTTCATGGATTATTATAGTTATGATTTATAGATTTAATTCAACGTCATATATTTACTTATTAATATATAAAATGTAATAAAAAATAAAAATTGTAAAAATTTATCATAAATTTTTAAATATTTAGACTAAAAATAATTAAAGAATGTAAACTCATTTAAAAAAATTCTATAGCAAGGATAATTGAGTAAAATGTGTTTCTAGGCAATCTTCCATTTTGTTAACAAAACACATGAATCTTACATTGAGATAATCTTATATTCCACTATAATCTTATATTTCGATAATCTTATTGCGAAATATAATTTTACATTTCGAAGAGCCAAATGCACTTTTGGGGTTTGTTTGGGTAACACAGAGTAATTGAATGAGAGTGTAACTACTAAGGTAGTAATTACACTTTCTTGTAACTCCCTAGACGTGTTTGACTTACAAGGTGTAATTACATTATAATTCTCTATATCATGTTTAGTAGTACAAATTGTAATTACACAATTATCTAACTTATATTTTTAAAAATATTAATTACTTTAAAAATTATTAATATGATAAAAAATAATTTCTAACCAAGTAAAAAAAATTAAAATCAAATCATCATATGTATTATGTTAGTTAAAAAAACAGTTAGATAATCTGGTTACTAATAAAAATAACAAAAAAAAATTATATGTAATTTTGTCTAATTGTTCTAGTGTATATTTGTTAAGCTAGTCCCTCTTTAATATGTAGCATATGCTCATTATCATCGTTTATTGGTCCTTAACTGAATTCATCATCATCTAAATTTGAATCTGCATCGTTAAAATTATCAAGATCTTGTTCTTACACGTACTCTTCGAAGTATGAATCATCTGAATCCACCGATGATTATAGTCATGAAATATGAAACATGTTAGTACGATCCAACATTTTTTTATGCAATATTAAAGTGATGTTTTTAATATGATTTTTAAAATAACAGATGTCTTCTCAACCACGTTTCAAAGTTTTAAATGTCTCAAATTAAAGAGTTCATGAGTTGTATATGATGCTTGTGACCGACATCATTCTCTCAAATGATATCATATCCCATGATATGGTGCAATAAAATCTTTTGTATTTGCATAATTAGCATCAATCTTATAATATTTGAGTTTACAGTTCAAATAATTTAACTCTTTTATAATAAATAAATTAAGTCAAAATAATATAAAATTTAAAATATATAACCTTTAAAAAATAAGGTTTTATAAATGGTCTAATAATATAATATTATAAAAAACTATAACTTTTTTTAATGAATAAATATATTATTTTTATAATGTATAACATGAACACGTAAATAAATTATGTGCATACTTTTTGGTATAAACTTTTATATATAATATATTATAACACTTTTATAACATGTAAATTATTATTTATAATCAACTTTTTAGTTATAACTTTAATTTTTAAAAAAAATTAAAAATATATATTTTATAACTTTATAAAATACACAAATTGTTTTTATAATATAAATTTTTAGGATTTATAAAATACTAAATATTTTATGACAATCATCCAAAACACTGAGACAGGTTCATGCTTATAAAATAATTAGATTTGAGTATAATTATCTGCATAATTACTCCAATTCCCACCCCTCCTAAGAATTGAAAAGTATAATTAGATGCTTCAATTACACTAAATTTAGTAAGACCTATAAAATATAATAATTACTCGAATAATTACAAATAAGTACACCCAAATTCTAATTTTTTAAACATTACCTTAATAAATAAAACTCAAATTTAAACACATAAAATCCAATAATAATATGATTTGGTGAGTGAATCGAAATGGACCTTTCCCACTATATCCATGGGCCATTTCCAATTATTAAATAATATTTCGACAAAATTGTCAATGCATTGATACATAATTTTGATAATTTTTTTACCCTGAATCTCGAACTCAGAATTCAAAATTCTAAACTCCAAACTTGAACCCTGAACTTGAGCTCGAACCAAGCCCCCTAAACCTTGACCATGAACTGTGAACATTGAAACTCAAATCCTAAACGTCAATCACTAATTTATAAACCTTAAATTATAAACTTCAACTATGAACTCAAAACTTTGAATATCGAATCTCGAATGGGTTTGAGGTTCGAGTTTAGAGTTTAAGATTTAATATTCGAGTTTAGAATTCTGAGTTCATGATAAATATTCGTGATATAAAAAATGACTAAAATATCACTAATGATGTCGTAAATCTAAACATTAACTGAAAAAAATAAAACGAAATTTAAACACATAAAACCCGAAAATAATCTGATTTGGTAAGTGAATGGAAATGATTGTGATTCAATTTTTGTTGCTCAATCATTATTGAATAACAGAATAAAACTGAGTGGTGGATTGCTTCTAGTAAAAAGCTTTTTATTCTCTTTTGGTTTTGAGGTAAAAAGTTCAAAACACGTCTTTTAATAACTCTTTCACTCGCTTATCAGCCTTCGAAGTTGAAACTTTGTTCTTTTCGTTTCTTCCTCGACCCTTTCCCATGGCTTCTTCCCTCCATAGTAATAATACCCAAATCTGCCCCAATCCTACCGCCTTGAACGGCGGTTCCGCCGCCGACGGTAAGTCCCATATTTCCAAAAAACCCAGATTGTATGCTGACCCTCCGCCGTTGTTCACTCCCTCTGATATCATCTCGGAATTTTCCCACCATGACCCCGTCGTCGCTCGTATTAACAACGGCAGCTTCGGGTGTTGCCCTTCTTCAGTTCTCTCAGCTCAGAACCAGCTACAGCTCCAGTGGCTCCGACAGCCGGACAATTTCTACTTCAACCAGCTCCAACCTAAGATCATCCAGTCCAGAACTATAATTAAGGACATAATCAACGCCGATCACGTCGACGAGGTCTCTATCGTCGACAACGCCACAACCGCTGCCGCCATTGTACTGCAGCAAATCGCTTGGGGATTCGCGGAGGGTAAGTTCTGCCGTGGGGATGCCGCCGTCATGCTTCACTACGCTTACGGTGCCGTCAAGAAGTCCGTCGAAGCTTACGTCACGCGCGCCGGCGGGTATGTTATAGAGGTACCTTTGCCTTTTCCTGTTAGCTCCGCCGACGAGATCGTGAAAGAGTTCAGGCAAGCTTTACGGAGAGGGAAAGAAAACGGGAGGAAAGTAAGATTGGCTGTCATCGACCACGTCACTTCCATGCCTACCGTGGTCATTCCCGTTAAAGAATTAGTCACCATCTGTAGGGAAGAAGGCGTTGACCAAGTGTTTGTTGATGCAGCTCATGGTATTGGGTGCGTGGACGTTGATATGAAACAAATAGGAGCTGACTTTTACACTAGCAACTTGCACAAGTGGTTCTTTTGCCCACCATCTGTTGCCTTTTTGTACTGTAAAAAGTCCACAAACAACTCCGATTTGCACCATCCCGTCGTTTCCCAAGAATATGGCAATGGTTTAGCCATAGAAAGTGCTTGGATAGGGACCAGGGATTACAGTTCTTACTTAGTGGTTCCAAAGGTTTTGGAATTCATCAATAGGTTTGAAGGTGGGATTGAAGGGATCAAGAAAAGGAACCATGAATATGTTGTTGAGATGGGACAGATGTTGGTCAAAGCCTGGGGAACTCATCTTGGTTGTCCCCCAGAGATGTGTTCAAGCATGGTCATGGTTGGTTTACCTGCTTGTTTGGGGATTTCAAGTGATCACGATGCTTTGGAATTGAGGACTTGTTTAAGGGACAAGTTTGGTGTTGAGGTTCCAATATATTATAGACCACCCAAGGATGGGGAGGAAGGTGGGGTAGTAACAGGGTATGCGAGGATTTCTTATCAAGTTTATAACAAGATTGAGGATTATTACAAGTTTAGGGATGCAATCAATCAACTCCTTGACAATGCATTCACTTGTGCTTCTCTTCCCAATTCATAAGGTTTGTGCTGCTTCTCTCATCCAAATATTAAATTTAATTGCTTGTTGGAAATTTATATGAAGTTCTGATTAGCTTGGGTGTGGGTGTAGGATACGGGTATGATTAGTCTTTTTCAAGTTTTTTCATGCATTTGGAGAGTAATGAAGGTCATATCTTGTATTTGTGTGTCCAACATGAGTGTTAGACACCTATGCTTAAAACAAAAATGAAGAGCACGAGCAACATAGGTGATTACTATGCCCCTTCCCTCCCTCCTTTTTTTTTGGCTGTGTTTCTCAAGCACTAACAGCTCAGGTGTGAGTGTCGGGTATGTGTACAATATAGGTATGATTAGTCTTTTTTAGGTTTTTTCATGCATCTGGAGAATCATTGGAGGTCATATCTAGTATCTGTGTGTCTCATGTGAGTGTCTGGACACATATGCTTCAACAAAAATGAAGAGCCCTAGCAACATAGGTGATTTCTATTCCCCTCCCCCTCCCCCTGTAGCTACAGGTGAGGGGAGTGTTAAGTGGTGTCATCTCACATATCAGGTTTTTGTGATCTTATATTAAAGTTGCCCCTCCACCATCAATCCTTTTTATTTGCATGGTTAATATGGTATTAGAGTCCAAGTTTTGTTATGTTCTACCTACTTAATCCCATATGAGGTTGATGACTACTATGAGGTTGTCCACGTGTAGGTGGGAGTCTTTAAGTGGTCTTATCCCGCATTTGTTCTTATATTGAAATGCACCCCTTAATCTATTACCGGTTGGTTTTAGGTCGGACGCTTAACAGTTTTCAAATGCCGATTAAAATCAGTTGTGTAGCCGCTGCATTCATTATTTTGTGAAATGGTGGTGTTTTGCCGGATATGGCATGTTAAGCATCAAAACTAAAAACCAATTGGTAGTAAGTGTAGGGGCAACTTGAACATAATACCGAGTGAAATAAAGTGCAAAATGATAGCACATTAAGCATATAACTCAAGCAGCCTTCACACTTGCCCCTCTATTCATTGTGTTATCAATTCACTGGAAGGTTGTTCGGTACTAGTTTTGAGACCTTATTTTATGTTTCATCATTATCATTATTATTACATAGGACATGCACATCACATCCTTGTCATTTTAGGGGCTAAGGATGATGAATGGGTTAGGATAACAGGGAGAATACTAGCTAGCCAGTTTCCTAAAGCAGGGCTGTATGTTATATTCCTATTCCCACATGCTTCTACATTTTTACAGGACAAATGGTGAAAAACATTAATTAAACTTGTAATAAGATTCTAATAAGAGTGTATGCATGTTTTTATCTGTTCTTATCTGTTTGACTGGTTCATGAATGGAACAAGGAAACACTTATCATTATATCCAACAAATCAATACTAACAATGCTATAATTAAAGTTAACAGATAAAATTACTTGTTAGTTGTTTTTACGGACTACTGCTTTTTTGCTCTACCTGTGTGCAGCTGAAGTAGTGGTCTTTCATCTTTTGTCGGAATAAGAGCCGGCCAACCAGCTAGCCAGCCATGGACATGGGCATGGTTTAGGTACCATGCAAAATGCATGAATGCTATTTCCTTAATTTAGCATAAGTAACGTATTGCTTGCTTCATAGCTCTCTTATCTAATTCCAACTTGCTTTACTTTTTGTCTAATGTTGGTTTTGGTTGGAGAGCATGGTTATCATGTACATGTATTGTTCAATGTCTAATCTCATAAAGGGACCTTGTTGATTAAAAAAAAAAAAAACCCCTTATCGTTTATATGTTATAAATAGTTTATCATATGGTAAATTATACCAAATGTCACTAAATTGTTACTAAGTTCACGTGTTAGCTATTCAATTTCAAAAAGTTACAAAATGGTCATAGAACTATTTGAAAGTTTTTATTTAAGTCACTAGGCTTTTAAAAGCATTGTTGTGGTCTTTTTTATTTGTATCGTCTGCACCAATTGAAAGTTTTCATTTCTCCTCTTTTCTATAAATTTTTTGTCATGAAACAATTTTGAATATCATGATTTTACGAACTAAAATCAAAACAACCTCTTCCGATCTTTGATCAACGTAGATCTAAGTAATGTTTTTCTACTCATCGATGAGTATGAATCGTCATTTGAAGCTTGTTAGTTAGACTTTTTTTTTTTTAAAAAAAAACTTGACAATCTAATGACTTAAAATAATTGACTAAAATTAAATTTACTAATAGTTTAATGACCTTAAATGTAATTTAATTTTTATTATATCATATTCATGTTAGGTTGGGTTAGTGCTTTAAAAATTGAAATGGAGGTTTAAATATTGTATTTTGGGTTTAACTTTCAAATATTAGATATGGTTTTAGAGTTGAACAAGTAACCCAACTTTACTTCTACATAATTAAAATTTGCAACTAAACAATTTTTTAATTAGAATTTTATACTCAACTGATTTTTGAGACAAATTTAACCCCAAAAGAAACTTTCAAATATGTTATTTTAATAATAAATTAGTCTTTAATCTTTTATTCATTAATTTATTATTTAAATTATTATAATAAATTTTGAAAAATATTTTTAGGTAATTTACATTAGTAGTCACTAAATTATATATTTTTTCTTCTTTTTGGTCACCAATTTCGTAACAAAATGAACACTTAACTATTTAAATTTATTTATTTTTTTTGTCATCCATTTATCTTAGACTTGTCTTTATTTTTAAGTCAATGAGTTGATGATCAGAAAATACAAAATTGAATAGTTAGATAATCATTTTGTAATTTTTCATAAATAGGTGACCTTTATTGTGGTTTACCCAATTTTTTTTATTAAATTTGTTTGAGTGTGAAGATTTAAAGTTATATATATATATATATATATATATATATATTGTTGATTGGCAAAATTCAATATGAGGATAAAAGAATTAGTGACAAATACCACATATTAATCAATGATAAATTTCATTTCTCAGTTGAAAAATTAGCCAAATAACCCTAAAGATATACAATTTTTTAAAAGAAACCCTTTAAAAAATATGATTCTTATCTCTGTCATCGTCTTTAACATTATGAAATATACAATCTTGACAACCACGTCAACACAAGTTGTCTTGTTCATAGCTGATGTGGCATGTATTTTGGGCATCAAATTTTAAAAGTTAAAAAATATTAAAAGTGATGATATTTTTATTTTACAATTTAGAAAATATCTTTAAATGAAAAATTGACTTATAAATTTCTTTTTGTATATTACTTAAAATTAAGTAAGGAATTATATATATATGTATATATATATACATCTTTATCCTTATTTTTTTAAAATATTTTATATTATTTTAAGCAAAATCAAAATTTAAACCTATTAAAAAATAAAATAAATTATCCAATAAATTTTGCTTATATTTTCATTTTTTTATAGATTATTAAATATGTTTAAAATGAAATTTTTAATTTTTAATTAATTAATTAATTTATATCAATTAGTTATTAAATAAAGTTTTAATTTATAATTATCTAACTCTAACTAGATTAAGATAAGATTCAATCGATAATTAAATTCGAGATTTAATATAATTTTAATGGATTGAATGCTGAGTATATTATTTGATTTGATTTTATATAAATTTTCTCACTCGCCTAACAAAATAATTTTATAAATGCACCTTTTAGATTTAAATGAAATAAATATGTACCAAAATGGAAGGGATGTGAAATTACATATATACCCTTTCCCCCTCTTTGTTGACTCTGATTTGTCGTCGATAGGGAGAGATGGAAGAGAAATAGAGTCCCAAAATTTACAACATCAACCGAAAACAAAAAAGGGAAAATTTTTATTTTGAGAATCTAATCCTCAGAAACTCACAATTTCAAGGTAAGGTCCTTTCTTTCCTAATTTTCTCTAATAATTTTTGCATATCTTTCCTTCTTCTTTCTCATCTTTCCTCTTCTTTCCCTCTTCTTTCCCTAATTTTTTTAGGGTTTCTTCGTTCCTATACTTGTATATCGGAGCCCTAAAACAAAATTGAAAAGATTTTTGGCCTCCAATGTTTCTCAAATTCCTTACCTTTCTTTGATCTTTGCAGTATCGACGCTCTGATTGGTTGATTTTCAATTCAGAATACTCCGCCTCCGGTCAGGTGGGATTTCGTTTTTTGATCTAAATTGGGATTATTGTTCAATGTCTCTTGGTCTAATTATAAATTTGTTATTTTCATTGTTTTTCTCTGTTCTTCACTCATCCTTTTCAGATTTAGATATATATATACACATACATACACTCATAATACTGAATACTCAATGTGGTAGGACTAGGCTAGGGCACAAATCAATAAGTAAGCCACATGAACTAGATTCACTCAATTTTTTTTATTATAATATAAATTTATCTTTATTTTCTATGTTTTCCACATGACCTAAAATCTATCCTTAATTTATCTTTGCTTTAATCTGCATGTCATCACTGAACTCAGAATTCTTGTTATGCTTTACTTGTTGTGTTTCTATGGGTGTAATTCTGAAGTGTTTTTTGATTCTCAATGATTGGCAGGTCATGGCTACCAAAAGGGTGATAGCGGTTTGTCAGTCTGGTGGTGAGTTTGAGACTGATAAGAACGGGGTGATGTTGTATAAAGGCGGAGATGCTCATGCGATAGACCTTGATGATCAAACGAAGTTGGACGACTTCAAGAAGGAACTAGCAGAAATGTTTAATTTAAACATGAGTACTATGTCTGTTAAATACTTCCTCCCTGGTAATAAAAAGACTCTCATCAGTATCTCCAATGACAAGGATTTAAAGCGGTTAATAAAATTTCATGGGAATTCCACCACTGTCGATGTGTTTGTCCTAATGGAGGAAAATGTTCCTCATGATGTTTCCAACATGCCAGCCAGTAGGTAGTTCTCTTTATTTGTATGCTCAAGCTTAGTTGTAATTCTTTGGTTTATTAACTAAGACTCTGCTTGGGGGTGAAAAAAAAAATGTCTGAAGCAAAGCCTTAATGCTGATGAGAGTTTCTTTTATACAGGTCTAGCAGGACAGCTTTGTCTGAAGCAGTGGCTCCAGCTCCGGATCCGGCTTCGGCTCCAGCTCCAGCTCCAGTTCTGGCTTCGCTTGATCCACCTCTAGATGTTATGGATGATACCACTCGACCGAATATTCCTCTTGCGGCCTCTCTTGATATTGTTGATGCTACCAATCATATTGATCCACACATTGATCTAGCACCTGAGTTTTCATCTATTCTTCCTCTTGCTAAAACCACTCAGCAGTGGCAGAATACAATTACAGGGGTGGGGCAACGATTCACTGGTGTTCAGGAGTTTCGTGAGACATTACGTAAATATGCCATTGCACATCAGTTCGCATTCAGGTATAAAAAGAACGATAGTCACCGTGTGACTGTTAAGTGCAGAGCAGAAGGCTGCCCTTGGAGAATCCATGCATCAAGGTTGTCAACCACTCAGCTGATATGTATCAAGAAGATGAATCCAACACATACTTGTGAAGGGGCTGCTTTGACCACCGGGCATCAAGCAACCAGGAGTTGGGTAGCTAGTATAATCAAGGAGAGGTTAAAAGTTTTCCCAACTTACAAACCCAAGGATATTGTACAAGACATTAAACAGGAGTTTGGCATACAACTGAACTACTTTCAGGCTTGGCGTGGGAAAGAAATTGCTAGAGAGCAGCTTCAGGGTTCATATAAGGATGCATATAGCCAGTTACCACTTTTCTGCGAGAGGATAATGGAGACCAATCCGGGCAGTCGTGCTACGTTCTCCACTAAGGAAGACTCTAGTTTTCATCGTCTCTTTATAGCATTCCATGCTTCTCTGTCCGGCTTTCTACAAGGTTGCAGACCTCTCCTTTTTCTTGATAGCATACCCTTGAATTCCAAATATCAAGGTACCTTGTTGGCAGCAACCGCTGCAGATGGGAATGATGATGTATTTCCTGTTGCCTTTTCTGTCGTTGATGCTGAAACTGATGAGAACTGGTATTGGTTTTTGTTAGAACTGAAATCTGCCCTGTCAACATCTTGTCCTATAACATTTGTTGCAGACATACAGAAGGGTTTACGGGAGTCAATCTCTGAAATTTTCAAGGGATCATTTCATGGTTATTGTCTCCGATACTTAACTGAACAGCTCATTAGAGATTTGAAAGGGCAGTTTTCCCATGAGATGAAACGGCTCATGATTGACGACCTTTATAATGCAGCTTTGGCACCTAGACCTGAAGCCTTCCATTCGTATATCAACAGCATCAAAAAAATTTCACTGGAAGCTTACAATTGGATCATTCAGAGTGAGCCCCAATACTGGGCAAATTCATATTTCCAGGGTGCTAGATATAACCATATGGCATCAAACTTTGGGGAACTCTTTTATAGTTGGGTGTCAGATGCACATGAATTACCTATAACTCAGATGGTTGATGTCATACGGCAAAAGGTTATGGAGTTAATTTATTCCCGCAGGGCTGAGTCTGATCATTGGTTAACAAGGCTTACTCCATGCATGGAGGAAAAATTGGAAAAGGAGAGCATGAAAGTCCGTACGCTTCAAGTGCTTCTGACTTCTGGTAGCATATTTGAGGTCCGTGGTGATTCCACCACTGAAATGGTTGACATGGATCGATGGGATTGCAGTTGTAAAGGTTGGCAACTTACAGCTTTACCATGTTCTCATGCTATTGCCGTTATCAGTTGCATTGGACGAAGCCCATATGAATTTTGCTCCAGATACTTTACAACCGAGAGCTACAGGTTAACCTATGCAGAGTCTATACAACCTATTCCAGATGTGGAGAGACCTCTGCAGAAGGATACTTCATCAGCTCTAGTGACTGTAACTCCTCCTCCAACACGCCGTCCACCAGGTAGGCCCACCACAAAAAAAGTTGGAACACCAGAGGTAATGAAGCGTCAACTACAGTGCAGTAGATGCAAGGGTTTAGGGCACAACAAGTCCACTTGCAAAGAGCTCTTGTAGAGTGTTGGCCACTGTAAGTATTAACTTTCTGAAAGCTAGCACCACATATCCCTTGAACACATCAAAATTTAGTGGCATTTCATTATTCAATTGCATATTTCATGCAGAGAGCATATTCTTTTTTCCTAGCTTACACAGCATATTATGAGCATTTGTACATGCAGCTTCCACGGAGTTATCTTACTGTTTTTATGACACATGCTTATAGCAATGCTGAATTTGGGCCTATAAGTTTTTGTCAGGTCATCTGCAGTTCTCATTTATATGTATCTGCAAGGATTCATTTTCCTCGTATTGCTGTCTATTGCCTGATGTGAATATCTTTGATGAGTTAGCTGAATTCTGTGAATGCTGTTATCCTTTGTAACTATAAGTTTAGCTCTGTTGCCGTTGCCATTGGACTAACCTGTCCTCCCTGCTTTTGTGTTTGATAGGGATCGAGTTAAGGATGACACAGGTTGGCTGATGGATCTAATGGTAGTTCTTCATTGTCAAATAGTTTTATTAGGTGTAATGCTAGTTCTACTTGGTCTCTAGTTAAAAACTTTACGATTAATGAACATGGCAGTGACTCGTAGGGAAGGATTGGTTATTTAAAGTAGCTATTTGTATCCATGTTGATGGAAAGCTAAATGTTACCATCGACTTGGATCAAATTTTGTTACTGTATTATCAGAAAGAGATTGGTTAGGTTTTCTACCTCAGTTTTTAACTTTTTTAATTTGTGAATGAACGTGTTCCTTTTCCATTTGGCCTGCCTGAGTATGGTGCAACTTAGATTCGGATATCGCTATTTGAATGCTTTGAGGGCAGATTGTTAAATCCATTTTATGAAGCTGCAACTATACATTCCAAGGAATTCCACTTTTACAGGTAAATATTCAATACCGCAAGTATAGGCATGCATTGTTGATCGTGATTCATGATCAAGTGCTTTTAGGGTCTGCCTTGCCGAGATCGTTTATTTAAATACGACATTCATCATTTATTTACATACAACATTTTTTTTTGTCATTCCACTTATGATTCATTCTAAGGATTGGATAATAGTATACAACCACCACTGGAAGATTATGACAATCATTATGACCAAGTGTAATCGGATTAGTAATATGAGTATTAACCTCCCTACCATCACCAGCCTCAACAATCAAACCCTAGACAATCCATTTCCACCCCCAAAGAATGTGCCAACTGTGCTTGCCTAAGCAATCGTTACATATACAAAAATATGCCAACTGTGTATATGCAGCAGCATTGATGGTTTCCGTCCTGAACCTAACATCTGAAAGGGTATCAACTATAGGCCAGAACCCAACCAAAAAGGGTTTATTCAGCACATACAGAGAGCAGTCCCAGCCTTGCACTCAGCTTTGTTTGCAGCCTTCTACCACCGGTCCACAGTGTAATCCACCTAACTTCGGGGAAGAAAGAGGAGCTTTGAATTGACCCTTATTCACCAGAGATCACACCAGATTTCTGAAGCTGCTACTAGTTGAGCATTTGCAGTTGGACAAGTGTCTCTTCCCACTACTTGACATAACAGTTAATATCAAATTGGGATACCATGTCGGAATAGAAATCAGTCACCTGAAAACAAGAACGGGACAAGTTTAAATTTCCAGCGGTTGGACAAGTGAAGGCTTGTGTTTCCTCAACGATTTGTCTTCGATCCTACAAAATCCTGGGTTACATTTTTCCCGAATACATCCATGCCTCGATGTGAATCAAATAAATTATTTCTTGTAGAACATGGATTTTAAATACCTAGATTCCCCCCTTGCTGATAAGCAATATCTAAAGGAAACATTAAAAGTATCCTTTCCATGTAAAAACATGATTGAATATAGTTACCACTTACCAGTACCCTCCCCCAATCATGCAAGAACAAAGTACTAGTTCTGAAGATTTTGAAACATTTAAGTTACTATTACATGCACAAAGGCATTCAAGTGTCTTAATACTAACCTGCCATTACCATAATTAGAATGCCATTGAAGAAAGATCTATGTCATAACTTTTTATCCTCCAGAGGGTGAGAAATGAAGGCATAACCACCAAGGAATGGGCACATGGTCAAATCAAAAACCATACGGAATATCAAGCTTTTTATCACTTCCCCAATGCCTCAGCAAGGATGTTGCTAACATTATCTTCATCCATCGAATTTTCATATGTTGGTCTTCCCCTACTTGTTACCCTTTCAACATCGGATCCAACGAACAACGTATGAGTTATAGCATCCGGGACCCAACCCCTTTCCAACATCAAATCTAATAAATTCCGAGCCTCACTCCGGCAACCTTCTTTCCATAGGCCATTAATCAGCAGATTAAACATAGTTGAATCCAAGGTATCCATTCTAGAAATAATTTTATCGATATCTTTTGACACCAAATGTAACTGAGAATGGTTAGTTAAACAAGAGAGAAGGTCATGAATTGTCCCCGAATCAGGCATGAGGCCCTCATCAATCATTAGCTTGCAAAATAAAGCACAATCCTTAAATCTATTCAGTGCACACATACTTCGTATTAGAATACAGTATACTTCTGCGGGAACTTTACAACCCCTGATCACCATTTGGGAAAACATTACCAAGACATCTTTAGCCCTTTCGGATTTAAGCAAGGCAAGCATTATGGTGATGTAAGTCACACTAGAGCAGGAAGTACCAGAATAATAAGCCAATGACCTCAGCTTGACTGCTTCATCCACCTTTCCGGCATCACATGTGGCCTCAATCAACATGTTGAATGTGGCGACTTCAAGGGGGCATTTACTTTTAGACATGTAATAGTATACCACGGCAGCCTCTTCAATCCTTTTTAGCCTGCAAAGACCTTCAACTAGCCTAGAATAACATTTAGAGTCCAAAACCCAGAATTTGGACCGAATGTAATGAAATAGCTCCAAAGCATCCTTGTAGTTGTTCAGATTACAATTACCTACAACAAGAGATGCGTATGTGCCACAATCAGGAACTACGGACCGTACAATCATTCTTCCAAGAAGCTCATAAGCTTTCTTGATGCTCGCATTCTCACAAATCCAATTGAGTAAAATGTTCCAACAATCACAATCAGCTATACCTCTCTCAGACATCTTCTCGAGAAGACTTATTCCTAGAAAATAATTACCAGCCTTACAACAACCTTCAAGCAATGCTTTATGTGGAGAAACTAAGTTACCACAGTTATTCTCCAAGAAACACATTGCTTCATTGTATCTTTTGGCTTCACAAAAACCGTTCATTACATCCACAAATGAATCAAGGGGAGGAATCTCACCGATTTCTACCATCTCTTCAAGAATGTTAATAGCATCATCTAGATGAAGGTTCATACATAAACAATGAACCAATTCCCTGCAAATGACTGAATTCGGCACCAAATTAGCCGCTCTCATCTGCTTAAACAGCTGCATTCCTTGTTCTAATCTGTTCTCTTGACAAAACAAAGGGATAATACAGGTATAAAAACACACATCAGGCTGATACTTTAGCTCCAACATTTCATGCAAAATGAGCACTGCATCATCAACTCTATTACTCAAAACAAGACCTTTAATAACAATCTCGAAGGTCCTAACATTAGGACTACAACCCTTCTTGTTCATCCTCCTAAACTGATTCAAACCCGATTCGACCCTATTAGTCTCAAACAGTATCTCCAACAAAGAGTTCAAAGTACCAACTGTGGGCACAATCCCCCCTTTCACCATCTCCTTGTAAACAAACAAGACATTCTGAAAATCTGTTTTCTTAACAAGAGCACACAATAAATCATTAAAAACATCAACAGAGGGATTTAACCCACATAATGTCATGTTCCCAAGAACCCGAATTGCCTCATTGAGCCTAGAATGCCTAACGAATGTATGAACCAATGAAGCAAGAGCCTCCCTCGAACCTACACATTTGTCTCTCGCCAAATTTAGACAAAAATTGTCCATTTCTTTAACATTTCCAGCCAAACCCAATTTTAAACTGATGTGGTAATACGTATCAGGGGTGTGGTTAAAGCTTTTCTGCAAAGCAGCCCATTTGAATATCTTGAGAGCTGAATTCGAATCTTGGGTTTTATCCAGAACCCGGATTAAGTTATCCGGGTGTAGATTATGCTTTAAAAACCCTATCTTTTCTTCATAATTGTCAAGCGATTGAGGGTCGGTGTCGGTTTCGGGCTTCGGCCGGAGAGTTGCGGCGTACGAAAGGGAGAAATAGCGGCCAGGGAAGTTGAGCCATGGGGGGATTTTGTTGGGAAATTTTAATTTAAGGGTCGAAAGCTTTAACACCATTGGGTTTGGAGGTATATTACAACATATAAACAGACTGGGAAAGAGAGAAAGAGGGGACGAGACGACTGACCTGAGAATCGATGAACCAAGGTCCAAGCTAGTGCCGGCCGGCGGCCAGTGAGTTTGCCTTACGTTAATATATGATTCTTGCTTCATTTCTCGAAATACATGTGCATATATTGGGTTGTAGTGATTTACCTGCTATCGATCACTTCTCCATTGATAATGAAAAATGCTTAATTGATTGCCATGGGTTCGCTAGTTAGAGCCCAGCAAAGAACCTAAAAGTTGATTCCAACTTTTTTATTGAAATAGCTTTTGTGTTTATTTATCCCATTTTTTTTAGCCACCAAGAAAGACAACCGACGAGCAATTGAGGAAGGCCCAAAATAAGCCCGATGAGGAGTCTCGGGATGACGCTACAATGTTTGAAATGGCAAAGCAGAGACGATGTCACGATGTGGGAACGTATTCCTACAAATATCGGGTTTGTATTCGAATTTTAAGTTTTGCTCTTTTATTTCTCTATCTTTTTTATTTCAATTTTTCTTAATAATTTTAAAAAATCACAAATAATTAAATACCGAATTAAATTATGATGGATGATTAAAAAAAACATAGAATCAAACCAAATGCAACCCTATTTTGTATCATTAGTTAATGCATTCGATCTTTTGTGCTATTTGGCACATTATATTGTGAATCGAACCTATTGCTAATCATGTGTTACATTAGTGTCTTAGACATAAGTTAATATTGTCTTTTTTGAGTACTCATCAATCCTTTAAGATTTTGTCATTCAAAAATATACTTCTTCAAGCTCCAACCTAGGATCGAATTCACTTCGCAACTTGGTATGACACGGTGAAAAAGTTGAGTAAACGACCAATCGATGGGGTCATGATATGCATAGTCGTAAATACTGAATTTGATTAATTCATTCATTCAATTGAACTAAAAATCAGCTCTTCTAGTTGGATTAAATAAATTGAATAAAAAAGTCCGTTTTTTTTTCAAAATCGACTCAAATAGATTGATTATTTAAAAAAATGATCCAGGTCTAAAATCTTGTACGAAAGTGATATATTTTCTATAATTTATGTTGGTGCCGATGGTGAGATTGCCAACACCGCTAGAGGTGAGCAAAATTCGATTCGAATAAAAAAAATTTTAAATTTCGAGTTATTCGAATTATTCGAGTCAACTCTAATAAGAAATTTCGGATTTCGAGTTCAAATTGAGTTGAATTTTTTTCCAATTTGAATGACTCGAATAATTCGAAAAACATATCAGTATAGATACAATTTTGGTCCATATCAATTTTGAAAATGTGTAAATTAGTCTCTCTTAACAAAAATTACAAAAAAAAAATTCAAAGTAATTTTTAAAATTTGAAAATAATTTTTAAAGTTCAAAATATTTATAAAAATTCTAAAATTTATATTTAAAAAATTATAAATTTAAAAAAATCTAAAAATTTTAAAAATTATAAAAATATTATAAAATAATAATTTTGGAATCTAAACAAGTGATTAATGATTCAAGTTTATTATACTAACATGGAAATAGTTATATTGTAGAAGATTTTAATTTAACATTATTAATTTTTCTAATTTAACTCGAACGGTTTTACTTGATTCGATCAAATGCTCACCCCTAATTTGAGTTATTCAAAAATCAAATTAAGAAAAGGCAAAACTACGCCGTTTTGATAAATGTTTACATTTTTTAAAATTAAAAGTCAATCTTACTTTCCTTCCTGAATCACCCCACTCTCCTTTTTTTTCCTTTACTCAAAATTAATATAAAATCTTGTACTTTGTCTACTAATAAAATAATCGGTCCATATAAACGGAACATTAAATATAAATAATAATATTTGTTAATTTGACTCGACTCAACTCGATCGAATACTCTGTAACACCCCTAACTCCTCCCCGTCATCGAATTAGGGTTACGTGTATTACTAACAAATCAAAACAAATAATCAATCATAACTAAAATGTAAGTTAACCATTAACATCATATTATAGAGGGGCAGGTCACGACAATCTAATACATTCGTACTAGAGTCTTATACAATCGAATAACGAACCATGCTATGCAATGTTAAACTTGATCTTCCACTGTCTTCACTCTTATCAATATTTATTCCCTTTTGAAAGCTAGGAATTTGATGCATAACAAGACTATTCCACTTATTAGCATCAGAGTATTGAACCATACTCCGACTACTACTACTTCTACCTTCGATGATGTTAGTAGAATGACCTACTTCACCTAATTTAGGTTTGCTAATTCACTCCAAATTAGAGTATAAATACTCTTGCAAGCCTTAATTCGAGTCTATATATCCCTAAAAATAACCTATGAACAAACACGGACTAATTTGGAACAATTTTGAAAGTTTTAGGGCAATTTCAAAAATACCTAGAAATAGGGGACACACGGCCGTGTGGCTTTTAATGTTGGGACACATGGCTGTGTCCCAGTCCGTGTCCTTGCCTATGTAACTCACTGACTTGAGACACACGACCATGTCCCAGCTTGTGTTTCAGCTCGTATAACTCACTGACTTGGGTCATACTGCTGTGTCGCAGGCCGTATGTCAGTCTTGTGGACTTTACACCAATACTATTTTTCAACAAGTTCAGGGCACACACCCTTGGTGACATACGGCCATGTGACAGACCATGTCTTAGGCCATGTACACCTAAAAGCACCTTAAAACACAAGTTTACCACTTCCTACTTGCTTGAGCACTAAGTAACTCAATTACTAATCATTTAACCTATCCAAAACACAATTAAACATACTCAAAATATGCCCAAACAATCTATTATACCTAACCAATGTACCCTCATTGGTACGACATTTTATAACATCAAACATTCAAAGCTTTCATCCATACTGATCTTACCAATATTGAACTAACTCTTAGATACTTAGGCTATCAAGCTTTAAGACCAAAACACATACCAAAACATTAGACTAAGCTATCATACCAACATTGCCTCAACTATAACCACATATATATACAATTATCCATCATTTCACTAAGAAACCAAAATATCATAACATCATAAACATATCAACAAAGGACCCCTTAGGTACATCCCATTACAAAATATAACATCACCACACTTAAGTCCGAAATTCGTTTTTAGATACTAAATCTACGGCAAACCGAAAAGTACTTAACTGTATATTCCGAACTACTCGACGTCAACCTTGACTTTCCCCTTTTTACTCGAGGATTCCGGAACGATGTTTGTAATTTTGGTTTTGAACTCCAAACCCCCTAGTCGCCGTTGGTGTTGTTCTTGCTATTTCTTTCTTTCCCTGTTCGGTTGCATGAAGAACCAAATGAAATTGTTTTCATTTCATTTCCCACTAACCATCTTTATTATATTATTATTACTTTTATATTATATTTATGAATTTATAACTTATAACATTTAAGTTAACATAATATATATTAGGTATAAATGTTCCATTATGACCGTCCATTAAAGGGAAACAATGGTATATTTACTTATTTAGTCCCTTTAATTAATTTCAATCTATACTTCAACTTGTAACTTTAACGCGATTTAGTCCCTGTACTTAAAAAACTCCTAATTTCACGAAAATCACTTAACCAAAATCTAATTCACTACTAAACTAACCTCGTAAATATTTAATAAAAATATTTACGGATTCGGTTCATGGAAACAAGGTCCTGATACCTCAATTTCCAAAACCACTGACTTTAGATCCAATACACTCGTACCTTATCTAACTTTTCACATGACCAAAATTATTAGATCAAACCTCAATATAATATTGTAATACCCTTGTAAATATTAATAAATAATATTCACAATTTATATCATCGGAAAACAACATTCCGAAACCACCATTTTCGACTCCACTTACTTTTGGGTCGTTACATACTAACCCTTAAACACCACCCTCCATCATCCCATAATGATTCCCTGGTCTATAAAAAATGATTTTTTTTTGTTTCGGCACTATTTTCGTTGACATCGGTATGTATTTTTTTCAAATACAATTTTAAAATATGGGTATTTCGCGATTATAAAATAAAAATATTTTAATAGGTGTCGACGTTCACGTTGCCGGCACTGTTTCAAATTTTTAAAAAACTTTGTCAGTGCTTTTTTGGTGCTGGCATTCTCTTTGCTGGCACCGACATCAAGGAAACAAATTTTTTTGGGTGTCGACATTCTCATTGGCTGCACCGGTGTGGTTTTTGAATTTTTTTTTTTTTGTGTTGACGCTCTCTTTGTCGACACCTATTAATTTTTTTTTGTTTTTATAATTACGGAATACTCGTATTTGAAAAAAATACATACCAATACCGACGAACAAATGCTAGCACAAAAAAAAAATTATTTTTTATAAGTCGAACAATCATTATGGGATGATGGAAGGTGACGTCAGTGGTGAAATTGCTCGCACCAACATAAACAATAGAAAATAAATCATTTTCATACAAAATTTTACATCGAATCATTTTCGTAAATAATCAATCTATTTGATTTAATTTAAAAAATAAAAACCCAAAATTCAAACAACCTGTAAAATTGAAAATCAATAAACGATTAAATTGGAATTTTCTTTTGAATCGATTTACAAAAAAGGAAAACAAAAGCCCTTCTCCATTTATTTATATTCATTTAATAACTGGGTTTTCATGAATATAATTTTCTTATTTTAAAAAAATCTTAATTATTATTTTTATATATTTAAACTATTAAACCGATTAAATTAAGAATCAGAAGTTGAACTAATTTCATCTCAGATTCAAAATTTTCAACTATAATGACACTCCAACGATATGGCTGACAATTCTACTTTCTTTTTTGATTTTTGGTTCCCCTATCCTATTGTGTTGGTTAGAAGATAGTAGAGTATCGTGATTAGGGACAAAACTAAATGTATTTTTAAAGGGCTTAAAATCGAGTTATCTATTTTTATGATAGTTAAGATGCGATACAACACTATATTAGCATAATTTTTTATTAAAATTTCATCATTTTAAGGTTAAATTATACTTTTATCATTTATTAACTCGAAATTTTATAAATTTTCATAAGCTAAAAGCATAATTTTTTATTTAGTTAGTTTATAAATAATTTTAAATTTTATCTAAAAACTAATTTTCAAAGAAAAAAATCGAATAAAAGTTGTTGGTTTTTTTTTAATTTGAATTTTTTCTGAAATATTTAAGAAAAAGAGTTTAAAATTTTACCAAATAATTCTTTTTGCCAAATGCCAAATAATGTTGAAAAGCAGTAAAGTAGAGCTAATTTTATAATAATAAAAAAGTCTAAAAAGCCAAATACAAAATTAATATGAATAAACGAAAATAATATTCACAATTGAATTATTATGAATAATTTAAAAAATTATAATAAAAAATTCCGACTGAATTCATCCCCACTGAAAACTAGAACTACATAAAAATACGTTGAATATGCTATTAGTCTTTGTACTTAAAAAGTTTAAATTAAGTCTTATTTTTATTAAAACTCTCAGTCCAATCATTAAAATCGTAAGTATTTTCTATTAAAATTTGTCAACTTAAAATATTAATTAGGTTGTCCTCATATAACATGGCATGTGATTGACAAAAAATAAACATGTTAAATTGAAAATTTTTAATAGAAACGACCGATAAAGATAATGATTAAACTAAGATTTTTAAATCGAAAAAATAAGAGGATTGGATTTTTAACTTTTAAGTATATGGGCCAAATCTCAAATTTTTATACCAATACAAGGACTAACAACACATGTTAACCCATTAAAATATCTTGGCATATATATACTTAGGTGAATATACTTGGGAGGTCTCTCCATTATAAGGACCTGAGCAAATTAGTCCCTCTACTATTAAATGAATCAATTTAGTCAGTATACTACTAAAAAGAATTAAATAAGGCCAAACTAAAATAGAATTAACATTTGTTTTTTTAACAAATTTGTTATTTTTAAAGTTTGTATGATTTTATAAATGACATATTTTGTTTGGAATTAAACTGCAATTGAAAAAAATAATCTTTCGTGATTTTTTATATATTAAATATTAAATCTATTACAATTTGGACTTATTCAATTCTTTTAAATAATAGAAGGAGCAAATTAATCCATTTAATAATAAAGGGACTAATTTGGTTAATCCATATATTACATGGACCTCCAAGGTAATTTAACCTATATACATACGTTGGTGAAAAGTTAAAACAACGGTAACTTTCAGGAAAACGGTAACATGTGTTACTGTTACTGTTATGAACGTGCTGTGGATTCCTTTACTCAAGTATGGAAACATGGGCTTGTTTGTCTTTTTCTTTGCATTGCTTTGTTGAGAAATTCGACTAAATTGGAATCCAATGCCCATTGTCTCATGAACCAAATTGGGAAAAAAAAATTGTGAGGTCGGAATTAAATTTGTTGAGTATTTATTTTGTTGTTTTCTGGAATGGTTAATTTTTATATGTATATAAACTACGGTTTGTTGATGTGACGTGTTAGAGTAATTAAGTTTCATGCGTGGTGATACGTTACTTTCCTTACAGGTTATACGTGTCTTAGATACTCTTCAAATGATTATGGGTGAGTAGTAGGTGTTCAATTGGTTAACCGACCCGAATTGCCGTTAACTGAATTAATCGACTCTTTTAAACCCTAACCGTTAACCGAACTGAACTTTTTCGGTTAATTCGGTCGGTTAACCGAAATTTATATATATAAAATATTAATATTTGGTTAAAACAAGTATAAAACATATCAAAAGTTAATCGAATTAACCGACCGATTAACTTACACTTCCAAAAAATTAACCGAACCGACCGACCCCCGATTAATATTATTTATTAAGTTCGGTTAACCAATCGATTTCAAACCGAATTAACCGTTAACTGAACTTACAAAAAATTATTAATTGATCCCGACCGAATTAATTCAATTAACTGACCGATTAAACAAATTCGGTAACTTAACCGAATTAATTCAGCTTTACTTGAAATTTGTACACCCCTAATAAGTAGGAGATATCATGTAGATGTAAGTGGCCGAAACTCATAACAGGGGAACACTTGGGGAGATCGCTAGGTTAATAGTGGATGAGCTTACGTGTCAGGCGTTTTTTATTACTTATATAACAAGATTGTATATTTTTACTCGTAAAAATATAATCTTATCATTTTAATAGTCTATATCTTTATAATTTTTCAAAGAATAAATCAAATTTTTATTATTTTTAAGGACCAAAATACAATTTTATCATCATTAATTTAAAATTTTACAAAAAACTAAATAATAGTTTTTCAATTTTTTCCTTGGATTCGCTGCCTTCCAATATTATGTCTCTGATTTTCATTACAAAACAACAATAGAGTTGTAGTAGTATGTTATAATTTGCTTTTTTGAACTTTATGCAGACCTTTTGCTTTCTAGGCATGTGTCTTTCGTGAGACATAACAAAATTTGCTACCATGTTTTACTGATGCTGACTTGAATGTAAAATTCAATGTGATTGGATCGGATCAGTTGGATTAGAAATTAATGAATATATTAATATAGATAAAATTATTGAAACAGATCTTAGTGAATTATTCAATACCCTCAATGAATCAAGAATAAGAACATGTTGAACCAATAAAAAATCAATTTTATTTATTTATTCTTTGGTACAATTTATTAACCCAAGTTCATAAAATCTATCCCAAACTAATGCCGACTTAAATGTAAAATTCAATGCGGTTGGAATCAGATCGGTTAGATTAAAAATTGATAAATGTACTGATCTAGACAAATGTATTGAAATAGGTTTTGAGTGAATTATTCAAAATCGTCGTTGAATCAAAAATAAGGACTTGTTGAAACCAATCAAAAAATCGATTATTTTTCTATAAAAATCCAATATAAAATAAAAAATGTGAATATATATATATTAAAATTGTTATTTGAAAGTTTTTTTTTAAACGGTCAAACCGACAATCCAACATTAGTAAAATAAAGATTTTAAATACATCAAGTTGTGTGCTTAAACATGACAACTGTGACTTGAATTAGATCTGATTTGACCATAAAATCAATAATGCGACTTGAAAATTACTTCACCTCAAAATAATCCAAATTCAAAATAATCCAAATTCAAAATGACCCACAAAATTAAATGTTAATCCAAAAAGAAATAATTGACAAACCCAAACCATCCAAACCGAAACAATATGAACTCAAATTAACTCGAATTTGAAATGACAAAAATTAATTCAAATTAATCCTATCCAAATCTACTTAACCCAAAACTAATCTGAGCCAGATCTTGACTGTCATAGTTTAAATTGCACTCAATAATCAATATGGGTTATGCAGCAAATTTGCAGGTACCCCCATTTTTCTTTTCTTATTTGCCCATTTCAACAATAGTACCTTGCAAATATGTCCCATTTAGCATTACAGCTTTTCTCTGTTTATGCACAAAATCATCAAAAGGGTCCTTTTCAAACCTATAAACTCCACTACCTGATAGAAAACACATATTCAAGATCATCTCTGTGCCTATTCTAATGTAGCCCTAAATAGCACCTAACATTAAACATCTTGTATATTTCATGTGAAAGTCACTACTTCTTTCTTTTGGTTTGCAGCTTATCCAGGCAATGAACATCTTCAACAAGCCTTGGCTGCTATGACTAAGTCATTTCAGAACTCTAAGATCATCGTTTCTTCCCCGGAAAGGCGTTAAAACGGCTCAAACCATGAGCTCAATTTTTAAAGATGAATCCAGCAACAAAAGATGTCATTGTCAGTAGAATGATGCAAGTACAAGGAGGTTGCGAACTGACGGATACGGACATCGATGTGCTGACAGTAGGAGGGATATCGGAACCGAAAACACTGGTGGTAGTCGAGCCTGTGCCGGGGGTGCTTGAGTTCAAAACCGAAGGTGGGACGACCGAGCTGCAAAATAGCATTCAACCTCACTTAACTCCAGTTCAAGCATATATAATACAATAGCAAAAGTAAAACATAAATGAACTCTTTGTACCCTGGTACACCTGCCCCTGTTGATGTTGATGACGGTGTTGTCGGTGTTGCTGTCGGAGTCGATTGCGATGCTGAGGCCGAGGATGGGTAGATGCAGGATCCACTGCCTGTTAATTGTAAGATCATTAGATATGCAAAAGGTAAACATAATTCATTCACTCAATAAATAAGGTCATTACTTGGATTAGTGTTCACAATGGCTGCCGCGCCACCAAAGTCACAACTAGTTGGCAACGGATTCTTCTGATAATAGCTATTGAAAGCATACGATGCATGGTTCTGCAATGTGTTTGGATTATAACAGTTAGCGCCTTGTTGGATCTGCGAGCAATCGGCGATGCCGCAAGCGTAATCCAACGCCGTTTGAAGTGAAGTCTCCGAAGCACCGGTCTTCGCTACACACCAACTCTGTCCTGAAACTGCAGGGGCATTTGTACTAACAGGTGGTGGGAGTGGATTTGTTGTCACCGGTGTGCTCGCCGGGACACCACCCGTCGGGGCCGGATAAGTCGTTACCGGATTCGTCACCGGCTGCTGTGCCCCTGCACCCGGCACCGTGATAGGCGCAGGCGTCGTGACTGGATTCGTGACCGGTACAGTAGTCGGGTTGTTAGGATTCGTAGAGGGTACCGTGACCGGCGTGGTAGCCGGGATCGCCGCCGGTGTTTCAACGGGATTCGTAGCAGGCACGGTGATGACATTCGGTGTCGGAAAGGTCGCCGGTGGAGGGATGATAAGATCATGTTGAGCTGTTTTTTTCACACCAATAAGTTCTCTACGAGAATAAACAAAGCCCTTCTTTTCTTCCCCAATAAGCCGTTTTCCCACAAAATCCGCCATTGCTGATACCTCAACATAAAATGCAGCTACCCTAGTTGAAATCTCAACTATCCAAAAAAGAAAAAGAAAAACCCAACAAAGAATCAGTTAATCAATGTAAGCATAAGAACATAGATATGATTATGGGACATGGATTCCCTTATAGTGATTCACTTACCAGAAGAGCAGATAAGAAGAAGAAGAAACAAAAGGGATAAAAAGAGGCAATTAGAAGCCCCTTTAGCCATCATATAGATTGAAGAAAGGTTTAATATTTCTGGGTTTTAGCAAAGAGAGAGACCCAAATGTGTGTTTTACAGTGATTCAAGTAAATAGTGGTGGTGTTGAAGAGACAATGTGCACAAATATATTAGGAATATTATATGTATATATATAGAAGCAGTAGCCAGTTGGATAGATGAAAAAGAGTGAGATAAAGGTGAGGAGAGAAAAGGAATATAAAGCAAAAGAAGGATGATGACTATGTTCCATGTTATGAATAAAAGAGAAGATATTACTTTGTGATGAAGAATGGGGGCTTGCATTGTAGGATTGGAACCATCAGCCATGTTTTTGTGCTTCTTTATTTTTTTGGGTTAAATTTTGGTTTTAATCCTCCTATTATGCTTGAACTTAGTAATGAATCTTTACATTTTAATTTGATATAATTTAATACTCTACTTTTATTATTTATTAATTAATTAATTCAAATGATTAGAATTGTTAACCGTTATTTTTATATTAATTTTTATGATTTTTATCAATTTTTTTGTTTTTTTAATTTTGTCACTATTAAATTGACACCGACAATTAACTGTTTAATTGGTTTGACCATTGACACGATTTCTATAACACTACCTTAACTATTTCAGTTAACTCCCACATGATGAAAAAAAGTAAAAGGTCTCGAGAAGAAAATGATCTTATTTAACCACTGTACATTGCTAGCATTACGAAATAAAATAATCTTGAATCTTGAATAACTGACCAAGCCGCCAAAATCGCTAAAGTGATAATAAATCCTGTCAGTAAAATGAGCCCTATAGAAAGTCTATCTATTCCCAATCTCGAATAAAAAAAATTATCAACCAATAAAACCGCTAGCTGGACTAATGGATCATTCGTTCCAACACACGAAAAAAAATGTCTCATGATAAGTTAAAATAAATAATTTTTTTTTAAAATCACATTAAGATTTTAATTGAAATAGTTAGACTAACAAATAACATTATAAAGATAAAATGATCAACTTATGTCAAAAAAAAATTGAATTCAAAATTTAAGAATAATAAAAGGAGCAAAACCGCAAATTAACCATCTTTTTACAAAGCCGGTTAGTCTCGGAATATATGTATATAAAAATAAAAGCAGTCTGAATCTGGCGATAGGGTAGTGACATATGCACATGCTTTTGCAAAACTGCTCCTTCTTCTATTATCATAAAAAGCCCCTCTCTCTGCAAAGTAGCACTGCCCATTATCCTTTGACGAAATTAAAGGTGATTTAAAGCTTTCAATATCTATATCTAATATTTGATACATTCTCTTTTGTGTATGCATATCTATACCTATTTCAGAGTTCGAACAATATAGAAAAGATGGTGGTTGGCCAGAAAAAAGATGGTCATTGCTGTACCTAATGCTGCTTATATGAGTATTACTTCTTGGTTGGTTCTGAATCGGATCAATTTGGGTTTTGTCAAATCGCTTTTTAGAATTTTTCGACTCATTTCGAATTTTGTTTGTTTTATTAAAGTCGTTTTGAGTTTGGATTATTTTTAGATTTTAAGTATTTTTTTGATACAAAGAGGATAAAAATCACAACTAGAGGAGATGAGGCCAAGTTATTCCAGAACAATCATCGTTTAGTAGTTAAAGAACTTCATCCACCAACCTAGAGGCCTTGAGGACGCTATTGATGCCAAACCATCGACTACCCAGTTACTCTCTCTAAATACATGTGTAACTCGAACTATCCAAAATAGTTGGAATAGATCTTTAATAGCTCGTAGCACAGTCGAGTGATGTTGTTCTACTGAAGTTTAAGAATTGATTTGTAAAAATTTTTTAAAAAAAATTAAAAAATGCATTTTTAATAATATAGTTTGCGTTGAATAAAAAGTAAGTTTTTTTAGGCGATTGAGTCTTAGTTCAATTGGCATCGATATTATTACCAATGTAGGAGGACGTGGATTTGAGTGCGTTGAAGCGCATTATCCTCCTATTTAAGGGTTGGTGGAGAAGTTTAGGTAATAAAAATAGAGAGTAACTTTTCTTTTCTTTTCTTTTTCCTCAAAATAAATTAGAATTATCCAACTTTTTATTGACAAATGAAAAGAGGGCTAAGTACTAGATTTTGATAAGCATGCAAAGCAAACAACAAAAAGACAAATGCAGTAATTAATGTATATGAATTAATTTTCAAGCTTATATTATTATCATTAGCTGTGTGCCACCAATTAGTGATATTATGTTGGTAAAAATATCTCTCAGGTCCCTCTTAATTTCTATTAAATAAATTGGTCCCTCTCAAAAACTTAATCCTATCAACTTTGAAAGTGAATAAATAAGGATAACTAATCACGGCGTTAATGGTTCTAGTCAATTGTACATAATCTCGATCGGTATAATAACAAACTTAGTGAATATGTAAATATTAACCACAATTTGTTAAACCAATACCAAACTAACAAAATGGATAAATTTTTATAGCTAACTTTATTACTATACCGATAGAAAATGTGCATAGTTAACGAAAAATATTAATATTGCAATTAACTGTCCTTAATTGTTCACTTTTAAAATTAACAGACTTTTTCAAAGGGATCAAATTGTTTAATATCGAAATTGAGAGGGGTGTTTTTACCTATTAAGTAATGTTAATGTGATTTGCTTTAGTGCTACAAATGGATGTGAAGTGGTGTCATCTCATTTCTAAGATATAAAACTGAATGAGTGGGAATAGCAGACAAGGCATGTGGAATAATCCATTCTTATATATAAAAGCACTTTATCTGACTCAGAAAATTATAAAACAAAAATTAGGTTGGTAGATATTTATATTTATTTAATTTATAGTATAAAATCTTTTACAAAAAATCAAGTAGAATTGTGATAAGAATAAAATAGAAAAAGATTTATTTATGGCCACACATAATTAATATTATATAAATAGCTATAGCTTAGTTAATTTGTTGCTGATTTCATTTTTATCTTTTCTTTTTAAATATATAATTATGATGATTGTAAAATAGAAATATTTCATTACACCACTATATGCATGGTCACAATCTAGCATTTAGCATGAATAATGTTATAAAAGAATTTAGGATACAGTGGATGGTTTACGATTAATGGGAGGCTCTTTATTTATAGTTGAGCTTCCTAACAACTGACGGTATAGATCGAATTATATTGACGAACTAGATGAAACTTATTGTAACAATTAAGGGATTTATAAGATTTACACATTCAAATCAAATCTAATCTTATCAAATATGGTTCCCCTCAATCTTCTTCTAAGATTAGTTTCCCTATTTACCAAGGTAGCCTAACTTTTCATATCTGTTTCATTGGGCCACCCAAGCTTCAAATGAACAGACTTCTCCATCAGGTTTTTGAATCGGGTCAGTTCTCATGGGTCAAATGATCCCCATCTAATCGATAGACCTTCATGGGATGCATTTTGTGTGATGGTCACGGGCTTTGCACCTTGGCTTTTGACAATAGTCATTAGATAATCATCTAACTTGTTACTTCCTTCTTTATTACATCACATTCTTTGCTAACTTAAAGATTAAACAATGTCCCAAGAGAAAAGTTCTGATACCCACTTAATTAACGTTCATATTGCAAAAACTTGTACTTTCAAAGTATGTTATCTTTCTCAAAAGACACATTTAAACTCAATCCATTGTAAAAAAAAAATCAACAATAAGTATTTTAAACTATCTATTAGTGAAATAATAATTAGTATGCTAGTAGTAATCAACATTGTTGCTTAGGAGGATTTGAGTTTGAACGCGTTAAAGCGTATTTATCCTACTATTTAAGGGTTGGAAGGGGTTATGGGTAGGCATTGTATCAAAACTAAGAAGGAAAACTAAAGGACCAATGAAATTGATTTGTGAAAAAAAAAGTACCTTTTCGAATTGAGAATGTAACGGCCTAATTTTCAGTGGTGTCGGAAATGGTGATATGAGATCACTAAATCCGACAGGTAAGATTGAATAAGATAGTAATTTTAATATTTATGAGTCAAGTGAGAATTTAGAAGAATTTGTGGATTGATGAATTTGGTAAATTAAAAGAATTTATTAGGTCAAATAGGTCAAAAATGAGGTATCGAGACCTCAAAATTTAAAATCGAGCCATAAATATTTTTAGAAATATTTATGGAGTGTTATTAAGTTAGAATTAAAGTTTGGTTGAGAAATTTAAATGTTTGGGTAGTCAATTAAACAAAAAGGACTAAATTGTAACAAATGCAAAATTGTTAGAAGAACTAAATAGCTCAAGTGTTAAAAATAAAAAGGATCTAAAGGGCAATTAAACCTAAAAGTGAGAAGGTTGGACGGCAAAGGCAAGGAAATCAGCAGAAGATAACTGAAACAAGGGCAAAATTGGAATTTTTGTAATTTTAACATGTTTATTAAGATAAGATTGAAAATAATCTAGAAAAAACTTCACATTATCTCAGCCAAAACACCATAGGAGTTCTGGAGAAAGCTGGTTATTCATATCTTTACATCATATCAAGAAACCAAAGAAGAAAAGAGGAAAAGAAAAAGTTGCAGAGTAGTCTCTAAATTTCAAAATCTTCTACAAATCAGCCGGGTAAGTTCATATGGTTGAATTTATATGTTTATTTGTGAAGGATTGTATGATATAATGTGCTGTTAAATATGAATTTGCTGTGGAATTATGAAAATTATGATAAAATGAAAGAATAAAGGCGGTAATTCAAATTAGGAAAAATGCAGAATTGAGTACGTTGTATTGTGACATGTGATGAATTGACGGATAAGACCATGGTTAATCCATGGCAAAGAATGAAATGTAGGTATGGTAATTCCCATACCGAGTTGTGAAATGTAGGTATGGTATCATCCATACCGAGTTGTGAAATGTAGGTATGGTATCATCCATACCGAGTTAAGAAATGTAGGTATGGTTTCATCCATACTGAGTTGTGAATCGTGGCATTAAACAACGACAGTACTCAAATTCGTAAGACGTTTCCTAATTTGATAAAAAGTAATATAAAATAAATGAATCAAATGGAAGAGATTGAGTAGTTATTAATGTTGAGCTCAACTATGTGAAGTATTTTAACAATGGTTGTGAATGGCAGGGAATTTTAGTAAATGTTTTGTTATTGTTTTGGAAATATTATGTGTGGTAAGTTACTTTTAAACCAATGAACTTACTAAGCTTCATTAAGCTTACTTGTGTGTGTTTGATATTTTTATGTAGATTGATTTAAAGAGAAGTTGGTAGATCGGATCATCACAGCAAAGCTCACTATCCAGATCAATTCCGGTAGCTTTTGTTATATGTTTAAAGATTTATATGGCATGTATAGAGTTTAAATGAGATGGAGTAAAGATGTTCTAAACTAGTTAACAATATTTTGCAATGAAACAATTTTTGAATTACAGCAGTAACGTGACTTTGAAAAATCACCAAAAATAGAAGAAATAGAATTAGAAAGTGAATGAGATATGAATTGAAATCTCTTTGAGTCTATTTTCATATAAAAGAAATAGAGTAAGCAAGAGAAATGGAAATAATGAGATATTTAAATTTTAGTGAAACTGGTTCTGAATGAATTCGTGATCCCCTGTTCTGCTTTTGAAAAATCATTAGAAATTTCACAAAAATAATTATGGGATATAATTTATATGTATGGAATCCTGAATGAGTCTATTTTCAAATGAAATAATTAAGAAGGTCATATGAATTCTGTACGAAGAGTAATTTGATTCGTAGTGAAGAGAGGTCAGAACAGTCGAACAGTAAAACAGTGGAAACTTTGATGAATAAACTGTACTAATTGGCCACATGAAAAATTCTGGAAAAATTATAGTAAAAAGATATATGAGTCTAGTTTCAGGGAAAATTAACGGATCTTAATTTGGAGTTCTGTAGCTCCAGATAAAAATAATTTAGTGACTATGATGCAGATGGGCAGTTTTAAATTTTATGCTGAATTAGTAGTTAAGTCTAGTAATGTCTCGTGCTCGACTTCGGCAACGGTCTCGGGTAAGGGGCGTTACAGAGAATTTGATAAATATCAAATTTATATATGAACTTAGGTCTAATATCCAATTTTATATATGAATTTTATATATGAACTTTGATTTGATACAATAATACACAGTCAACGTTGATTGTGCTTAATAAATACACACGAAATATTGATTTTGATTTAATTGTACATATTTAAAGAAAATAGTAATTTACTAAATCACTTGCGTTGCAATTAGAGGTGGGCATGGGCCGGGCCGGGTCGGGTTCGGGCCGGGCCCAGACAAAATTTTAAGCCCATTTTTAGGCTCGGGCCCGGCCCGAAATATGGGCCTAAAATTTTGTCCAAGCCCGACCCGAAAGAAAATTGATAAACCCGATCCCGGCTCGGCCCGGCCCATATTAATTTTTTTAAGTTTTTTTTCATTAAATAAAAAAATTTAAAACAAATATTAAAACAAAAAAACAAATAAAAAATATGTAATTTTTTTAGCTTTTTTCATTAAATAAAAATTTTAAAACAAATATTAAAACAAAAAAATAAAAAATATGTAAATTTAAAAAGTATATTTAATTAAAAATAAAAATATATATTTAATATATAATTCGGGCCGGTCCGGGCCGGGTTCGGGCCAAAAAAGTTTTACCCAAGCCCGGCCCATTTTCTAAACGGGCCTCGTTTTTTGCCCAAACCCATATTTCGGGCCTATATTTTTACCCGAACCCTTCCATTTTTCGGGCAGACCGTCGGGTCGGGCCGGGTAGCCCAACCCATGTCCACCTCTAGTTGCAATTAATTAATTTTATTATTTAATGAAATGTTTTTTATTTTATATAATAAATGTAAGTTATTATTCAAAACAATAATAATAATAATAATAATAATAATAATAATAATAATAATAATAGAATTAATTTCGTAATTAATGTAATGATAATAATATTAAAATTTATATTTGTACAATGTTTAAAAGATGAAAATGATGTAGAATACTTTCTACTATTTATTAATAAAATAATACACCTTCTAAATTATTTAGTGAAATAGGATAATTTAAGTGACGAGGCATGTTGTGTAAGGTAAAAGTGCACCTAGTTATCTATGCTTTTTGATTTGGTGCACAGGTGCACTTTTGCTATGTTCTAACTTATAATTTTATAAAATTTATAGGTCAAATATCTAATTTTTTATTTTAAGGGGCAGGGCCCTGGCTCTGAAAACTCATCTTATCATATGTGTATTCCAAATACATAGAATACGCGTATGATGAAGTGCACTTTTGCCTTATGTGACCTCTGATACTTCGCTAAATAATTTAGAAAATGTGTTAGTAACTAGTTTTTATTTTAAAGTGTGATACTTGGTTAAAAATCCAACTAAATTAATTATATTTTTATTATTTAACAAAACATTTTTAATTCACATAATCAACTTTAATCAAGGTTAAAGATATTTAAAATATCTAAAATATCTTAATAATAAAAGAATTTATGTCATAATTAAAATAATTATAGAATATTAAAAGTTATATTTGTAATGACGGGTGATCATACAAAAGGTTTCAAGAGAAATCAATGTTACAGATCATACCCTGACTGGTGTAATACAAAATCTCTCGTATGGTATTAAAATGTTCAAGGAGGTTCCGACAGAAATCATTGAATAACTTCGGATAGATAAGTAGCTTATTTGTAGTGAATCTAGTTTATCTTTGTGATTGATATTTATATTTCCCTACCCAAAAAAAAAAAATTGTAATTATACAATGCTTAAAATATAAACATGATACAAATTGATATTTTCTAATATTTAATCTTATGTTTTTTATCTCTATAAAATCGATATAAATTTAGTTATATTTTTATATTTAATAAAATATTTGTATTTAATTAATGTGAGTAATCATTATTAAATACAATTAAAATATATAAAATATTAAAATAATAATAAAAAGCATTCTTATGTAATTAAAGTAATTATATAATATTAAAATTTGTATTTATACAATATTTAAAACATTAGCGTCAATCTTCATTTATTTTGGTGATGTAAATAAATTAATTATATCATGATATGTATTTCTTAGTATGTTAAAATAGGCATGATATGTCGACTAAATCTTAACTCGATTGATATCGATATTGTTGCCAACGTAGGAGGACTTGAGTTTGAATATGCTGAAGTGCATTATCCTTCTATTTCAGGATTAAGGAGGGGTTATAAGTGGTTTTAAGCATTGTATAAAGAAATCTATCGAATAGTAATAAAATTAATTTTCTGTGTGATGGAAACAAAATCTATAAGATAATACTGAATTTTTTTTTGATAATTCTTTAGATTTTACTTTTAAAAATTTATGGTGTTAAATTTTGATTTTTTTTTTAATTCGAGCATTTTAAATTTTGATTTTTTTTAATTCGAGCATAATAATTTATTTGACTCTCTTAACTTTACAAAAAAAAAGGACATTTTAGCTTTATATTTAATTTTTCGTTTCTTTTAACTCTTAAACTTGTGTTATTTATCAAATCACTCAAAAATAGATAAAAAAATTAATATTTGTTAACTTTATAGTTTGTGAAAATTGCTTAGGGAGTGCTTGCTTTGGGTTGAAGTCTTAAGGGAGGTTGGGCCTTGGTCCAATTACGCTCTTTCTTGGACTGATATTTAATAAAATGCCCTAAACCCTTAAGTGAAACCAAAACCAGAACCAGGATCAAGGCTGGCTCATCCTTTAACCTATCTAATAAGTTTTGGGTAAACTACATTCAAAGTCAATAAATTATTAGTATATTTACATTTTGATCATTTAATTTCAAAATGTTACAAAATAGTTGTTGAACTATTCAAAAGTTTTCTATTAGGTCATTGAACTATTAAAATCGTTGTTGTATGGCATTCTCTGTTCACACCGCTTGCAACAATCGAAAGCTCTCATTTCCCTTCTCTTTTGCATTTCAGTTTTTTTTTTCATGAAACAACTTTAAAACATCACAAATCTGTGAACCAAAATCTAAAAGACTTTCTTTTCGAATATCTGACATTGACTGTTAGATAAACTTGGATATAAGGTATGTTACTTTACTAGTCAATAGGTTCTGATTCACTATACCGATCATTGAATTGTCACTAAGAACTCGCTAGCCAAACTTAAAAAAAAAAAAAAAAACTCAATGACTTCAATAAAAACTTTCAAATAGTTCAGTGACTTAAATGGAAACTTTCAAATAGTTCAATGACTATTTTGTAACTTTTTGAAGTTGAGTGATCAAAACGTAAACTTACAAGTAGTTTAGTGACATTGGGCGTAGTTTACCCTAATTAATTATACATAAACTTCATTAGATTAATTGTTAACTAATTAGTGGATTAATATACCCTTTGGTACCTAAGTCTGGCTATAATATTCAATTTGATGTTTGATTAAATAGCATTATGTGGCCTAATGAATATTTGACATTTGTGCTTTAGTAAAAAAAAAATATAAATACCTAATTGGGTAAAAAAAAACTTAGGTACCAAACCAAACAAGTAAACCAAACTTAGGTACCAAATTGGGATAAAAAAGACTTCAAATACTAAATTAAACATTGAAATCAAACCCAGATACCAAATAATATATTACAAATAAAGCTTTGACAACATTAGTAAATGCTTGGGATCTTGAGAATCCAAGTCCGAGCCTCATTACACGCAAATGTCATTGGTGAGTTTTCCTCTATACTATTCCGAGTATAAATCCCATAAATACGGGATATGTTCAAATTTATTTAGTTTAGATCTGAATATATTTTAATTTCTAATTAATTGAATTTTATATTAAATTGATTCTAATTCTAACTAATAGACATGTATCGTTAATAACACGTGCTTGTAAATTCTTTAAAAAATAATAAATCGATTTCAATAATTTATCAATTTTTTATGGAAAATAATGTCAATTCATTCATAAATAGAATTAGGCTACAATCATGTCAATGTTACTATTTTTTTAAATATGTTATTATTATTATTAATCAAATCTAAAATTGGTTAAGATATCCTTTTCAAGGATCACAAATTGAATAGATCCGATCTCATAGACCACTTTGTACCACCATGGGGAAATCCCACCATTTTAGGATGCCAATGTAGTAAGGCAAACTGATTTTATTTTTATTTCCATCTACATTTTTATGTCTTGTCATCTGATCATTTCTATCTCTAGAATCTAATTTTATTAAACTTTTAGCACTAGAAATCTGATTTTGAAAAACAATATTACATAATTTTTTAATATCAAATCGTAGTTTATTAATCCGGTGTTCAACTTTCTTACAAATAAATCGAATTCAATTCACAAATGTAAAAAAAAAAAAGAAAAGAAAAGAAAAACCAATAATTTTTATATTGCTTCCATTTTTAAATAACTAAATAAAAAAAGCTTATGAAAATTAAACATCTAATTAAAAAATATAAAAAATAGTTAAAATATTATAAAAGCACATAAAATTTAATATACATAATAATAGTTATAAAATTTTTAAAAAATATTTTTAATAAAATTTTCTAAACAATATAATGAAGTTTACTTTAAGCATATTTTCATTCGATTTCGTTACCAAATTAAATCGAGTCAAAACTTATTCAATCCGAATTATTTTACTCTCTCTAATCTCTTTTTTCCTTTGAGCCTTAGGCCTTCAACCTCACATCGATCCATTATTCATAATAGTTCCCGGCCAGTACCTACCAACTTTTTTTTGGTAAAATACATGTTAAATTTTTAATTACATGACTATGTTATGGTACTAAATACTAACCGATTTATAAAGACCAGATTATTTATCAAAATCCGAAAGTTCATTTTTAAGAGTTTGAATAAAAATAAGTTTGGACGAAAATATTTAGCACTTTTAAAATATAAGTTAATATTAGATTCTAATAATTAAAGTTTGAGTTCAACTTAATTTATATTTTTAATTTAATAATATATATTTTTATTTTTCCAAACTATGTAATTTACATCATAAAAAATAAAAATATAACTTTATAATGTAAATATAAAAAAGTGAGCTAGATATTTTTAATGTGTAAAAGTTTAATAAAATAAAAATTATAATTTACTAAATCTTGAAAAGTAACATTTATAAGAAAAAGTAATATAGGTAGATCTAAATAAATTATGCTAGTACCATGTATAAACAGGTAAAAGTACTATAAAGATCTCTGTATTAGGAGTTAGATTATATTTTTTTATTCAAAAGTAGGTAAATTAATCCCAGCAAATTGGTTATTTTCATTAAAATTTTTATCCATTTTTACTGTTAAAAATTGGTGTAGCTAATGGAATAATAAGACAGTGGAATGTGACGCACCACATGTATGGTGTACTTTATGCTGACATACAATGTCAATTTTTTAATAGTATAAATGGATGAAATTTTTAAGACGAGGATCAATTTGCTCTTTGATCTAATGTACATGGATTAATTTATTCGATTTTGAGTAGATAGAGAAAAATGCAATTTGACTCTTGGTATAAGAACCTCTATGATACTTTTACCCTTAAGCTTGATCCAACTCAAACTTAGTCCACAAACACCTCGACACCATATGTCCACAAACACCTCGACACCATATATAATCTATGTGTATCATTTTATTTTAATTTTCCATTGCTTCTACATAAACTTGTTCAGTAGTCGAGTTATTCATCCAAATCCAAAATTTTGTCTAATATTTGAGAAGGTTTGTATAAAAACATTGAGTCCGAAAATTAAGTTTAAGTAAAAAAAAATTAAACCATATTTTAAAATATGGTTTAATCTTAAGCTCCAATGTTTAAGGTTCAATCTTATCTCAAACCGTTTTTAGCTTATTTAATATATTGTTTTATATTATTTATATTTATTGTAATTTACCTCATATAAAATTAAATTTATAATAATTAATATTATAATGTAAATATTAAAAATACATTAAAGATTATGTTTAAAATTTTAATAAAAAGACAAACATATTAAAAAAAATTAGCATAATTTTGTATAAAAATAATATTGACAAATTTAAAACGAGCTTAAGTTAACCTTTCACAAATATAATCAAACTAGAGAAAAATTAGAAATTCATATTATAGATAAAATGAAACATGAGAAAAGTAAAATATGTTACAAAATAAACTCAAACTAAACCTGACTCGATCCTAAAAGCCTTTACGTTTACACTGCTTTATGTATTATTTCATGCCACTACAATAATATTGCATAACTACATATATACATGAACTATATTTGATCTACACGTGATATTATGTGCCATATACTTGTTTTACGGGATTTGAAGGCTATATAAGTCACTCCAAATGACTCAAATAAGGGGATTCTCTCATTTGGAGAAAGGGAGAGCTTCTCTTGTTCTTTTTATTTGGGCTTAGTTTAAAAATGTTTTTTAAAAATGTTTTGGGGAAAGAAAAAAAAAACACTTATAGGAAGCTAAAATTTTAAGCTTCTAAACAAGTGTTTTTGGGTCAATTTTTTGTTTAGGATAAACATTTTTTCTTTCAAAAAGTAGTTTGTTTAGTACTATTTTTGTCCCAAAAGTCTTTTTTAGAAGCAATACTAAACACACATTACATATATATGAACTATATGCGATCCACACATGATATTATGTGCCCTACACTTGTTTTACAGGATTTGAAGGCTATATAAGTCACCCCGAATGACCCAAATAAGAGGACTCTCTCATTTGGATAAAGGGAGAGCTTCTCTTCCCTTTTCTTTTAGAAGACCGCATGTGACTCTTGATTTCTAAGCGAACTGTCATTAACCGTTAAACCCATACTTGTTTATAAACTCTATTAGACAAGAAACTAGTATGGCAATAGGTAAAGAGATACGAAACTCGATATCCCTTGAGTAAGTTATTGGATTTGAATTTTGTGAAAGATGAAGGGTTAACAAGCAAAGCATGAATATAATTTATGAATTATAGGGTGTGGAGGGAGGGGGTCCAAAAAGCAGGTCTGCCCTATAAGAATAAGGCATGGGATCCCTTTGTACACACAAATACAAGGGGAAGCCGGGAAGGCAGACATAATAGGAATCCCACACCTATATTAATATATTCTGCTGTTCATATTTTTGCATTATTGTGATTAACTAAACCCTAAAATTTGCTTCTAAGACAAGCCACTTGATTTTTATTTATTTTAAACATATTATATATTATTATGGATAATGGGTTTGTTAAGAGTTTGTTTGTTTGTCTAATAACATAATTAGGTAAGCAGACAAGCCAACCAGTTGATAGCAGTTTGCCAGATATGTGTTCTTCATTTGCCTTTGTAGCCCCCCCTCTCAAGAACTACTGCTCCTTACCACATTAAATACTATTTCAACTGCACCTAGCAATAAATATTTAAATTTAAAATTTTTTTATTTTTATTTTTAGGAGGGTAGAAAAAAAGTAAAATCTGAATTACTGATTTAAAAAAATATTTAGGGAAATATATTATTTTTTTTCGATATTTTGGGGAAGTTTTTAATTAAAAAGATTAAAAAAACTTAAAAACAATGTATTTATTAATTAAAAATAAAAAAAGTTCGAAAGAACGTGAAAAAAAAAGTATAAAAGTGCTTAGAAAATGAATCAAATTTGAGATTCAAGAATAAAGTTAGTATTATTTAAACATATCACAAGATGAGCTAATATATTAAAAATAGTAATTAAAATAAAAACAAAGCTTAAAACAACCTAAAATAAAAATATAAATGTGAGTATGGGAGAAATCGAACCAAAGATTTAAGGACAAAACTACTCATATTTAACCATCTGACAAAAAAATATATATATTAAAAAAGTCAGAAAAAAAATGCTCTATAAGACACGCTTTCAGCTGAGGCGACTAAAAGTGTGCCTTGTAGCTCACATTTTTGTCTTCTCTTTTCATTCCCTAAATATCACAGAAATTGACCAATTTTCCTAATTTTTCTTTAAGTTTGGCATTTTCATCAAAATTGGCCAGGTAAAAAATGTTAACTTTTTTTTAATTAATAGTTAAAAAATGGAGTCAAAAGCCGATTGAATCTTAGCTCAATTGGCATCGGCATTGTTGTCAATGTAGGAGGACGTGAGTTCGAGTGCGCTGAAGCGCATTATTCTTCTATTTATGGGTTGAGGAGGAACTATAGATAGTTCTAAACATTATACTAATTTAAAAAACAGATATGATAACAACATATATTGAAATTAATATTAAAAAAATAGCAAAAAAAAAAAAGGTTTCGTTTAACCGAAGGTGCAAGGCAAGGGTCCCCTACCCCTATGGCTTTTTTATTGCTATTAGTGTGTATTGCGTTTACGTGAAAGTTCAAATTGATATGAGGTTTGAACTATGAATAATGTGTGCTCCGAAAAGCCTTAAAGACATTGAAATGAAATTGAACTATTTTTGGTGTATTCCTACATTTTTTTTTTCCTTCTCAGAGGCTCTCTAATATTTCCTTCTCATATTAGTCCTCAAATTCGTTGTCAAATCGAGTAGGACGTTTAAATGGAAAGAAAAATTTAAATTCTCAAGGGGCTGGTTTACTTTTAAGCATGTTTCGTTTGCCATGCTTTTCTTTTTTGGAGACATTTGTCATGGTACTAGAACCCTGTTCAGATTTGAATGCTCAAGTGGAATTCGGAGCATTCAAAAAACTTGGAGATCTAACTTGAAGAAGATAAATAGTTCGATACAAGATTGCTTTGTTATTTTTTGTTTCTATTTGTGATTTGCCATATGCGGTTGGAAAAATATTAATTTAAATCGCTGACTTTTCTTTGATTATTATTCTTTTTTCTTTTATTTTATTCGAGAGATTATTCTAAATAAATAGGTACGGAAATTATAATTGTAAGCCACGATGGAATTTATGGAAGCATTGATTTGTAGATTCCACTTAATATCTACTTTAGGGATGCCCAAAAATCCAAACGATTTTTCATTGTTTAGGTATTGATATATTTAGATTTATTTGTGTAGGATAGTTTCTAGTGGAGGGCAGGGAAAATGTGGAGATAAATAGACTAATTTCATGTACATATATTAGCTAGCAATTAAAAAAAAATATGTCAACTGTTTCTGAAATTGTCAACATTTTTAATTTGGTAATTTGAGACCACTTAGAAAATTTTAAAAATATTATATAAAGTTTAAAAATATAAAAATATACATTTAAAAAAATAATTTTTTTAAGTAATGACGTAATATAATTTTAGAGTATCATGTTATCACATTTTAAAATAATCAAAGTTTAACAACTAAATTGAAAAAGAGTTTCCAAGTTACATGATTGATGTGGACCAAAAAAGTTCAAGGACTAAAATAAAATATATCAAATTTAAAGATTAAATATTAAATTATCCAAATATATCATAAGCATCGATTTTATGGTAACAATCGTGGAAGCAGAGGTGAATCTAGGGGGGACTGGCAATGGTCCCGACCTCCTAAAATTTAAGTCTTTTATAATTTATAAAATTTTAAATTAGTAATGAAAAAATTACACTTTGGCCCCCCAAAATGATAAAAATTGATTTAATCCTCAAAATTATAAAGATCTACGTGATTAAAATATATAATTTAATTCCAGCCCTCCCAAAAAAAATTTTGACTTCACCCTTAATCTCAAGTCGTATTTCTAGATCCGCCACTGTGTGGAAGTATTGTTGTATATAAGACAGAGGCACTGGTAGTACTGGTGCTTGATATGGAACAGTAAATAAGTTAACTATGAGATATGGTGTGAGGTCGAGGGGGGTCGATCTCTACCTATTAAAATAGAACATATTTCATGGTCAACCTTTTACTTCTTTAAAGAATAACTGCGATGAAAGACTTAGTCACTATTATTGATGATGAATACTGAGCATTCATTAAATATATGTGTGTATATTTGGCTAAATTGAGCATTCATTAAATATATGTGTATATTTGGCTAACGGGCTAAATGAGAGACGGTGGCACCACATGCCGTGCATTTCGGGCGTCATGGCGTGTGGACCTTCCTTCACCTTCCTATCTTCTATACTATGCAACACTGTGTTTTGGCTTTTGGCATTATCCCCCCTAAATTTTGGGTTTTGGGGTTAGGATTTCATCTTTCAATTTTTTTTTTTAAGTTACAATCGTCCGAATAAAATTGATTATTATAAGTTAGGTAAATATACATGAATTTCGCCTTAAAAGTTAAATTTAGCATCTAAATTTTATCGAGTCTAATTAGGTACCTGAACTTGATTTGATAGTTCAAATTGATTTAAATAAGTCATTTATCGTAAGTATTAATTTGAATAAAAAAAAGTCAAATTCAAATACCGATTTGAATCAATAAACTAAGTTTAGGTACCTAATTGAATTAAAATAAATTTTAGATACTAAATTGAATCTTAAAGCCAAGTTCAAGTATCAAAATATATATTTTTAATAACCTTATATAAGTTCTGATCATATTTATGTTTCAGCACATTCGAACTCAAATCCTCTTTTACTAATAATAATATCTAAGACTCAATCCACTCGATCTAGTTAACCTTTTTAATTTATAGCTGCACTCTCCCATAATCTCTTTCATTTGCTTGTTTTGTCCTGTACTTGATATCAACATAATTGGCTACAGTTCTAACAAAATTCCAAACAGAAACAAGACATTATGAAAGACAATGTTAAGGTCAAATAATTATTACATTCAATGATAATAGACCTTACACACCATACACACACATATACACACACCATATGTGGATAATAGATGGTACTATAAATTTTTTCCATAATGTAATCATTTATGATTTTATCTATTAATAAGTGAATGGTGAACCTGTTTCATGTGCTGCTTACCATAAACCCTAAGTACAGTAAACTTAAATATTCTGGATTTTTATTTAATTACAGGTTTTTTTCTTCAATTTTTTTTATATGGGTAAATTGTATTCAACTTAGAAAGTTTTATAATCACTGAATTTAAGTCATTGGATTGTAAAAAATCGTTGCTACATGGTATTCTTTGTTCGTATCATCTGTATCAATCGAAAGTTTTTTTTTATTCTAATTTACTGTTTAAAATATTTTATGAAACAATTTTAAATTTCATGAATCTGTAAATTAAAATTAATATAACTTTCTTTTTTACCTCTGATACTAACTGTTATATCAAATTAGATATAAAGAATATCATTTTACTTGTTGATGCGTACTACTTGTTAAATTATCACTCGAAAATCACTAATTAAACTTTTTTAAAAGAAATCAATTTAATAAATAAAAAGTTCAAGTTTGGGTGACTGAAAGGAAAATTTTTAAATAATTTAGTAGTGATTTTGGGTGGAATTTAGCCTTATAGTCAAGACCTTTTTTTGCAAAATGCAAGCTTGAAGTTGAATGCTTGTGTTTTACAGTAGGGGGGTATTCGTGAAGATATAAAATTTGGTGTTTTTGATATAAAAAACTCATCACCTACCACTGATAATTCAATCCTTCTTCTCTTAATTTATTTTTACTCAATTTTATCAAACCCCACACCATTTATTTTCACCTTCACAGCCTTTCTCTCAGAAAACCCACTTCCATGTCCAATATCCACTTCATTCAGTTTCAAGCCTTTCATTATCAATTCTGCCTTCGCCTTTACAAGGACCTTCATTTCTGGTGCAAGATAGCTCCATTCCAGCTTAGATTCATATCCACATTTCCCCATAAAACCAATTATCTTCTTTTACTTATTTAAACTCCTTTTTTTTCTTCTTCTTTTTGTGTTTATTGGACAAGTGGATGCATTTGAGGGTTTCTTCAATTAGTTCACCTGCTCTTGTTTCTGGGAAATGGCCACATTGGGGGCTTCCTTTTCTGAGATCTGAGATTATCTTTTCAAAGATCTGAGCTTTACTGTTGGAAGGTGAAGTTGCCACATTTGTTTAATTCTTAATGTTCTATTTATGTATCAAATTTTTTGCTTTTTTAGCTTACTGTACATAGATTTTTTTCCTTGTATCTGAATCTTAATTGACTGATCTGTTTATTTACTAAAATTAAGGGTCTGTTTTACATAGCTTGATGCTTTTGCCCCATGGTTGGTTTTCTGCAAATGCTGTATAGCAAGTGAAATATGAGATTTGGAATGTAATTTTGAATACTAAGCCTTATTTTTATTGAATTTTGTAAATTATGTAGGTGTTGAATATCTGAAACTGGGGGGGAAATGGCAAATGATCTCAATGCTGAAATGTCCAAGAAGACAGCCATTTTTGGACTTAAAGTGTGGGAAGTTATTGGGATTGTTGTTGCTTTATTTATCATAATCATCCTTTCTTTGTTGTCATTTTGTTTAACTTCAAGGAAGAAGAAATCAAGAGCTAGAAATAAGCTTCCCCTTACTCAAATCCCATCTATATCTAAAGAAATCAAGGAAGTTCAAGTCGAACAAGTATCAGCCAACGATTTCGTTCCTCGGGACGGTATTCTTCTCACCATTCATGATAAATCCAGTGACAAAGATTCAGATAGGGTTATGGTTCATCTTGGTATGGGAAAATCAAGGAATGGAGATAATAGTAGTCAGTCAGGTTCATTTCACCATTTAGAAAAAGATGGTGCAGGGTCTCAATCAGGAGAAGAAGGGAATTCCAGTACCGTGACTGTTTATAGACCGTCTTCTTTGTATCCTGTCACTGCTCCATCTCCTTTAGTTGGCTTGCCTGAATTCTCTCATTTGGGTTGGGGTCACTGGTTTACATTGAGGGATCTTGAACTTGCTACAAACCGGTTTTCAAAGGAAAATGTTCTTGGAGAGGGTGGATATGGCGTTGTTTATCGGGGCCATTTGATCAACAGAACGCCAGTGGCTGTTAAGAAAATACTCAACAACTTGTGAGTGTATATATATGTGTGTGTGCAGACTTTAAACATGGTGTTATTTTCTTGTCCCAAGTCTTGTTTAGCTAAACTGCCTATCATCTTCTTTGTAGGGGCCAAGCAGAGAAAGAGTTTCGAGTCGAAGTGGAAGCCATTGGGCATGTTCGTCACAAGAATTTGGTCCGCCTTTTAGGTTACTGTATTGAAGGAACACACAGGCATAGTCTTCTTTTACAATGTTTTTTCATGGTTAAATTTTTTTGAATAGTTGACTATAAATTGGATCATCATTAGCAGTTATTGCCGTTAATGAAGGACATTGTTTAAAAATACAGGATGTTGGTTTACGAGTATGTCAACAATGGAAACTTAGAACAATGGCTTCACGGTGCTATGCGTCAACATGGATATCTTACCTGGGAAGCTCGCATAAAGATTCTCCTTGGAACAGCTAAGGCGTAAGTCACTATATCTTCATACATTTTCATGTCCGGTTCTCTTTTGACACATGTTTTCTCATGCAGTCTTGCCTACTTGCATGAGGCCATTGAACCAAAGGTTGTGCACCGAGACATAAAGTCCAGCAATATTCTGATCGACGATGAGTTTAATGCCAAGGTTTCCGATTTTGGTCTGGCGAAGTTGCTAGGTGCTGGGAAAAGTCATGTTACAACCCGAGTTATGGGAACATTTGGGTATTTTATTTTCTCTAGTGCATCTTCATGTTTATATATTTAGGACCTTTAGTCATCTCTTGACAACTTTTTCCTTAAATCATGCAGATACGTGGCTCCTGAATATGCAAATACTGGCCTCTTGAACGAAAAGAGTGATGTCTATAGCTTTGGGGTTGTACTATTGGAAGCCATAACTGGTAGAGATCCCGTGGATTATGGTCGTCCTGCCCATGAGGTACACGAATATGTATTTCTGCAATTGAATCTTCACCCCTTGTGGTTTTGGATGTATTTCTACCTTCACGAGTTTTAATTGTTGTTCTAAAGCATCCCTATAACACGAATATGTAAAAGTTAACAGCATTCTGCACCTATACGATCATAAGACCTTGATGTTTCATCTTGACAATCATTGTATATCACTGATGGATTTCTTATTTTGTATTCTTTTTTTAAAGAGGTTTTTAAGTTTTATTAAATATAGAATCTTAATGTTTGCAGGTTAATCTGGTAGATTGGCTGAAAATGATGGTTGGAAGCAGGAGATCAGAGGAAGTGGTAGATCCAAATATCGAGGTTAGACCGTCGACACGAGCTCTAAAACGTGCCCTTCTAACTGCTTTGAGATGTGTTGATCCGGATTCTGAAAAAAGACCCAAGATGGGCCAAGTTGCACGAATGCTCGAGTCTGAGGAGTATCCTATACCAAGAGAGGTTAGTGTTGCATTCATTGCTTAGCATGATCAATATGCATACATACATACATATATATATAGCTCTGACATTCATGAAGTGCATGGTGGTTTTTTTATCTGCTGTTCTGTTTCGATGAAATCAGGACCGAAGGCACCGTCAGACTCATGGAAACAGCTCTGAAATAGACTCACAAAAGGATAATTCGGATACAGATAAGAGCGATTATCCAGCTTCAAGATCAGAGAGTAAGTGGACACAATCTTGAAACTCGAGCACAAAGAGGGTGGCAATGAAAGGTGGGATCCTTAAAAGCTTGTTTTGTGTCGAAAAAGTCGTCGGGTTTGTCTTGGTATTAGCAGTTGTTGATAAGTAGGGAATTGTGGTAAAGAGTGGGGAAAAGGGGGAAGGACTTTTGCTTTTGTCAAATATTATTATTATCATAATTTGTTTTGTAATTGAATAGTAATAATTTGTAGATGGTAGGGATGATTTGTTGTGTATGAAATTGGTGTTTTGTGAGACTTTTGAAGTGAGACCAAATATAAGGTTTAGTGATGGGGGTGGTGGGGATTTGTTTCATTGTTTTAGGTGTACGGACTAGGATTAGCTCTTTTTGAGATTTGTTTTGCTTTAACCTCAACTGAAATGTTCCCATTTTTCATTGGTTGGAGTTGCTTTGCTTGTATATTAATTTGCTTATTATGAAGAGTACCAAATATGCATACACCAATACTTTGTTATTGCCTTTGCCATATTTCTTTTGCTCAATAAGCTTCATTGTCCAAGAACAACAAAGAACATGGACAAGAGGATCGAGACAACGAAAGGGAGCTATGGGAATCCCCCAAGTTCGATTGCTGACCCCCAAGGTCAGCCAGAACCGATACCGGGTATTCATGTGAATAAGGACCAGGCCGATGTAATGACGATGGTTTGAATCTTAATGTTGCAAGGAGACATGTAATATCAGTTCATTACAGCAACAAAACAGCCTAAGAACTAGACAACACAATGGCAACTTAATCAGACAGCAACAAATTAACGCGGTCTTTGCCAAACACCATCAAAGGAGGCTCGGGTCTGGTGCTGGTTATGTTCTGGAATCATTTTCAGTGATTCTGTAGTAGAACCCAAATAGGTCCATTCAATTTCAATACAAATAATAGAAAAGCAATAACAATCGGTCAATCACCCTCTATTTTCCCATTATAATAATGTCATTCACCTTTGTTCAAACAACCCTAAATCTAATATAGTAAGGGACCCATACCATACCATGACAGTACCATAGGCACAAAATGACAAAAAGTGGTGTAGCACAAGCAACATCTCCAACAAAGTGTCTGATTCATTTTGTACCATTACCAGCATCCATCTTCAACAAAGGCTCCTGGGAAAGCAATCAGCACTCAGTCATTTCTATAAGAACTATAATATATATAAATAAATATCAGTTGCTTGCTACTCTTTGGGTCTTTGCCATGAGTCTCTGCCCACCACCATCTCGCCATACACTGCGAACTGGCAATCTTTCCGGTGGTTCCTTATTTTTGTCTGTTTTTTCTTGAATCTCACACTTTCCACCTTCTTCAAGTTGTGCAGCCGAAGCGTCGCCAAGGCGATTTCTAAGGAACTTGGAGACTTTTATCCGTTGCTTATTTCCCCCTCCTTGAGATGCCAAAATTTTCTTTGAGCCACCAACATCTGGCTCGACCTGAGACTGAGGTGGGACATGTGAGTTAGCGTCTTCATCACCCAAAACCTTTGATTTGCCTTTGGAAGTGTGACTGTGATGCCCATCCTCCAATAATACTTTCACCCCACTATGGATTTCACCTGCCAAAGTATGTTTTGAACCAGTACTGCCATGGTCTTCACACTTCTCCTTTCCTTTCTTTGACCTTTTATCGTTTTTCCATTGACCAGCGTCAACATTGTGAGAATAGCTGTTACTTATGTTAAAATTGTATATCTCCACAAGTTCTCTTTGTTTCTCAACGTTGGGGCATAACCTAGCTAGCTCAAGAACAAGATGTGATAAACCAAACTGGTGCACATAGGCAAGATACTCCTCGGTGCTAATAAAACCCTGACGATATTCACCGGTTATTCCTTTGAATGCAGAAAATTTGTCCTGATCAAATTCCAAAGAAACACGGATCTTTTCCACTAGAGCTTTGTTGGCAGATTGAAAATCTTCCACCTTGGGTAAAGATTCCTTAATCCTAGTAGGCTTACTTTTGGAAGAGCCAGATGAGTTATTAGTAGTTGATAGATGCGAAAATTTTGTCACAGGTCTGGACTGGTGCGCACCAGCAGCTGACATGTTAGGTTGAAGACTCACTGCAGGCCAAGCCTGAGCAGTATTAGAAACAACATTTGAAGTTCCATTGTGTCGGCGACGTGAGGGAGCAGCCATGCTCCTTCTAGCTGGTCCTTGTGAACCGTTTCTACCTTTTGATGCTGCTGGAAGGGGAGGAAATGACGAGTCTTCAAGAGGTCCACCCCTAGAGTTTCCTAGTGCTCTGCAATTTCTTGAAGATGGCACGGAATCTATTGTAGCTAATGCCTCGAAAGGGCCAACGATGGAAGCTACTTCACTATTTAGAACTGTTTGGTCACTTGTTGAAGTAGAATGAAAACTTCCAGCAGTCACGAAACTAGCTTGCATGGCCAACGAAAGTTGACTATCAGATGAATCGGGATGAGAGACATGTCCTCTTACTGGATGATCCTGCTCACAACTCCGCCGGTACCGGAAACTTATCGGTATCTGGATATAATGAAAAGAAAAACTCCTTATAATATACAGTGGAAGATTACGAGTGATCAAGCAATGAATTGTCTAAAACAAGCATACCAAAATAAATATGTATAAAATAGGGGACATTGAACATGATTGTTTTCAATGATCCGAACACACCTGCAATGCAGCATTACGCTTGGAACGAGACATGCGCCCACCGTGTTCGAGAGTATTGTGCCTCTACAGAATTTTGTTTTTCTTAAAAAAAAGAAAAAAAAAAAAAGATTGTACCTAAAATAAGAGGAAAATGTACATAAATATAACAACTATGCTGCAGACCTTCAATTCAGATTGAGTCGCAAAAACAACAAACTTTTTGGCACGACAGGCCTCGTCCTCGCATAAATGATGCTCCCGACTAAAATGGATCTGTAGCAAAATTTCTGATTCTATGGAGAATCAAAATGGAACAATTACAACAAGAACAAGAAAACACGAAATGGATACTGACCTCCATGTCATCATAATTTCTATAGTATTCATATTGTCCGGGATGCCGCCTGCATTGAGCCATGTCAGTTGAATACATAAGAGAACTAGCAATACCTAACATTTGCAATCTCTGAACTATAATTATATCACAATAATAAGGCTTACCTTTGGCATATGTGGCAAGTGAAATGTTCGGTAGACATATGCAAGTAGAGCTCATTCTCGCCATAGAATGGATTTTGACAGAACTCACACATAGGATGTCCTGTAAAACCTCCCCTTTCACTTTCAGTGCCATCAACCACAGAATCACCCGTCTTTATATGCTTATCCAGTTGTTCTCTAGTATATAACTTTTGCTCACACATAAAGACCTGACTCGGATATTAAAGATAATATCAAATGCATCATTGTGCAGCCAGCGGTTCTTGCCTCACAGTCTTAGTTAAAACAGGGTGTATATCTAATGAAAATTCCAACAACTGGGAAGAATGAAGCAGCAAAAGAAAAGATCAACAATCACATAAATGGAAGTACTTTAGAGATCAAACTAGATCACTGTCTCCTACTTTGCTCTGACTCTTCATTTTTTTTCTTGGGAATACGTGTCCAACACATATTTGGACATAAGTAAGAGGATATAACCTTCCAAAAATCCTCCAAATGCATGGAAAACTTCGTAAAAATTGAACATATAATGTCTCATACAAGTGTCCGAGCAACATAGGTATTGTCTCGTTCCTTAGAATATATCTAGGAGGGTTATCAATAAGAATGCAAGCCGTATTGTTGAATTAGAAGGCCACTTGATAACATTTTTCTAGCATAGTTTATAATTTTTATGGCATTCATAACATAATATAACCAATTGTATCTCACCTTCCTACCTTCAAGACACAGACTGCAGTTAAGCAGTCTATGCCGGTTAAACAAGTGACTCTTAAGCTGCTCAATGTTCTTAAACTCTGCTCTCTTCTTGGATCCACCATTTCGCTGTTCATCCTTATTATCGCAAACAGTACAAGATAGCCTGCACATCGCTTTTATCATCTTGTAGTGATCCAGATCATCGAAATATGCTTGTGTCCCTTCATGGTACCAGTAAGAACTAACTTGACCCTCAATTGGATCAACTGGAAAAGCCGAGAAATCATTTATCACCTTCGTATAATCTCCCAAAGCCTGAAAAACTCATTAGATGTAAACTTAGCCAGATATTGTTTCCATTATTCAGCCTAGACATGGTTCAATATTATCAGATGTCAATCTCGAGAACATAAAAAGAATGACTAACTTTGGTAATAAAGATAGTTTTCAGTTCGGACTTGCAAAGGCAACAACGGTAGTCATCGCAGATGAATCGGAGACGAACGATGCAAGTCGAGCATACTTCTCGATGGCCACACGGCCCATATGCAACCCACTCAAGTGTGTCAGCACATACAGCACAACTATCATCCATTTTTTTATTTTTGGCCTCCTCTGAATCTGACCCAACAAAGGAAATACGAAATCCTGCAAACAGAACAAATTTGTGCTAAAGGGGGAACCCATTTCTAATTCATCACCATACACAGATCAATTCCTCAAATCTATTTGGCTTTGTAATTTAGTTTGAAATTCCAAATTAATTTACTGCTCTGCACTACGTTTTAAGTATTAGAACAGAAAACAAAGCTGAAACTCGAAACTTGCATGAAACAGCATTCACAATTCACAAACCCTAAAAGTATCAGATCATTTTGGTTGACACTTCGAACAACAAGTATATACATGTATAGGCGAAGTTATACTTATATTCATTGAAGTAAGTACATAAAGCGGGACAATGCAAGTAAATTACAAGGAATTTTAAGAGGGGGGGAGGGAGTCAAAAGGGAAGTACATACCTCCTTTCCTGACTCTGGATCCTTGGTTTCTGAGTTAATAGCACAAAATAAAAAGTACAAAAGTGACAGAGAACACTAAAGCACTAATCAAATTCAAAAAGACAAAAGGGGGTCAAAGTAATCAGATTTTTACTATTTAGTCCCTGGATGAAAAAAAGAACCCCCAACAGCTATTTGAAGGTTGTATAAAATTTAAAAAGGTTTCGATGAAAATATTAGGTCAAAAAATAGATTTGAGTAAAAAATAGAATCGTTTAAAATATGAGTTGGGTCCGAGCTTGAATAATGAATGTTTAATCTCATAAGTTTAACCTCATCAATTATTTCAACTCGAAAATAATTAATTCGAGAGTTTAATCTCATAAGTTAATAGGAAAATAAGAGAATCAATTATGTTTATGAATTGGGTTATCCAAATTCGAAGGTCTGTACAAAATTTAAGAAGGTTTTGACGAAAATATTAGGACAAAAAGTAGGTTTGGGTAAAAAAAAAATAAGTTTGTTTAAAATATGGACGGGGTTCGAGCTTGAATAATGAATTTTTTTTTAAAATTTTGTAATATTTTGTATTATGTTATTTTTATATATTATGTAATTTATAACACTTAAAAAATAAATCTATAATAGTATATGATATTACTATAATGTAAACATTAAAAAAATATTATGAATATTTATAAATGTTTAATTAAAATTAATATAATATATTTTTATTTAAAATAATAATATGAGCGAGCTTAAAATGAGATTAAATTTAGTTATTCATAAATATGGACAATTTTGAGCAAAATTTTAAGCTCGTATTTTGGATCGGATCAGGCTTGAACAAGCATAAAGTATATTAATATCATGTTTAGACCCGATCCAATCCATGAACACCTCTAATCTATTGGAAATACTTAAAATTTGGAAATTATAAACAACGTAAATCGATAAAAAATAAATTTCTTTTAATATAAAGTAGTAATTTTATTAAAACTCGAAATGCTAACATATCTTACAAGTTAATGGATAACTTACTATAATCACAACACTACCCATTAAAGCAACAAAAGTTAATTATATCCTCTATGAATGACAACAATCGATATACTGTAGTGCTAGAAACTACTAGAAATGCATCATATTAATCAACCACTTATAATTGCATCTTATCCTAGTCTTGTCACTATCAAACTATGCAGATGATAAACCATTTATAATTCATTCTAACCTTACCATTGTTGAACTGTGCCAACAATAAATCTTGGTCAACCATGATAACATGCATCCTAACCTTACCACTACCAAACTACGTCGACAATGAATTTCGATCAACTATGATGACAATGTTAGAAGTCCTTGATGCCTTGCCAAGCCATTGACCATGATGACAATGCTTAGAGGTCTCATAAGACTCTTTCACATTGGTTATGTAAAAATATAGTCCCCAAATGATTTATATATCATTTCGTTTAAATGTCAACTAATATTATTATGATACTTTTTATCTTTTTTCCATATTTTTATGTAATATTTAAATAAAATAATTAAGAATCATATATTCAATTATCGGACACATGTTTAATAAGATATATATATATATATATTTTATCACTCGACTTATAATAATTATGTAACATAATCTAATAGTTAATAGTACTGTCACACCCCAAGATGGAGCATGACACAACAATATTGTCTTAGTACAAAACCCAATAATTTAAGTATTATCTTAACATGATATAAAGCCTTCTATAAAAAGTAAGTTCCCAAGTATGGTCTTAAACCACACAATTTTTTTTAATAAGTAAAAACTTCACATCCACATTTCTCATAAAGAAATACAACATTATTACAAAAGTACCATAATCTCAAAATTAGTTCGATAGTTTTATTATTTTTGAGTAAGTGTAATTTTATCATTACTAATTTAAAATTTTATAAATTATAAAGGGGTCTAAAATTTCATTTTAGTGCGGGTCAGGACCCTATCAATACCAACCCCTGAATTTAACACCGAATAAGAGTCCTATTATTAAAAAAAAGTGTGATTAAAACGTTAATTTAAGCTTCCATGATAATCTTCCCCACTACATATCTAAAAAGTGGAAGAGAATAAAAGAATGAGCGACTAATGCTCAATAAGTATAACCATGACTAATATGCTAATATCGTAATACCAGTTAAGTTACTAAAATGCTTGGTTACAATTTCGGTTGAGTATGATTCTTATTTCAGTTAAATTAGAAATAATTTTTTAGTTTTATTTGTTTTAATCAAATTCTAATAAGTCTAGATTATTTTTTATTATTATTTGACCTATAGATTTAACCTATAAATAGGCTCTTTTATAACCCATAAGACGTTTAGTTTTTATCTTCATCTTTTGTACTCTTTGTTTTTTTGCCATTATAGTAAAATTATCTTTGTCCATGATTTTTATCCTCTTTGAATGGACTTTTCCACGTTAAATTTGTGTGTTAAATTTATCAATTTCTTCTGCTATTTTTATTTGTTCGTTGCTTAATTGGGTCGATCCCCAGCAATTTTGAATTTGTTATTATATGTTTATTTTAGTTTTTGTTGTTTTGGATGTTGAAACGGTTTTTCTTTATCAATGGGCAATGAGTTTCGATGTATTGAGGGTACCCATATTCATGGAAGCTTTCATTTTCGTGCTCATCCTAATTGTTGGTTCAGTTTATATATGGTGAAAAAGAGCATTGGAATGGTCTTAATTCTTGAATATTCAAATAATAAAAAGAAAGAAAGAAAAAAGTAAAAATAATAATAACATTGAGTATGAACTCCATTGAATTTTCCTTACTTGATTGAACAACCTAAAATTTAGTTATTTCAACTACATTAAATGATCTTTCAAATTGATCAAGACTCTTCGGTTTATGACCACTTCTTTATGGTGTTAGTTGTTGTTTTATTGAATTTGTTTCGGAGATACCCAATATTACCGATATATTTTTATTAAGAAAATAAATAAAATTCCAACCAAATAGTGAAACTTTGACCCAACTACTATAACCCGTTAACAATAATCCTTTAACTAAGTCTAAACAAACTACTATAACCCGTTAATAGAGCTGATGTGAATCAAATATAAGCAGGGGTGAATACAGAACAATTTTTTATGAGGGTCGAATGAAATTTTAATTTTTTATAGTCTATATCTTTATAATTTTTAAAGGATTAAATTGAATTTTTATAATTTTAAGGGAGGCCAAAGTATAATTTTACCTTTACTAATTTAAAATTTTAAAAAAATTTAGAAAACCTAAATGGTAATTTTTTTATTTTAGGGATTTTCGGATCGATGCCACCCCTAGAATCGCCTCTGAATATAAGGTATTAAACTCATTTTTATATTACTTATCCATAAGAAAGAAAACAAAAGCATATGTTGGCCAGAAGATATTGGTTTAATAACTAATAAGTCCTTCCCCTCTTGAAGTTTTTACATTTTAAGCCCATGATTAAACACTCATTACAAATAAAGCCCAGCCATAATACAATATATAAATTATGGGTTACAAATATCTTTTAACTTAATTGGTTAAGTTTACAATTGGATCCAAATGGAGTGGAGGGGTGGGTTTGATGCTTTACAAGAACAATGTTTCCTAATTTCTCACTTTTCACTTGCATTAAATATTGTATTAGTCAAATAGAAAATGATTACTATCTATTTGCATTAAAAAATAATTTTGTGCTGAATTAACTAGTAATAAAATCAATATTCAACATTTCTTCAAAAATATCAAACATAAATTAAATGTGTACATATAATTAATAATTATAATGCGCTTCAGCACATTCAAACCTACATATTCTTGTATTAACAATAATATTTATATTAATTAAACTAAGACTCAAACGACTGCCTAAAGATTTTAGCTGTTAAACAAATTATTAAAATTAATAGGCATACAATAGCACAAAATCATTTGTATATATATATTTCCAGCTCCTAATGTATAATTGTCACTTCAATTTTTCAGATCTTAAATAAATCATTGAAATTAATAAGCATAGAGTGACCTAATGTCATCTGTTTTTCTCAAAAAAAAAATAAAAATAAAAAAAGAAGAAGAAGAAGAAGAAGCTGCAGCTCACTTTGTAAAAGTTTTAAATGTTAGAAGGACTATAGAACCTACTGAAACCGTATGAAGCACTACTCCTATAAGACAAATGTTGTTTCCAAAGGTATGCTTGAACTGCTCTCAACCATTCTTTGCGAGGTACAGCTGAGAGAAGAGAAATGTTTTTGGGTTAATTATAGAGAAGTTCTAATCTTTAATCAAAAGTTAAAAAATGTCATATGTCATCATTCAATTAGTTAATGTGTCACATCAGTAATTTATTAGTGGATTAACAAATTTTTTAACGATAATAATTAATCCAAATAATTATCTTAATTAGAGTGACTAAATATCAAAATGAGACAAATTTTATTTTAGAATATCATTACCTCTAATTTACTCTATATAAAATCTACAACAAAATAAAACTTGAACGTGGGAGATCATAGTTTCCAAAGCCTTATTTAATTTAATTTTTTTTTATAAATATACTTTTTTACATAAAATTTTATTACCTATATAGTGTTTCATAATGTAATTCTATTATTAAATCATTGACAATGATTAGCATTAATTGACTCAATAATACCAACTCAATAATAATAACACATAAGAACCAAACTTCAAAATAAACAATAAATTCTATTAGTTATATCAATAAATTTATTTTATAATTTATACTATTATTAAAACAAACTTCATATTGGATATTAGGAAAAGTGATACGAGATGAAAAAGGAAAGTGAATATTGGGGTATAATCATTTCTTTGAGAAAATGTTCGGTCTTTGTCACTGAATTATGGGGCATATTAGATGATTTACTTTTACTTCAGAAAAAAGGTTACTATCCAATATGATAATATTGAGAATGTTAAGAGTTATTGGTGACAATAAATTCAAAGGATCAAACTCATCACTGTTTAAGAGAATTCAACAAATTTTATCAAATGGAGAGAAGTGGTTTTTGAGATACATTCCTAAAGAATCCACCGGCAAAAAATAGCCCTTTAGAATGACGAAGACTTGTTTTAAAAGAAGATAAAACTAGAGGCACTTTATTTATGAATAAGTCTATGTAAACCATTCGCTTGTTTTAGTTATATTACACCAAAAACACACACACACTTCGCTCTTGCAAGATACTGGGAATTGCATTTTCTCATTTTCTCGTTAATTCAAACATTTTTCCAGCCTATCATAAAGCACAATTATGATCAGAAACACCAAAATACCAACAACCAACAAACACACATGGATCGACAGAAACCATGTTTCATGTTTATCGCGCAAGAACACACACACACACAAAAAAGAGGATGAAATACTCTGTAATTTGATTATTTCGGTCTACAACAACAACAGTCTTGTCCAGCTTATGACTTGAACAAAGAATACCAAACTGCATTGGCAGCATAACTCAACTTTGGAGAACAAAAATAATACCATACTTATGCTTCGGAGATAATGCAATCTATAGCCTGCTTGCATATGCCAGTCATCGTGGCCTCAGGCCCGTAAACCTGTAACAAGACGACAGAAACATAGTCAAGTGGTAATACCAATGTTTCCTTTGCTAATACACCACAACATCAGTAATGCAGCATTTTCAAAGAAGCACACTGTGATTTCATACCTCAAGGGGTACTCCTAGTTCCTCCCCGAGAGCACGCATCCCTGCCAAACCAGTTTGATAGTTTGGACCACCTCTTCGAACATAGATGTGCATTCTTGCTGCCTTTAACTTGGCTTCCTGGAGAGAGGGGGAGGAAAAAGGACAGGAATGTCAAAGGAGAGTGTCAACCATTGAACTAAAGTTTACTTGTTTTCAGCTGAATCATACCTTTTCTCTCAATGCTCGAATGATTCCCTTGAAAGTAGCAGCTACATCAGTGAAGTTAGCAATGCCACCTCCAATGAGAAGGGCTCTCTTACGACCATCAGGGTTTGCAGTGGCACACTGCAACATCCTAAATCAGTAAATTTTTCCAAAAACTCTAATGGCAAATTTGCTTCTATAAAAATGGCTTAAACCAGTCACCCTTTCTTACATCAATAACGACTCTTGCATATTGCAAGACCTCCTCTTCATTTGGTGCTCCACTATACTCCGCATAGTTTCCCAGTTCTGAAGCATAACCTAAATCTCCTACCTAGTTAAATAAACAGAAATAACTCTAAATCCTTAGAATGGCATCAAATGATATCAAACCTGAAAAAAATAACGATAAGGTCAGTGGAACGTAAAACAAAAAACACAGATCCTTTAGAAGGCCACTTACAGTATCAGCATAAATGACACTAGCACCACCTCCGGCAACCATTGTCCAGATACGCCCTTTTGGATTCAAAACAGTGAATTTCAGAGATGCACTTGTCTGTAACATTAACCGAAGATTATGATAAACAAATGTCCTTCAACCATGTGAAAAGAGATCTACATTGAAACATGGGCTACAACAAGAATGGCTACCTTTTCATCCAATGAATGAATGAAGCTTTCTGTAGAGCTCAGGACTCTCCCAAAAGGTAGAGGAAACTCTATGTTACCCCACCTGAATGCACAAAATTGTTTTGATGCAAAACAAATCTATATGAGATATATATTTCGAGGAGATATATAGCTATCAAGCTTGGCCTGGAAAGAAGCTTACTTGTTGAAGTTCTTGAATGCAGCAGTGTCGTCCAGCTCCCCCCTCATATCCAGTGGGTATGGTTCTCCATTCACCAGTGTAAATGGATTCATCTCGAGAAAGCTGAAGTCAAGATCTGCAGCCAACAGAAAACATTGGCATAGATGCTAAGACGATAGTTTTAGAACACTACAATAATGTGTTGAACTAACGATAATGGACAAAATCAGAGATATTGTAAAAATAGAAGCCTCTATCCCAATAAAAGAGATGAAGATATTCAAGATCATGGTGAAAAATACTAGACATTTGGTGATCCTTTTAAATTCTGGCATTTAAGTTTTATAGAAACGGGTGGATTATTGCATTTTCAGTCATGAAATGCAATTTTGCTGTTCGGTGAATAAAACATAGAGCCAACAAATCTGAAACCATCAACCCCACGTACCTTGAAAGACAGAGAAGACACCCATGATGAAGTCACCAATCTTCCCGCGGACCTACATGATGCTTAAATGGTATCAACACTAGCTATATAAATGCAACACAGTATAGCTTAAGAGACTAAGACCAGTAATTCAAATAATACATTGCAAAATATAGGTATATATGAAGGATATGAGAACAAAGGCCAAACAGATTCCATTAAGGAAATAAAAACAACCGGGAAAATACTAGTGAAACTCACTTCCAAAGGAAGTGTAGCTATCAACGGTGCACATGTCTCCAAGGTCATAGGTTTCTCGGTTGGAAGGAAGATGGTTTTAACCTGCAAAACCAAAGATGAAAATACATGTAAACTTTTAAAGTCACATATCCCTTCAACAAATGGTAAAGGAATTCAATCGAAAGAAACAAAAGGCCAAGGCAAAACAAACCTTATCCCAGTTCTCTTCAATATCAATACCTCCACATTCCGAAAAACTAATGGTAGAACCAAGCCTTTCAGAGACTATTGAAAGGTAATACTCTTGTTCATGGGGTACAAAAGGTTCGACAATGAATGTGGTTATAGGAGCTTTGCAACCGCCCATTTCAACCTAAATAATAAAGGATTCAGATCAGTATTACCAGGAACGCAGACCAATCCAGTATGAGGAAAAAAAAAAAATTGAAACATAAATAGCTACTTGTGCGAAATGGAATTAAATATACATAATTCTAAATAAAGTATTAAACTTGTGACTCCGTTTCATTCAATAGTTTTGTGATCTACTGAATTAGATAGCTAGAATTCGATTGTGCAAACCAATCCGAAAATCACCATGGAGATAGCGATTTCTGGTAACAGTGATTGAGATCATGCATGATTGATAATAAAAAATGGCAGCTGAAAACAATGAGAGCATAGCGGTTACCTCAGTGCCGAGGCGAGCTTTGACGAATTCAGCAACTTGAGCAAGATCCAAATTGAGAGCAACCAAGCCACTCTTCCCACGTTTACCAAACAACATATCCGGCTTAACAACTAATCTGGTGGACGAAAGCCATGGCTGTTCGTTCGTTAACTCGGTGAAATCAGTAGATTGAGTCACCTAACAAAGAAAAAAAAACACATATCATACAATTTCCATTGCTTAGTTGGGTTTTCGTATTATAAATAAATAAATAAAAACCTGAGCAGAGCAGATTTGGAGGTCGATATTAGCGAGGCGTTTGAGGTGTTGTTTGAGAAGTCTCTTGGAATCGTATTCTCTGATCTTCTTGCGAGCCATTTTAAGTCTCTGAGAAGCTTAGATTGAAGAAGATCTACAACCACAACAACAACGCCGAGGCCGAGGCCGAGGCTTTTTATTGATAGAAAGAAAGAAGTAGGTAGAAGAAAATGAAGCGTTAGTTGGGAGAGGAGAGGAGGGTGAAGATTGATGGGTTCAATGGCAACGGGCGGGGCGGGCGGTTTTTTTACCCGCCTCGGCCCTGACCCCCGATCCAATTTTTACTTATAATTTGAACCCGCTTTCTTGGTTTTATTTTAGGTTAAATTGCACTATTAGTCACGAAATTATAAGTAATTTTCTTTTTGGTCATTTAACGAAAAAATATACTTTGGTCACTAAACTATTCAAAAATTTTCATTTAAGTCACTAAACTATTCAAAAAAATATATTAAAGTCACTTGACTATAAAGTTTTTTTTTTTTAAAGTTTTGTCAGCAAGCTCCAAGTAACAATTCGATAACCAATATAATGGATTAGTACCCATCGATGAGTAGAAGAATATACCTTAGATTCAAGTTGATTTAACGGTCAGTATTGGAGATCAGAGAAAAAAGTTGTCTCAATTTTGATTCGCAGATTTGTGACGTCCAAAATTGTTTCATAAAAAAAAAATTGAATGGTAGAAGAGAAAGGGAAAGAGGGGGAGCTTACAATTGGTGCAAATAGAAAAAAAGCTATATAGCATTTATTTTAACAGTCGAGTGACTTAAATGAAAATTTTCGAATAATTTAGTGATCAAATTGTAACTTTTTTAGTTAAATGACTAAAACGAAAACTTACTCATAATTTAGTGACTAATAATACAATTTACTTTTTATTTTAATTTTTTTCAAAGAAATTAAACTCGAGCTAAGACAGGCTGACCCGACCCGACCTGTGTTGGAGGTGTATTTAGCTTCCCTATTGATTGGGTTGGGTATTGTCCATTCTATTTGTGAATTACAAGAAAAAGTGGTTGTCTTATCTTGTGATTACGCCTTGCGCCTCGCACCTAATTTCGTGTATTAATCATTTGGTTTAAATCTGTCATAAGCCCCTGTACTCCTCATAACTTTAAAATTTAGTCCCTATACTTTTATTTATAAAAATTTAGTCTCTATAATTTTAAAATTCAATTCAAGTTGCTAACCTTGTTAATTCTTTCATTAAATTTATTAGTGTGATATTTTGAAATAACAAAACTATTTACATGGTAGCAATGTAACTAAAAAAAATAGTATTGTAATGAACTTAATTTTAACAAAATAAATTTAATAGGGGTTAAATTTTAAATTTACGAAAAACAAATCTGAAAAGTAAAAAAAACTAAATTCATAAAAATAATAAGGGTTAAATTTTAAATTTACGAAAAATATAGAAACTTATGTCATATTTTAACCTAATTGTTTCGTTAATTTTATAAAAAAAAATTAAGATTTTCGTAGGTTTATTTGAATCCTAAAGCTAATGGAATCGAGTGAAAATATTTAAATTTGTTGAATTCATAATTTTTTATTTAAAATAAGTTTTATAAAATTGAATCGAATGAAAAAATTAGTAAAATTAATAAATTTATTCGCGCTAATAATAAAATTGCAAAAAAATATTATAATTATTAAAATAAATAAAGTTGAATTTAAGGGTCTTTTTGGATAGACATTTACCTCCATGCGATGTGTTTAGCTTTCTTTTTATTTTACGTTACAGTATTGTTATAGCATTTAGTCTCACCACCATCATTGTTTTTACACTAATCGTAGGCCCTAAAATTCAAATAATAATAATATCAACATAAATAAATAAGGGTAAACTACCAAAATAATTACATTTGTTTACCACGAGCTACATTTTCGTCACTTATGTTTGAAATATTACGTTTTAGTCACTTATATTATTGCGTTGTAATATTTGAGTCACTGAGCCGTTAATTATTGTTAACGGTATAACGGTAAGCTGACATGGTACATTAAATCATCATTTCAAACAAAAAATTTAGGTTAATTTATAGGATCAGTCCCCATATTTTTTCGTTTTGAGCAATTTAATTTTTTTCTTTTATGTTGTTTTAACTTTCACTTTTTTCTTTTTTTTTTTCTATTCTCTTCTGCTTCTACCTTTATTTTTCTCCCTTCTCTATTTCTTTTAACGTATTTTTCCTATATTTTCCATTTTTTAAAACTAGTCCTTATACTTTTATTTTTTTTGAACAATTTAACTTTTCGAGTGAGGCGAGCTAATTGACTAGTTTTAACAAATGGAAAATATAGAAAAACTAAGTTAAAAGAAATGAAGAAGGGAGGAAAGCAGATGGAGAAGTAGAAGATAATGAAAAATTAAGGAAAAAAGAAAGAAAGTTAAAAGAACATTAAAGAAAAAAATTTAAATTACTCAAAATGAAAAAATATAAGGACCAATTGTAGAATTTAACTTAAAATTTTTATTTGAAATGATGATTTAACGTGCCACGTTAGGTTACTGTTATACTATTAACAGTAATTAATGGCTCAGTGAGTAAAATATTACAATACAATAACATAATATTATAAATATAAATAAATAAAAGGGAAGGAAAGGTAGGTTTGGGGATTGAAAGATTTGAATACAAAGAAGGAAAGAATGGAAGCACGTGATGTGTGCAGGTGGGATGTGATTGTGAGTGGAAGCGTATCAGATGAGATTTTGTGATGTCACTGTAACAAATAAAATAAAATCAGTTACATTGAATTTAGTTTTTATTTTTTAAGTTTAGCTGAAAATAATACGATAAATTATAATCTAAAATCAAAATATGATAGATAAATAATTGACAAAATCCGTACATCATTATAAATAAAATGCATTATAAATTATTGTCTTAAAAAATTTATTTGTCTTATAGTGTTGGTTATCGCTCGTCTTTTTCTCTCTCCTATTAATTTTCTTTTTTTTTTTCTTTTTTCTCTTCATTCTCTCCATGTGCTCGTTATTGCTGAAACTCCACAAGCTGTGATGGATAGACGGTGGTGCTTGTCATTTTTGAAACTTCACCGGTCACCAATAATTTCTCTTGAAGAATGGGTGACTTCTTATCAGTTTCTTAATCTATTTTTTAAGAATATTTCAAAATAATAAATTATTTCACGAGTCAGTTTGGACTTATGTTGTAGTGAGTTTTATTTGTTTTTCATTGCTTAATAAAATTTCATTTTTAGAAATTTTTATCTGCTCTTATAAGATGTTTTTTAGTCTCTTGTGCATAGTATTGCTTTTGCAAGTGATTTTAAGGATGGTTTTGTCGTCGTCCTCCCCAGTTTGGTAGATGCTCAATTTTTTATCGATTTTGCCCGCCTGCTGTTTTGGGCCATCTGAGATTGATTTCCTTATCGTGATAGTTGTTTACAATCACGTTAGATATGTTGTGCTTGAGTTGTGACAAAGCTAGTTATCAATGTGTCGTAATTTTCTATTAATACTGAGACCGAAGCTTTTATCGTGTTAATAGAACTTAATACTTCAATGTCAACGATGAATATTTATTATTTTTTTTCTTTTAATCGAATTATATCATCCCATTCATAAAATCTCATTTAAAAAGAATCTTTAACCTTAATATTTTAATTTAAAGTCATCATACCTCCTTACAATCATACATCTCACTTGTCCACCACATATCTTACGGAGACTAAAGAGAATCGTTGTGAAAAATGCGGAGGAAAAATCTCAAGTACTGCCTTTTCTTGTCATTTGTGCAAGGTTTGGAAGCACATTTCACGTGCGGATAAACTGAATCGTGATCTGCCTCTTAAGATTATTCACCCCCTCCACTTGCAACATCAACTTCAACTACAATGGAATTATCCGGAGGAATTCATGTGTGATAAATGTTCGTATATATCTACTGGTTATAGATATAGATGTTCATCATGTGATTTCAATCTTGATCTCACATGTGCTTCTTCGGTCAGTGGTCAGCTGCCTAAAGATCAAGAGCCATTGAGATTCAATGATGAAAAGAAAAAGAAGATCTTGCACTACAGCCACGGTCACGAGCTGAGCTTCTTCAAGTATAGGAAGGTACTCGAAGAAGATTATGATTGTTTATGGTGTGAAAACCATCTACTGCCATCAGAAGTGTGCTGTGGTTGTAGATATTGCAAGTTCTATCTCCATCAGGTGTGCAGTGATAAGATACCCAAGACACTTTCTCATTATTTTCATCCTAAGCACCCTCTTCGCTTAACCTGTAACTTTGCCTTTCTTAGTGATAAATGCAATGCTTGTTCAAAGTGGTGTCGTTTTGGTATCCCTTTGTATGTATGCAAGATGTGCAACTTCCGCCTTGATTTTGACTGCGCTAAACTCTCGCCTTCCCTAAAACTTGACTGCCACTATCACCTTCTCACTTTTTTCAAAGATTTTAAGAAATGTGAGGAAGGGCAAGATTCATATTGCAAAGCATGTGGCAAGCATTATGGTGGTGGTAGCGTTTATAGCTGTGTGCAAAGCTATTTTACTCTCCATTTAAAATGTGTCATACCATCTTCAGTTAGACATAAATATCACAGACATCTACTTACAATGATGGAATTGATTAAAGAAGATGATTCTGAAAAATATTATTGTGATGTTTGTGAGAATGAAAGAAATCCAAAGCATCCTGTGTATTATTGTCAAAGTTGCACATTCATAGCTCATATTCAATGTGTACTTGATCAGGTAATAATCATTTTCACCCTTCAATTTAACTTTCACAATCAAATATGAAGTTAATTTGTCAAGCTCTCCACTTTGATCGGTCTAGATGAAATAAATATTAATATTTGTTTGATTTATAGGATAAAGTTGCACCAGGAAAGGTGGCATCCTCGTCACCCCCGCCCATAGAAAACAAAGCTTTATTTGTGGATGAAATGGAGGAGAATGAAAGGACTAATGTCATCTGCACTCTGGTTTGCATCTATATTATGAATATATTAACAAACTTTCAGTCAAACTACCCAAAGTTTACCACTTAATTTAAAGTTAACACTCTTGTTATCAATAATGAGATTGATATGTTACAATATTTTTTCTCACTAAAAATTGATGATTTTATTAATAAGAAAAAGGCATCAAGATGCCATGCTACATGCATGTAGAAAAGCACCATACAACTAATAACCAAACACTCGAAAAACTTAACCCAACTTTTTTATATATTTCTTAATTAAGAAATGAGTTTGCTCATTCTTTTATTTCTTTTCTTTTTATTTATTTGTAAATACTTAGGTTCGACCCATCATCCATCGTCACTAGATGTATGAAGTAACTGAAGAGTTAAAAAGAGAAAATTATTACATGGGTTGTCGTTTGGTACTTAATGGTTCAAGCTACTTCTGCAAGACATGTCATGGTCTTTACCTACATGAAAAATGTGCTAAATTGTCATATGAAATACAACACCCTGTTCATTCTAGCCATCCTCTTAACCTCTATATTTCAAATGTTTGGGGTTTTAACTTCATTGCATGTGATGAGTGTAGAGGCATTTGTCATGGCTTCATATACATTTGCGAGCAGTGTAATTTCAATCTTGATATGAAATGTGCAGCTTCAACAACTCATAAAATTGGGGTTTTAAAAGAGAAAAAGATGGGTAGAGTAACTGAGTTGCACCATTTCACCCACCCCCATAAGCTTTTCCTTGTCAATTGTAATGACCTTGTATGTAAAACAAAATGCAACATTTGTAAATTGCAAATCTTAGGTCCAACCTATTTTTGCCCTGAGAGATACTGTGAGTATAAACTACACGAATCTTGCCTTAGGTTGCCACAAAAGATTCAAGTCCCATTTCATCTAAATCACATGTTGGTTAGTCGTTTGCTCCCTAATCCTACCTCACTTCAATGGTGTTATGCTTGCACTTTTGACCTTAATGCCGGGTGAAATTGCATATAGCTGTGAACATTGACTTTAACCTCCATGCTATATGTGCTAATTCCTTAAGGCGACCCTTGAAATGTGAGTTTCACCTTAATGGTCTTTATTATTTTGGGAGAAATCATAAACCACTCTTTGATTTAGAACAGGGGATAAATTTTGATTGTGAAGTATGTGATGGAAGTTGTAAAGGAAATCTTTTTTATCATTGTCTAAAGCGTGATACCAATTTTCATTTGAAATGTGTTCCCATACCAGATACTGTGAGATCCAAATATCATATTCATCCTTTAATCTTAAAGGATTCTTTTATTGAAGATGATTTTGGAAAGTATTATTGTGATTTTTGTGAGGAAGAAAGAAATCCAAATGATGATATATATTATTGTGAAGAATGTAATGGTCAAACAATTGCTCATATAGAATGCATGTTGACTAAAGTAAGTTAGTTACATACTTAACTTTTTAAATATAAAGGTCCAACAATTTTTTAATTTTTTGCAATTAAGTTCTTTTTTTTTAATTTTTACCTTATAGTTTATTTTGATTACATTTTAATCCCTTAAAGGAACGACATTGTTTTGGAGGCCTAGATAAATTGCCTTTTTAGTTCCCCTTTCTTCACGCGCGTTACAATTTAATCCTTTACTTTGTTTTCATTTCTGATTCCACCCCTAAAATTTTGTTTAAGTTTCATTTTAGTCTTTATTACATAATTTTAGCTTTTACTAGATTATTTTCCTTATATATATATATATATATATATATATATTATTTTATTTTTATTTATCTATTTAAGTACATAGTTATTATATTTTTTTGGTGCTTTAATATTTAAAGTTGTTTTTATTTTTCTTTTTGTATCGTATATATTTTTTATTTTTTATTTTTTAATTATTTTTTAAACGGTTTTACCTAATATTTTTTTCCTTCTTTATTTATTTGTTTACTATTAATTTTTTAAATTTAAATTTTTTAGTTTTATTTGTTTATTTACTTATTTTTTTATATAATTGGTTTGTTTTATTTTTTTTTTATTTATCTTATTTTTATTTTTATTTTTGCTCTTATCATTGTTATTTATAGTATCGCATTCATTACTATTCTGTTATGTATATTAGTATCGTGATTTTTTATTTTATCAAGCATATTATGCCATTATTATTACAAATCCGTGTCACATTAATTTTTACCCAACACATAAAAAATGATTTTTTAAATAAAGGCAATATTCCGTATTTGGAAATTCGAGAAATCGTGCCCTAACTTACTGGTTTTCGATTTTTCTCGTTTGATCTAAATAACCGAATATCCTTTTTTAAAAATAAAATACATAAGTTTTAAATAAAAAAGCTTATTCTCAAGAATTCGAGGTGTTGTGTCCTAACTTACTGGATGTGATATTTTGTTGCCTCGAGATAAGAATTTCTAAAAAATAGGTAATATTCCGTATTTGGAGGTTCGAGAAGTCGTACCCTAACTTACTAGGTTTCGATTTTTCTCGTTGAACCTAAATAGCCGAATATCCTTTTAAAATTAAAATACACGAGTTTTAAATAAAAATAAAAGGCAAACTTATCCTCAAGGGTCGAGGTGTTGTGTCCTAACTTACTGGATGTGACATTTTGTTACCTTCAAATGAGAAGGTCTTTGACATACGTTTTAATTTATCCAAACGATTTTTAAGTAAAAAAAAAAAAAAACATTACCACAAAGAGGGATCGTATTTTAAACTCTCTTCAAGTTTTCAACTTTTGACAGTGAGGCTTTAATTAATTAACTAGGTACCAATTTTGTGCGTTACGAGAGTGTTAATCCTTCCTCGTACGTAACTGACTCCCGAACCTATTTTCTGAATTTCGTAAATCAAAATTGTTTTTTTAATAAATTAAACCGTTTATTAATTTATTAAAAACGACCATTTTACGAGGTGATTCGATCACACCTCATCAAAAAAGGATTGGTGGCAACTCCTATGTTCGTTTTCGTTTTCAAAATAAAAGTCGACCTCCGTCTTTCAAAAAAATAATTTCGACACCAATTATCCGAAAAGATGAAGGTGATAGGAAAAGACCCAAGTTTATATTTAAGTTTCTTCCCTATAGGACAGAGAATTGATAGCATTTGCAACAACATTGCCCATCTGTGTAACCCAATGTTTCTCTCTCTTGTTAGAAAGTTTCATTCATTGTTATTACTTTTCAGTCCTTATGTGTTTGAAAAACAATGCTTCACTGTTCTTTATCCATATACGTAATCAATTATAAAGCTAAATCCAATTTTAAAGTAAGATAATTTTCAAAGTTAGATTTATTGTTTAATTGCAAACACTAAAAAGGTTCCGGTACATAGTAAAACAAAGGCATCCTACTTACATAATCCTGTATAGATATCAAACATATACGTAAGGTAGATTATTGTCTTCTCGTCAACAATTTCCTGATCACCACGCTCAGTATGATTCCGATAACCTTTATTGCCTTCTCGTCAACAATTTCCAGATCACCACTCTCAGTATGATTCCGATAACCTTTATGATCGACGGAAATATCAGAATTAGAAAATAAAAGCGAAGATAACAATCACAATGACAATGGTAACTTTTACATTCACAAATAAACTGATCCATTGAGACTCTCAAATAGCTGCTACCAAACTACAGATGGGAACTAGGGCTGGAAAATTGCCGAGTTGTTTGGGACTAGAGATTTTTTTTTTTTTTTTTAAAAAAACCTCTTAAAGGGAAGAGTTATATTGGGTAATGACTAATGAGGAAGAGATTGCTCTTTCATATATGGAACAAACGGGGGTAAAGGGTTCGTGTGAATAGGGGAGAACCAAAATAGGGATATAGCCTCCATGATTTACGTTATGATGTGTACTTCCATGAATTTGCCTAAGAAACTGCAGTCCTTTTTAATTTCTTAATTCACAAGTATAATTACGACGATTTGAATGAGAATGACTTGGGAGTCAAAGAAGATTTTAATATTTTAATTTAATATAAATATTTATTATAAGAATTTCACATTGATAACAACTTTGATGAAATAACGTAACAAAAAAATTCATTTATATTTTTATTTAATTTTGTAAAAATAAAAATAAAAATAATTGAATTTAAAAATTATAAACATGAAATTAAAATCAAAGGATTTAATTTAGAAATTAAGTTGACGTTGAAAACGAAAGCAGTAAGAAAATGTGTAGGTTCTCATTAAATTTCAAGCAATTTACTGAATATATATAATATATAATTATAATTTTTATCTTTTTTATATTTTATAGATCAATCAAATAATATTAATTATGAAGATTTGAAAAACTTTTAATTTTTATTATTACGGATCATTTTGTTTTTATCGTGGTTTCTAGATTTAATTAAATATTTTTTAAATCATAAAAATTTAAAAATATATAATAAGTATAAACAATAGAAAAAATAAAACTTGTTTAATTAATTTTGAGCGGTTTACTCAAAATTGGGTTCAAACACCTTTGTTTGTTCTGGGTCCAACTGATTCAATTTGATTCCAACAATCATAGTTTTTATATGAATTTTTAATAAATATATTTGTTACATAATTTCTTCGGCCACATAATAAGTGTGTCATAAATCTAATATAAAAAAACCTCTACCATAACATAAACACGTTAATTATAGGATTCAACTTTTGCAAGGTAGAAATGGGTTGGGCAGGTTAGGTTGGGTCGAGATTGTGTATGATATTAATCCATCTTATATTTATTTAATCCAGTTTAATTCGAAATATGAACTTGAAAATTTTCTCAAATTTATCCATATTTATAATAAAAAAAACCAATTCAAATGTTTTCTAGGACAGCACATATTATTTTTAATATATATATATATATATAATTAAATATTTTTTATTAAAATTTTAAATTTAGACAAGACATATTTTTAATGTTTTTATAGTACTGTATTATTATACATTTAATTTTATACGATATAAATTATATAATACATACAAATAAAATAAAAATATATTACAAAAATATAAAACAAATCAAGCCAATTTCATCCTTGGATATTAAAATTCAAGTTTATTTTATATTTTAAACCAATCTAACTATTTTACCTAAGTTTATTTTTTGAACAGAATTTTAGGCCCAACTAAACAGTACTAGTTAGGCCTAATTTGGATTTGATTTCTAGTAAGCAACTACAAACCCATGTTGTATTTCCTCCTATACAACCAACTCCTATGGTTCAAACGATTAGCACTCTATTCCTTAATATTCTTAATAATTTAATCAGATAAATTAATAAGACTAAAAATTAACAATTTGATTGGTTCAATCACTAATTCGATTTTAAATATGTAAAATTTTAAAATATTATATATCTATATATATATATATATATACTATATATAAGCTTTTGATTAAATTAACATAATAAATTAATAGGAAGTCAGTATAATTGACTCGTCATACCAATTCAATTGAAAAATAACTAAAGAATTCATTCATTTAATAACCGGAACTTTAGAGAGTCTAAGTTCTAGCGATGAGGTGAATTTCTTTAAAGTTTGAACCCATTTCTGTAGCCGTGTTTCCTTTGTTGAATTATGAGTACACATTTGACTTGAGAGATCTCAAGGAACTTTCTGGTGGAAGTTTGGCATTCAAGGAACTTCCAAGTAGAACCTCTCAAGGAACTTTCTGGTGGAAGTTTGGCATTCAAGAAACTTCCAAGTAGAAGATTTTGGTCAATGATAATGGGCCATGCAAATGAATTTAAGCTGCAGTACACAAGGGACTGTAGTTATGGAAAGCAAACCTTTTTATTTATTACAGCAAAGTTTATTTCGATTTACAGTGGCTGAATTACTTTTTTTATACATATAGAATAACTATTGTTTAATATTTATAATTAGAAAATGAATTTATATGAAACGTTTTAGAAATATAATCAAAGATATTATTCTTATATTATTCATATAACATTATGCTTATATGATTCTTATTTAATATTTGCTATATATAAACATACGAATATAATTAATCTTTTAAATATATAAAAACAATTTTAAAAGATTAAACTAAACATATATCACATTTAACACATACCTGGGTTTCTAACCATTTCAAACAAAAATGAAACAATGTTATCCAAATTTAGTATATGCATAGAATATGAGTGTAATGAGCCTATTTCGTCCCGGCCCGATTAATAGAATAAGACAAAAAAAAAAGAGCAAACAGAATAAAAAAAACTAAAATTATTAAAACCCAAATCCAATAACAGTCCATTATAAAAATAATAAACACAAGCCCAATTAAATTTCAACCCAAATGGCTTAAACCAATTACAGTGGCCCAATTACCTGGCCCAGAAGACCCAAAATTTTCCAAAAACCCTAGAGGTTTCTGGAACCTCTGCGCGCCGCAGCAGCCAGGCCTCCACGCTCGTGCACTCAGCCACGTCACCCCGTACGCCTCCAAGCCTCCTCCATGACGTTTTCACTTGCGAAAAAGAAGGAAAAAAAGAAAACAGCACAGCAAAATATAACAGAATCCAAAGTTTTTGTATTTTCTTTTTTAGATATACGGAAATCAATACTAAGAAGATATCAGCAAAAAAGAGAAATGTTTCATTTATTTTCTTTATTTTTCTTTATTTTTCGAATCTATATATATATATATGTATATATATATATATATATATATATATAAAGGTTTCTTGTGTTTTTTTTATATACATAAGTATAAAAAAATAGTATACAGTAAATAAACAAGAAAAAAAAACCTCACTTTTGTGATCTCCGGCCGCCGCGCACGGCGGAGCAGACAGCGGTGGTCTTCGCAGGAGGCCCTGTCGAAAATCGCCCAGAGAAGATAGGGGGGAGAGAATTTTGAGACTTTAATTTAAAAAAAAAAACAAAAAACTAATGGTTTTCTAAAAAAAATTGGCCTTAAATAAAGAATGAAAACGTCGCTGTTTTGCACCATGGGTTTAAGTGCCAAAACGACGCCGTTTTGCCTAAATCCGCGCGCATCTGACCCGACCCTAAGGGATCCGCGTGTTTTTGCGACTTTTGGGTTATTTACCCTTTTGGCCCTTCCACATTTTTTTCTTTTTAATTCAGTCTTCTATTATTTTTAATTTAGCCCTTAAATTTTATTCCAATTACATCTGGGTCCCTTATAAAGCGCCGCATTTTGGAGCGTGGGAATATTTCCCCATTTAGTCCCTCCATTTTATTCGCGCGTTACAATTAGGCCCTTGGCTTTATTTATATTTCCAATTTTGGCCCAAAACCTTGTTTTAATCTCAATTTAGCCCTTTAATTATTTACTCATTTTAATTTAGCCTAACAATTTTGCTTTAATTCTAATTTAATCCCCATTATTTTTACTCTGGTTTTTTATATTATTTTATTTAATCCATTCATTTTTCTTTTATTTTGTGCATATTTTTATTATTATTGCCATTAATTTTTTTATATATAATTTTTTATATATTTATATGTTTTTTTTATCTTGTTGTACATACATTTATTCTTATATATATATATATATATATATATATATATATATATTACTTCTTTTATTGTTCCCATTTTATTTTGTATATTTTAATACTTCTATTATTGTTATTATTGTTATTATCATTATTATTATTGTTGTTGATATTATTATTATTACTATTTTTTATCTATATTTTACTACTACTATTATTATTTTTATTTAAATTCTTAGGATTATTGTTATTACTTTTATTTATTTATTTTTACTATTATTGTTTGTTTATTAACATATTTTCATTATAATTCATTTTTATCATTGCATTTTTTGCTATTATTATTATTATTATTATTATTATTATTTTACTATTTTCAAACTATTGTATATAATATTTATTTATTTATTTACTATTAGCTTCTACTTTTGTTATTGTTTTCTTTTATTTTATCTTATTTTATTTGTTTATTTTGCTTTTATTTTATTGTATTTTATTTTTTACCTTTGTGATTGTTATTTATATTTTTATTATCATTATGTTGTTATACAAACTAGCATTGTAATTCGTTTTACATTTTATTATAAAATCATATCGTATTCCATACGAGGCACCAAGAATTTTGTTTTGAAATAAGAAAATATTCTATGTTCTAAGATTTGAAAGAAATCGTACCCTAACTTACTGGGTTTCGATTTTCCTCATCGAGTCTAAAGAACTAATTATTTTTAATTAAAGCATAAGCTAAATAAAAAACTTATTCTCGAGAATTTGAAAATGTTGTGTCCTAACTCACTGGATGTGACATTTTGTTATTTCGAGATAAGGATTTCCAAAAACAAAGGCAACATTTTGTATTCGGGAATTTTGAAAAATAGTGCCCTAACTTACTGGGTTTCGATATCTCATTCAACCCAAATAACTGAGTATTCTTCTTAAATTTAAATATACGTGTTTTAAATGGAAAAAGACAAGATTAGTTTTGAGGATTCGAAATGTCGTATCCTAACTCACTGGGTATGATATTTTATTCTTTCGAAATAAGCGGGTCTTGGCGTCCGTTTTAATTTATACGAGTTTTCTTTAACAAAAAGGATCGTATTTTAAAATCTTTTCAATTTTTCGATATTAAGACATTAATCAATCAATTCGGTACCAATTTTGGACGTTACGAGGGTGCTAATCCTTCCCCGTACGTAACTAACTCCCAAACCTGCTTTCTCGAATTTCGTAGGCCAAAAGTATCATTTTAATAAATCAAAATGTTTTAACGATCAATCTCAAGGTGACCCGATCACACCTCAAAAAAGATTGGTGGTGACTCCATTTTCGTTTTAAAATCGACCCCGTTTTTCAAACATAAAAAAATGGTTTCGACAGAGTTCGTGTTCTAACATGTATATGTTCAAAAATTTTAAATTAATTACATGAAAGATTATATCTCATTTGTTGTGGAGTAAGGTTAAGTGAAATAATAATAAAAAAAAAAAACTATAAATACTACCATAGATTAAAAAAAGTCTAAAAGAAAGAATTAATAGTAATGAAGTTGTTTACCAGAATTAGTTCTTCTTCCCCAGTCTACCCATTATGGAATTGAAAATGTTTTGCATCCGTTTTGGTTGTGGCCCTTCATCCATCTCCTCATAGATATTATGTTTTCGCTTTATAAGGGAACTGTTACCTATTGATCCATCATCACCAAAGTAAATTTGCACAACACTGATTGCTATGCAGCTCTTGTGTTTCTTCCAAATCTCTCTTAAACACTTTTCTAACACCACACTTCTTCACCTTATCACTGTTATGTATTCCGGAAGACAGTTCATAGATATTATCTATTGATCCATCATCAGCAGAGTGTTGATGAATATCTTCGAAATTTGCACAACAGTCGTACACTATTCTAACACCATACATCTTCACCTTAACACTGCCATATCTTTCGAAAAACAACTCCAGTTCATCGCATTCCTGATCTAACCAATCTGAAAGTACATACAACATGTCACGCGAGAAATAACGAATGAAAATGTGGTCCTTCATTACGGGCTGTTCATCAGGCGAGAAAGTTCGGAGACTCCAAATGACCTCTCGAGGATTTCTACCCTGGAAATTAGATTGAGTGCAATTGGCTTGTCTAGAATATCTATCATGGATAACAGTTGTACACACGAGTTCCTGGACCCTTAAAGCGTCATCGCTTACAAAAATGCAGCACGAAGCAACTCCCATCCATTGACTATCATTCCAAACTTCCAGAGGCAAATTTATCTCAATCGAAGAGTCATCTCTTTGTTGACTAAACCATTCCAGGATTTCACTTCCAGGAATAATAATATCAAACATTTTTATTGAATTTCCAGATACCTGCAAAATAACCCTATACTTGTTTGGTAACTAACACCATGAATAACTAAGAGACTGTGAAAGAAACAAAGATATTAACGTACCTTTAGATGGTTTTTCAGCAATGTTAAGGCATCGATGTTCTCAGCCAATCTGTAGCACTGAATAGCACTAAATTTTAAAATTAAAAAATACAGAGATCTTTGGCACATTTAAACCACATATGCGCAAGTAATAAACTTCGTTGAATATGCATTATCCATAATAAAGCCCAGCTTTTCCTCATGGTAACTAATTTAAGAGTGAATAAAAATATTTAATTTCGAAAAGTTTAGTGATTAAATCATAAAATAAATAATAGATGTGTGACTAAAATAGACCCAAAAATATGAGTTGGTGACTATTTTTTTTGTTTATCCAAATTTATTACCAAAGATCCCTGTACTCTTTTAAATTTAAATTCAATCAATATACTTTAATTTCGAGATATTGAGTGTCTATACTTTTCCTACTTAAAAAAATTTTGGTCCATCAGTTAATTTTGGGTTGATTTGATTGTAATAAAAAAGGTAAAATAATATTTTAGCCCTCATTATTTATAATTTTGTGTTAATTTAGTCCATACTCTTTAAAAGTACATAAATAATTTTTAAAAATATTTTAAAAGTGTTATAAAATAAAAAGAGATGGAGAGAATAAAGAACAAAAAAAAATGAAAGTAATAGAGAATATACTTTATTGATCAAAGGGGATGATCACAATGCTTCATCAGAGTCTCTATTTATAAGATAAGAAGTATAAAAGAAGTAGAGATTTAATTCTAATAATTATTAGAATCTAAAGTATATTAAAATTTTATCTTGATCATGATGGACATCCACTTGACAAAATATTAATAACACTCCCCATTGGATGTCCATTGGTAGATAATGTGCCTCGTTAAAACCTTATTAGGAAAACCCTGTGGTATAAAAATCTAATGAAGGAAAAAGAGTACACAATATATAATACGCATAATACGTTGCCTCATTAAAAACCTTACCAGGAAATCACAATGGGACAAAACCTCGAAAAAAGAATGCAACATGTATTTACTCCCCCTCATGAAAACATTATATACTTTCTCATATTTTACTTATTCAATCTTGAATACTAGTTTTTCAAATGACTATTTGAATGTATTTGCTAAGCATTTATATTACCATTCTTTTAAAAGCCACGAGTGAGGAAATTTTGGAGAAATATATTTTGATCTCTTCAGGTGATTTCAACAATAATCATAACAAATTTTAATCATGATTCTTTTATAAAAACACAGATAAGTATTTTGGATCAATTTATAATGCTCCTTCAACTACTATTCACTAAGTCAAACTTACCACATATGTTCAAATTATTTCAATTCATATAAATGAACAATGTCTCGAGAATTTCAATATGCTTCTAGCATCCTAAATCCTTCAAGGATTTTAATATAAACTTTACTATATAGTGATTCATAAAATGTTGTAACAATAATCTTTAGACGCAAGTTAAATCTTTTATGAATTGTCAATTTAATGATATATCTAAATGTTATTGCATCCACCACAAAAAAAAATATTATATCTTTTCATAATCAAAGCTAGAACTTAGTAAAAAAAAAACTTTATATTTTTATTTTGCTTTTGCAAAACTACTTCAATTGCACCCTTACTGGCTTTATACTTTTAGGTATTTGGACTACTGGTCCAAAAACTTCATGAATTTAACTATACTCGAGTTGCGTCTTTCTATTTTTGATCAAATTTTTCCATATTTATATTTCTCAATAAATTTATTCAAGATCTTCCTTTTATTTCATTATTTCAATAATAATAGTGTATGAAAAATCATTGTCGACCACTTTTATTATTCGGTTCCACATTTTCTCGAATTGACATAACTTATCGAGATCTTTTATTTTCATTATTTTAAAATTCAGTTTCAGGTACCTGAATCTCTTCTGAAGTTTTACTTGTTAGTTATGTCTTAGGTCTCTTCTGGAGCACCCGCCTCCACTATATGGCTATCTAGAAGAATTTTCATCTTTGGAACCAATTAATCTATTATTAATTCTAACTAATTGTCCTACGGGAACTTTGGTTCAAATTAAAATATTAACTTGGTTATTCTCATTAATTTTGTAAATACATTTGATAGTTAACTTGTAATGAGTTATCATTGTTGAACTTCTGGTTCAAATTACACTCCCCCTAACTCGTTACAAGTTATTATTTCTCTCCCTCTAATGTCGGGAAAACTATCAAATAAAAATTGTAATCACAAATCATGTCATAATTGAATCTCGAATACATTCAAAACATCTAATAATATATATTCCCAACTTTCTTTGATAATTCACTCATCTTTGTGCGTTATGATGGAGCAATTGGAACATATACGCACATACAAAAATTCAAAGATGAGAAATATGTAGCTCTTAATCAAAAACCAATTGTAATGGGGAGTATTTATAACTTATTGGCTTGATGCGTACAACACGTAAATCAACATAATCTCATGTTGAAATAGAAAGTTTAGTTCTCATAAGTAATGGTTTAGACACTAATTAGAAGTGTTTAATCAATAATTTCTCTAAACCATTATATGCAAGCTTTTACAAAATTTTTTCAAACACAATCAAGAAAAGACTGAGATATAAACTCATCATTATTAGCAAGATGAATTGTCTTTATTGCATGATTTGAAATTAATTATTTAAACAAGTAATCTTGCAAACGACAGGTTGCAAGTTGATAATACATACGTGATTATTTTGTAGATGCATCTACCAAAATCATATAAACTCATCCACATGGTGGATGAATGGGCCCTTATTCATTTCAGAAATGCAAGACATTAAATCTCAACTTTAGCTAGTGAGTTTCTAAAAATCAATTTTCATCGAGAACAAACAACAAATAAGAATTATTTAAATTAAAAAATCTTCTAGTTCTTTAATTGAATGTCCATATAAATTCTCCATTAATTTCCGCATCATATATGATCCAGGATAATCTAACTAGTCACGCCAAGTAGTAAATGCATTTGTATTAGTAAACTTCTAGTTTACTTTAACATGCATTTCAATTGTACTAATTATGTCTATATGAATTGTGACAAATTGATACTCTTACTGTCATTCTTTTTACTTTGTATCCACATATATTATTGTGACATTTACTATTAGAAATGTCTAAATCAATGTGAAGTCTATAATGTCACTAAGTCAACAAAATAAATATAATTTCAAAAAAATTATATGCAATATTTGCTTCTGGGAATATGCCAAAATATTCAAATATCTAAAAAAAATTTGCAACTTCAAGTGCATCCAACTATAACGAGCTTTAGATAGAATTATCATATTTAATTGCTCATAAATAAATCTTTCATAGTCAAATATTTTGCTTCCAACCCCTTAATGAGGATGATGACAAAAGAAGATCACAAAGATAATCACAATCAATTCAATTTAATAACAAAAGTAATCAATAACTCAATCCTCCATTTTGTACTATCAAATATTAAAATATAGACTTTTACATGCTCCTTTTAACTCAAATTCATGCAGTTTCAGTATACTTCTTGTCGAAAAATATAATATAATTATAAAATAATTAAATTATACTCAAATTATTAATGTATTTAATTTTAATTAATTTTATAATTTCATAAATTTTGATTATTTTCGACAGATTTGCACAAAGGGTGAAAATTGGCTCGGCAAACACTGCTAGAAGTTCAAAATCGAGAAACGATTTTTGAAGCATCGAGGCGAATTAATTTTTCAGCCTAAGATGGTCCAAATGATGAATATTAATGCATAACATAATTAATTTTAATTTTAGTCCAATTTATTTTGGGTTAAATAATTATTATTAATTAAATTATGAAATGATGCCCAATTGTGCTAAACTGGGAGACTGATCCAATCGAGCAAATGGGCTGCCCAAAACCATCCAATATGTTGACCCAATCAGCTCAAATTAGCTGATTATTTGACTTGCAAATCAGCCCTTGAAGTTTCCTTAAAATTGCATTCAAACCCATTCACTTTTCAAGCTTTTTAAGATTCACCCCAAGCTAAATTTACAAGTTTGAAACCTTCAAACTTGCCACATGTGTGGCCGACCAAGGGGGTCTATGGCTGATTTTTTTTTTGTTATTTTTAGCAATCAATCCCACCTATAAATACCCCCCTTTGCTACTCATCTCACACACCTCACACCTCTCACACCTTTCTCACATTTCATTCCACACTTTTCTTTCATTTTTTTTCTTCCAAACCTTCATTTGCTTTCCATTTTTTCCTTCTATTCCCTTGCTGATTTGGAAAAGAGTCCTTCAACCACCGTTGTTAGCAGCATTCAAGTGCTTGTAGAAACCTCGGTTCAACAAGAACGAGTGGAGAAGGAGGAACGGAGCAAACTAGTCAAACTTCGGAGGAACACGAGATTTGATTCTAGTTTACCTGTAACGCCCCAAAACTTAGGTATTTATTTTTGTATGTTTTTAAAATAACTACTTGTTTGCTTTAGTGGTTAAGTGATTTGGGTGTGTTTGTGAGTATTTGAGAAGTCTTGGATTCGAGCCTAGGCTTGTGCAAAATTTTGGTTTTTGGGGAATAAAACTCTTGCCTTTGGTTGGTAGGCTTTTAAATAAATGTGGGTAAAGCATGACATAAAAAGCCTGCTAGTCTAGGGGGTAAGTGGCATGTTACCTAGGCCAGAAGACTGAGGTTCGAATCTTGGTATTGGCAAGGGAATAGTTATTTTGCTGCTGTGCTGTGGGAGGTGATAGAGTTTGACTGAAACACTGAAGTAGTTGAGGTGAATTTGAATTGAATGGTTGAGGGAAGATGTGATTGGGTGGAGAGATTTGAGGAGGGATTTTTAGGAGGAAATCAAGGAAGGGAAGGGAGAGGTAGAAGTGTGCCGAAAGTAGACTCTGACACTCAAGAATTCGGTTAGAGGGGGATGCTCAGTTTCGGTTTTGCTTGGGTAAATGCTGCTCTCTCTGCTGAAATATTTTTTTCCCATTTTCAGTTTTTCTCTCTTTAGCCGAATGTGGTAAGGGTGTCTACACTTTCTTTAGTTACATTTTTTTTAAAACCTTTTCTCATTGGTCGAATACACCCTTCTTCTCTTTTCATCTCCTCTTTTCTTCTTTCCCCTGTATTGGCCGAATAGATCTTAATTGTCTCAACCGATTTCTTTTCTCTCTTCTCCCCTAAAACGATTATCTTCTTCTCCCTCAAGTGTTGTGCTGCCGATTTTTGATTTTGAGTACTACTGAAACTAGTCATTTTCTTCTGCTGATTGACTCATTTCTTTTCGGTAAGTAAGTATAGCACTTAAAGTTTCGGCTTTTTAGTTACTAAAGTGGAGTTGTGTTTAACTGTGTTTGACAGCAATAAATCGAAGGTGAAAGGTTGTGCTAGTGCCGAACCCATCATCTATTCGATTTTCTTACTCTCATTCAGTAAGTTCTATAAAGAATCATCATTTCCTTTCATTTTTTTGTCTTATGTGTTAACTGATAACAATCGTATGGCAGTTAATGAAAGACTCTGGAAACTCCTAATCAATCGTTGAAGACTAAGATTCGTGGGGAATCACCCTGGTTCGATTGAAGGTAACGCTACTCTATGAATGGAGTATTGATTTCGAGTTTCTTGTTAATCGTAAAGTAAGACTGATAGTGGTGTTTGATTGACTAAATGTAGGTTGGTAAGTGCCTCAATGACTGTTCGTGACGAATCGAAACCAGGTGTATAGACACTGCCAAATCATAAACCGGCAAAAGTCGAAAAAGTATGAAAATTGGCGCTACACGAGCGTGCGCTTGCTCGTATGGTAAACTGAACGTATAAAACGTGAGTGTTAGATTACCGAGGCTACCATGAGCGATTTCGTGGTCTTGGACCGTTTTGGGCCATGTTGGGCCGAAATGGACTATGTGGGCCCAACGGGCTTGCAGGCCCCATACGGGTAAATTGCACAAACATTTGGAGAATATTGGGCCAAGCTGTGTAAATTACATGGCCGGGCCCGTTTTTGGGCTAAATAGGCCACACGAGCGCTTGAGCCCATTTGCACTGTTTGACTGTTAAGGTTGCACGGGTCGCCCAAGACGACGATGGAACTACTGATGGGTCGGTAAGTACACCTAAACCCCAAACTGATAAAATGACTGTTATGCCCCTATGGTAAAATGACTGTTATGCCCCTATGTTATGTATGACCATATACGAGCATGCCATGATATATGTATGTTGCATTCATGTGTAATATGTTGCATGGGATGAGATTATTATAATTGAAGAAAGTGTACTGTACTGAAAGCCCTGCTGCAAATACTATTTAGTGCCGCAACCGGTGCTAATTTTTTGAGTGTAGGGATGGATGGGTGATTTTATCCCCACATGGAGTGTTGGGCTGGACGGAGTGGAATGTAGAGGCTGGATGGGTAGGATTTCTGAATGCATACTTAAACTGTCACTGATACTGTTATGGGTTAGGGCCCAACTGAACTGAACTGTTATTGACTTGGGCTTAGGCCCAGACTGTACTTGCCTAAAGGCTTGATTGGCTCTTTATGTGCATGGGGTTACGCACTGAGTTTTCGTAAACTCACCTCTCTGTTTATCTGTACAGGTAATCCCCAGTCTTAGGCAGATCGGTGCTGCGAGGGATTTGGAGATGGCCACACACACACACACACATATATATATATATATATATATATATTGAATTTATTTTCTATAAGTTTAATTTGGGTTTTTGTTATGTAATAAGACCTCTTAATTTTTAACTTTTAATTTGGGGATTTTACTTATTTTAATTTACATTTGATTAGTAGTAGAACGCGGTTTTCCAAAAGATAATTGGTTTTCAAAACACCACGTTTTCGTAGCTTATAATAATAGCTTCCGCATCAAACTTGGTTTTAAAGTATAGTAACAAACAGAAATGATCAACGTTCTAGTAAAATAACTTGAGTTTTAAAAGAACAAGGTAACCTAAATTTTTGTTAAGATACATAAACGAGGTCTAATAATAAGCATGGATTTTCTAAAGAAACGATGTTTTCGAAAAATACTTCAATGTGATGTCGCTAAATTCGGCCATAACATCTGGGCCGGGTTTAGGGGTGTTACATTTCCTATTCTTTAACCTTTACTGTTGTTGTTATGAACATGTCTATGAATATTTGTTATGTTGTTATTTTGAGTTTAATTAACATGGCTTAAATTTAATTCGTGTTAGGTTAATTGCATTTCGTCCACTTAAGTTGTTAAAATCATGTTTGTGTTGTTATAGGTCTTGGTAAATTGTTTGATTAAGTAAAATCATGATTATATTATACTTGCATTATAATTGTAAGGTAACTAATGAATTAATTATTATCGTGTTGAAATTGTAATTAATTGACACAATACTTAATTAGTGCATGTTTAATCTTCTAAGGTAGTTGAGGGTTAAATTAGCGACGATATTAAACGGTACATTAGCCTTACATAACTTGCAAGATTATTGTGATTAAACTGTTTCAATGTAGGAATATATTGTTACCTCACTTAATATTTTACTTGCTTATTTAAATTGATTAATTGTTTGAATTGACATAGTGATATGTTCAAGAGATTAGTCAATTTTGTAAGTCTGTATGTGCTATAGTTAACAAATTACCAAGTTGTTGTGAATTTATTCATAACAACATGAACATCGTTTTAGTAATATTAAGTTAAGAAATGTAATTAATCTAACACAATTATGTCATATTGATTAAAACTATATTTTGAAATCGTGCATTGGAACTTTTATTTTTATTTTACTTAGTTAAATTTTAGTTTTTAATTACTTCCTCAAAATAAAAATATATTTAATCACCAAAGTGTTTGATTTTCATTTCATAAATATTTTCTTTGCACAGTCCATATGGGTACAATAACTCGACATTTACTTGTCACTTTATTACTTGCTACGATTGTGTACACTTGCACATTTCCATCGTTCCAAAATGCCTCTAAAATAGTAGTAAAATTAACAATAAAATAAAAGATATACAATATTCAAACATACCAACAAAATAGTAGAAATATAATAGCGAAATGACAACAAAACAACAACAAGAAAGGAAAGTATATGCTGATTCGGGCCCAAACAAAAATCCTACCCGAGGCTTAGCCCGTTAGAAAACGAGTCTTATTTTTTTGTCCAAACCCATTTATTAGGCCCATACTTTTGCCTACCCCTCCTACTTTCGGATAGACTTTTGAGTTTGGACAAATAACTCAACCCATGATCAAGTTTAGGCATAATAAATCCATTTGCAAACAACTCTTCTAAACTGGTGGACACTTACCACCTTTTATCCCTTGAACACCTCAAAAATTTAGTGGCATTACATTATTCCTTTGCATATTTCATGGACTGAACACTAAAATTTAGTTGGTTGATGAAAATCTAATGGTAGTTCTTCAATGTCAAATAGTTTTTATTAGTTCTAGTGCTATTATGACTAATGAACCTGGCAATCACTAGTTGAAAAACTATGGGTTCTTTAAACTTTAAAGTAAACATTATTATTATTATTTTAAAGTAGTCATTTGTATCCTTAATCATGGAAGCTAAATATTATCATTGGACTCAATGGCAGGATTTAATATCAAGGTTCATGATTCCCTTAAAATTTAAAATTTTAATTTAGGCATTTTATAATTTATATATCAATAATAAAATTATACTTTTCCCTCTCCCAAAACAATGAAAATTTTATTTAATCTTTTAAAAATTTATTAAAATATTAAAATTACATTTTTACTATCACAAAACTATACAATTTAATTCTAATCCCCAAAAATTTTTCTTGCTCCACCACTAATTGTATCCTTAATCATGGAAGCTAAATATTATCATTGGACTCAATGGCAGAACTTAGTAGTGATTAAGTGCTTATGTTCCCCTTAAAATAGTAAAATTTCAATTTCAATTTTTTATAATTTATAAAATTTTAAATTACTAATGATAAAATTATACTTTACCTTCCTGCCAAAATGATAAAAAAATGATTTAACCATTTAAAAATTATAAATATATTAATTATTAAAATAATAAAATTATATTTTTACTATCATAAAATTATACAATTTAATTCTAACAAAAAAAGAATTCTAATTCCACCACTAATTCGACTTGGATAAAATTTCTACCTCAATTTTAATCTCTTATTCATGTAAGTTGCAAAATAAATATACAATGTATTTAATTTTTTTTCCTGTTAACTAGAGATTTTGAAACCTATTTATGGAATAAACCTAAACGATTAATTAAATATGTTATCATTTTTGTGAAAAAATTTTTATCATGAAATCGATGAAATCACCCATAAATAATAAAAGATTTGCATTTAAATTTTTAGTTTTCATAAATATCGAGTTATCCATCTTAAAAAAAAGTATTATGTTACTTTTTTTTCATATCAGTATCACGATTTATAATTTTTGTTTTTTCTTATACAATGCTTAAAATTACTATAACTATTTTTCAACCTTTAAATAAGAGAATAATACGTTTTAATGTACTCGAACCTATATTCTCTTACACTGATGATAATATTAATGCTAACTAAATTAAAATTCAACCGACAAAATTAATACCGTTTCTAAAAAGAATTAATACATTAATACTTTTATAAATATTAATACTAAGTCACCTTCCCGCCACATTTGAGGGATGAGAATCTATTTCCCGCCCACTTCCTCTCATAAGTAAAGCAGCTGAGACGAAAACGACGACGTTAATAAATCCAATCGAAGACGGCGCCGTTTGGCTTGGATGGTTTTCCCTCACGTTACTAACTCCCGCGTCTTGGACCTTACTTCTTAAAATGTTAAATTCCAGTTTAACCCCAGCAATCCCAAAACCCATTAAAAATATTATTTCTAATATTACCCCTATGTGAATAGATCAGATGAGGTTAAGAATTTGAATATTTTAAATTTAAAATTTTTAGATAAATTTTAGTTTTAACTTTTAATTATTTGATATCAAATTATTATATAATTAAATATTTAAAATCATTTAAAATTTGGATTATTTTGGTTACATGTTCAAATCAATTCATAATCAAAGGATTTTTTTTTATTATATGTTCATATCAGTTCATAATTATATCATTTTTAAATTTTAATTATTTTAACTTTTTATGATAAAATTAAATTAAATTCGAGTAAATTAAATAATTTTTTTGGATTTGAATCAAAATAACTGGGGCGGTCAATTGTCCATTTTCGTCAAACAACAAAAAGAATCTCCGCTTCATCAAGGGCAATTCAGTAACTTCGTCACATTATAATGATGGCATCTGTCGTAAATATCCCAAACCTCAGGCCATATATGTTAGTCGGTCGACATATATAATGCCTATCTCTAGACGTCTCTTTATCCTAAAATCTAAAATATATAGACACCGCGCTCTCTCTTCATTTCCTTTCCCCGCCATTTATATTTTTCCTTTTGCATTTCCCGTTCTTAAGAAAATTTTCAATTTTTCTCTTATATCTTCGATTTTTTTATAAAAATCCAAGAAAAAATCCCCAAGTTTCCTCTCATTTCTTCGATGCCCAGATTAGTTTCTCTTCTCTTCCGCTAAATAATTTGTTATCTGAGCCTTTAATTTTGGGCTCTGTTTATTATTGCTTCTCTATTCGAAACCCTAACCCTAGTTTCGCGTCCTCAAAGTAAGTGTGTAGCCGTCGCAGACGCAATAAGCCTGGTTCGACTTCAAATCCAGCGGGTTTTAGGCTGAAATTTATAGGAGATTCTCGGAAGAGTTGGGAATGTGAGTTTTCTTATTGTTTTCCTTATGTTTCTAGCATCTTTTAAGTATTTGGTATCATTCGAAACCCTAATTTGCCTTTGAATTTGAGTTTTATTTGATGAAAAATTGAAGTGTTGGACAGGTTCCACTGGTGTTTTCGAGATGTAATACTAGGTTATTATATGTTTTCTGGTATTAATATGTGAAATTTGAACTTATTCGAACTTAAAGTTCCTGGGTTTCAATTTGAGTTTGTTGGGCGCTTATATGAGGACAGTTACATGTTGTGTTGTATTTGTTTCTTTGACTTTTGTTGTTTCTCGAGTATTTTAAGGTTTCTAAAAAGCTAACCTAATCCTCAGTTCAAGGTTTTCTGAAATTACTGTTGAAGTATTAATTAGAAAATTTCCATTTTTTCAAATTTTATTCATTGACAATCTTTATATATTGGTCATTAATTGATCCTACTTCAATGCAGAATAGCTCCTAAATGGCTGATCATCGAGGTGCAAATGGCCAGGCTCCGAACGGGACAGCTCCTGGAACAGGAAGTGTTTACTCTATTAATCTGGACAATTTCAGCAAACGTCTGAAGGCTTTGTATTCACACTGGAATGAACACAAACCCGAGCTCTGGGGCTCTTCTGATGTCTTTGCGGTAGCTACACCGCCAACTTCAGAAGATCTGCGATATCTGAAATCATCGGCTTTGAACGTTTGGTTGCTGGGTTATGAGTTTCCTGAGACTATAATTGTCTTCACAAAGAAGCAGATTCATTTCTTGTGTAGCCAGAAGAAAGTTTCACTTCTTGAAGTTGTGAAGAAATCTGCCAAGGAGGCTGTGGGCGCTGATGTTGTGATGCATGTGAAGGCAAAGAGTGATGATGGGATTGCATTGATGGACTCTATATTTCGGTCCATCAGGGTACAATACAAGGGAAATGAAAATGATGCTCCTAATTTTGGTTACATAGCTCGAGAGGCTCCTGAAGGAAAGCTTTTAGAGACATGGGCTGAACAACTAAAAAGTGCTGGCTTTCAGCTTACTGATGTAACCAATGGGTTGTCTGACCTGTTTGCTGTGAAGGACAAAGAGGAGGTTATGAATGTCAAGAAAGCTGCTTATTTAAGTTACAATGTGATGAACAATATTGTGGTTCCAAGGCTTGAGAGTGTGATTGATGAGGAGAAGAAAATTACTCATGCCACCTTGATGGATGAAACGGAGAAAGCCATAGTGAATCCACAGCTTGCCAAAGTAAAGCTTAAGCCAGAGAATGTTGATATTTGCTACCCTCCCATATTTCAAAGTGGGGGTGAGTTTGATCTCAGACCCAGTGCTGCAAGCAATGAAGAGAACCTGTACTATGATTCTGCCAGTGTTATCTTATGTGCGGTTGGTGCTCGCTATAACAGTTATTGCTCAAATATTGCCAGGACTTTCTTGATTGATGCCACTCCACTTCAGAGCAAGGCATATGAGGTTCTTCTTAAGGCCCATGAAGCTGCAATTGGTATGTTGAAGCCTGGGAGAAAATGTAGTGCTGCATATCAAGCTGCACTTTCAATTGTTGAGAAGGAGGCTCCTGACTGGATTCCCAATCTAACAAAATCTGCTGGTACAGGAATCGGTCTTGAGTTTCGTGAGTCAGGCCTTAATCTTAATGGGAAGAATGACCGTCTGGTCAAAGCAGGGATGGTTTTCAATGTGTCAGTTGGTTTTCAGAACTTGCAGTGTGAGAGTAAGAAACCAAAGAGCAGTGTTTTTTCTCTCTTACTTGCTGATACAGTTATTGTTGGTGAACAAAATACAGAAGTGGTGACTGGCAAATGTTCCAAGGCTGTTAAGGATGTAGCTTACTCATTCAATGAGGATGAGGAAGAAGAAGAAAAGTCTGTGAAGGCTGAAGCTAATGGCTTCGAGCCCTTCATGTCTAAGACAGTGCTTAGGTCAGATAATCATGAGATCTCAAAGGAGGAGTTAAGGAGGCAGCACCAAGCAGAACTTGCTCGTCAAAAGAATGAAGAAACAGCTAGGCGGCTTGCTGGTGGTCCTGGGAATGGAGACAACCGTTCAGTTGCCAAGTCTTCAACTGATTTGATTGCCTATAAGAATGTGAACGACCTGCCCCCTCCTAGAGATTTTATGATTCAAATTGACCAAAAGAATGAGGCTGTACTCTTGCCAATTTATGGCAGTATGGTGCCTTTCCATGTGGCTACTATAAGGACGGTTTCCAGCCAGCAGGATACCAACAGAAATTGCTTTATCCGGATTATATTTAATGTTCCAGGGACTCCTTTCAGTCCTCATGATTTAAACTCTTCAAAGAATCAAGGAGCAATATATCTGAAAGAAGTCTCATTCCGCTCCAAGGATCCAAGGCACATAAGTGAAGTGGTACAGCAGATTAAAACTCTTCGTCGGCAAGTAATGGCCAGGGAATCTGAGAAAGCTGAGAGGGCAACCTTGGTTACTCAGGAGAAACTTCAACTTGCAGGGAACAGGTTCAAGCCTATACGGTTGTCTGACCTTTGGATACGCCCTGTTTTTGGTGGTCGTGGGAGAAAGATTCCAGGAACACTGGAAGCTCATGTTAATGGTTTTCGGTATTCTACCACTAGAGCAGATGAGCGCGTTGACATCATGTACGGAAACATAAAGCATGCATTCTTCCAGCCTGCAGAGAAAGAGATGATCACTCTTGTTCACTTTCATCTGCACAACCATATAATGGTGGGGAACAAAAAAACCAAGGACGTCCAATTTTATGTTGAGGTTATGGATGTAGTCCAGACATTGGGAGGGGGAAAGAGGTCTGCTTATGACCCTGATGAGATTGAAGAAGAGCAAAGGGAGAGGGATAGGAAGAATAAGATCAACATGGATTTTCAGAGTTTTGTGAACCGGGTAAATGATCTATGGGGGCAGCCTCAGTTCAAAGGTTTTGATCTTGAGTTTGATCAACCGCTTAGAGAACTTGGCTTCCATGGGGTCCCCTACAAAGCCTCTGCTTTTATTGTGCCAACGTCAAGCTGTTTAGTTGAGTTGGTAGAGACTCCTTTCCTTGTGGTTACCTTAAGCGAGATTGAGATCGTGAACCTGGAGAGGGTTGGCCTTGGGCAGAAAAATTTTGACATGACCATAGTGTTCAAGGACTTCAAGAAAGATGTACTAAGGATTGATTCCATCCCTTCAACCTCACTTGATGGCATCAAGGAATGGCTTGATACAACAGACATCAAGTATTACGAGAGCAGGCTGAATCTGAACTGGCGGCAGATTCTGAAGACAATCACTGACGATCCACAGAGCTTCATAGAGAATGGAGGCTGGGAATTTTTGAACTTGGAAGCTAGTGATTCAGATTCTGAGCAGTCAGAGGAATCAGATCAGGGTTACGAGCCATCTGATGTGGAGCCTGAATCTGAGTCGGAGGATGATGACTCCGATAGTGAGTCTCTGGTTGAGTCTGAGGATGAAGAGGAGGAAGAATCTGAGGAAGACTCCGAAGAAGAGAAAGGAAAGACATGGGAAGAGCTGGAGAGGGAAGCAAGCAATGCAGACAGGGAGAAAGGGAACGAATCGGACAGTGAAGAGGATAGGAGGAGAAGAAAAATGAAGGCTTTTGGGAAATCTCGAGCTCCTCCGAGCAGTTCTATTCCCAAACGTTCCAAGCTACGGTAGTTGCTATATTATTTCTATCAAATTTTCAGTTTATTTTTAATGATTAGACATGATTTAGTAGCAGCAGCTGGTATTTTAGAAGAATGTAGTTTTCTAACAGATAGCTTTGAACTGTCGTTGTATTTGTAGTTTTTATACTACTAGGATCTTGTTCCTATATGTTAAGCAGTTAAGCAATCAGTTGGGTTTGTCTGGAAGGAAAAATGTTGGCTGTAAATTGGTGGGCATCATTAAATGGGGGAGTAAAAACGTTTTTATAGTTTCGTGTTTTGTGTTCCACTATTTATGGAACTGCATTTTGACCATTTGGAATGCATTGTTTTTGGTTTTATGATATGCGTGGTTACTACTGCTTTAACAGTTTATTTGGATGTTGAAAATGAACCATCTTATGTTACTAAATGTGGTATAGCAATCAGTTTATTTGTAGCTTTCAGGTGCCTAAGTCTCTCATCAGTGATGAACCCAAAGATGCGTATCATAAAAGCCAGCATGTGGAAGGTATGAATAAAGGCAAGCTTTAGTTAAATATCTTCTTGGAACTCAGTTCAGTTCACTTCTTCTTTTTTGGTCTTTTGACTTTTTAGTGTCTGGAAGTCAAAACGTTCTCACTAACCCTAGAGCCGTGTTGAATTTCATTATTCTTGCTTAAAAGGACATCAAGCTCGACTCAATGGTAACTAAGTTTTGTTCTATTCCTTTCCTTTAATTTTGGGGTGTGCTGAGTTTTTTCACTTATGGAAATGTTATAATAAATATATGCCTAGTGGAAACACGCAACTTTCTTTCATCATTACTATGATGGTTGTTGCCCTCGAAAAGGGTTTTGAGGTTGCTCATGCATGACAAATCATCATCACAATGACAGTTGCCTAATTATTACTATTATTGTCTAGTTAATAACTTGATGAAATTAACAATAATGCAATTTATTGCAACTATTTTCAGTTTGTCTAATTGTGTAGGGTGGCATGTGATATTTGTTCTTCAGGGTATTCATAGCCAAACCAATCATATATATATAGGTGTGTGATCACTGATCATGTGTGTGATCACTGATCATGTATGTGATAATTGCATAAATGATGCAATTAAAGGTGGGTTTGCAAAGAAAAAAGAGGCCCAAAAGGTTCCTCTGCCTAGGCCTTTTAACAAGCTGTTGATTAACAAATCAATATTCAACCATTTTTTAATCTTTCTTTTTTGTTTCTATAACTATAATAATAACAATAATAATCACAAAAATCATTAAAAAAAGAAACAAAAAACAAAATGAAAACCTCTTTCCTGTTTCTACAGTCTGCTTCTGTCACACTGACTGTCCAAAACAACAATTTACATCCAAATCCCAAAACAAACACATATATTTAAATTTATTATATATTTTTGTATTCCCTTTAAATTTAGAATCCAGTCTATTTTTATTTTTAAATATTCCATCCTTCTAATGCAATTATTATTACTGTTAAAAATTATAATATTATTTTTTAATTAGATAATTATTAATTAAATATTTTATTTTATTTTAAAATGTCACACCAATAAATTTAATTGTACTAATAATTAAAAATAAATTTTAAAATCTGAAAATTTGAAGAATTAAATTTATGAAAATCAAATTATAAGGACTAAATTTTAAAGATGAGAGAGAATAAAGATTATGGCATATTTTGACCTTAAAATCATAATATTTTGGTTAAATCTAGTATGATTTTTTTAGATTTATATATATAAAAAATACTCTAAAAATAATATTTATTGTTTTATAATTTAGATAAATTTACAATTATTGAGATTGGGTATTAACTTGATTAAATTTTTAAACAATAATATAGATATATTGATGATAAATAGTTTAATTTTACTAGAAGTGTTGAGTTTGAATCATATAAATACAAAAAAGGCCCCAGGAAAAAAAATTGATTCAAATATTTTATTCTCAATACTATTAAATTGTTAATAAGTTTATATTTCGATCAATTAATTTTAAAAAGTTACAAAGTAATTATTAAATTATTTAAAAAAATTTAGTCATTGAGTTATTAAACTCGTTGTGTATAGCATTATTTATTTTCGCACTGCTGCACCAATTGAAAGCTTTCCTTATTACCATTGAAAGCTTTCCTTATTATTCTTTTCTATATTTAGTTTTTTTTTATGAAACAATTTTAAATATTACAAATTTTATAATCAAAATCCAAACCACTTTCTTTTCCAATCTTCAACATTAATGTCGATTTAGGTACTAATCTACTGTACCGATCGTTAAATTGTCACTTGAGATTGTTATCCGAACATTTTGCTTTTAATAAGAACTCAACAACTCAATAGCTTAAACAGAATCTTTTAAATAGTTTAAGATCACTTTATAATTTTTTAAAATTAAGTTATTAAAATGTATAAATTTACTAATAATTTAGTAATATTAGCGTAATTTACCCATAGAAAGAGACAACCCTCTATTCAACTTAACATAAATTTTTTTTGAATAATAACTTAATATAAAAGATCAAAAACCTAAAAGTTTGACAAAAAAAAATTGTAAATAATAAAATACAGTAAGCAGTTGAATACAGGATAGATAATATACATATACATAAATAAATAGAAAAAAAAAGTTATAAAAACAAAAACCAAAATAGAAACCTGAAATACCATGTCAACCACCAAAATTTTTTAACCCATTCAATCACAAATTAACAATTTTTGCAAATACAGAAATATATAACATAATATATTTCTTTTTTAGCCCCCATTTCTTCTTCCTCACCGCTGCGTCGCCTCAAGCACGTCTGCTGCTGCTTCTCCTTCTCTATTCCCTCTTTCAATCCATATGTATACCTTCTCCTTCTTTCCCTTTTTTTATGTTTTTTTGTTTTTGGGTTTTTTTTTTTTCCTTTCATGTATGGAATTAATGGCTTTCTGGGTTCCCCCCCCCCTTTTTTTTCCTTTTGTTTTGGATCGGCTTGTTTCTTGTACGATCTTCTTGGTGGTTGTCAGATTTGGATCTGCACGTTGTTTTTCATAAAAAAAAAATCTGATTTTTTGTGGTTCAAGTTTACCTCTGAGATCTTTTTTTTGGGAAAAAAATATTTTTTGATTATTATTATTGAAATTCGAAGATGGGTTTTTTGCTATTTGGTTTCCTTTCTATAGATATCACCTCTAATAATCCTCTTGTTTTTTTTCTCTCCCTTTTATGTATCACTGAAAAGCTTTTAAATGGGAAAGATTTTTTTCCTTTGTTGTTGATGCTAATTTGCTTGATGAGTACTTAATCATTAGCTTTATTTATATGATGAAAATCCCTTCCCTAAAAAGGTTGACAATATGGGCTTATGATTAATGAAATTTCCCCTAACATTTATGCTTCTTTTTTATTTTCTATTTTATTTTGTTAAGCCTTATTCGCTCCTTTTTGTATGAATGATGTCCTAATGCCTATTTTTTAGCTAGATATAGATATTTTCCTGCATATGTATATGATAAAAAGTTAAAAGATTTATGCTTTGGGGCTGAATCTTTTTTCGTTTTTGTTTTGTGGAACTTGAATGGCTACATAGGTAAAAGGGCTTAGTTCACTTGACTGTTTTTTGGGTGTATTGTTAATTTAACATAGGTAAAAGGGCTTAGTTAATGATAGAGCTTGTTTTTTTTTTTTTTTAAACATATTAGTTGTATCTTAGTTGAGCTTATTTAACTTATTTTTCCCTTTTTGTATTGCAGATAAATGATTGGCTGTGAGGTGGAAAATTAACAGGATTAGGAGGACACTCTTTTGTCTTAAAGATGGCTTCCGTGGGCATGGTGCCTACTTCTGGTTTAAGAGAATCTAGTACTGCCGGTGTTGAGAAGTTACCTGAGGAGATGAACGACATGAAAATCCGAGATGACAAAGTATGCATTTTTGTTCCTTCATCATTGTGATTCCCTGCTTTTGCATTTTCTAATAAGTTAATTTAATAATAATCAAGTATATTACTAGCTTTCATTTGAAAACTGAAAAAGAAGAATGCAGCTACTGCTGATGAATTGTGTTCTAATTTTTAGGAAATGGAAGCAACAGTAGTGGACGGTAATGGGACTGAGACAGGGCATATAATTGTGACAACTATTGGTGGTAGAAATGGGCAGCCAAAACAGGTATTGTTTTCTTCTTCCTTGATATTTAGTTGCAACGAGTGAACGTTGCAAGTTAGTCATTGTTCTTCCTGATTTTATTTCTTTACATGTTATATTCTAATATAACACTATAAATGCCAGACGATAAGTTACATGGCTGAACGTGTGGTTGGACATGGATCATTTGGAGTTGTCTTCCAGGTAAGGACCTCTTGTTTGTTTTGTTAAAGGTGGCATAACTTGCTAATCTTCGTTTTTTTGGTTAGTAATGGATGTTTGTTGTTTTTCATTTCTGTTCTTGGTTTTTTAAAGGCAAAGTGCTTGGAGACGGGTGAAACTGTTGCTATAAAGAAGGTTCTTCAAGATAAGAGGTACAAGAACCGTGAGCTCCAAACAATGCGACTTCTTGACCACCCAAATGTTGTGGCTTTGAAACATTGCTTTTTTTCAACAACTGAGAAGGATGAACTTTACCTTAATTTGGTACTTGAGTATGTACCTGAAACTGTTCATCGTGTAATCAAGCACTATAACAAGTTGAACCAAAGGATGCCGTTGGTATATGTTAAGCTTTATACATACCAGGTACAAAGCTGGAGTTTAAATTTTCGGTTTCTTTTGTGTTCTTTTAAATTGAATCATTTAAGATGCTAACAAAGGTTGATGTTTTGGTAGATATTTAGAGCTTTGTCTTACATCCACCGCAGCATTGGTGTGTGTCATCGGGACATCAAACCTCAAAACCTTTTGGTATGTTCAAATGCCTCTTTCTACTGTGACATGATGCCTCCTTGTTTGTTGATTATAGTGGTAGCCCTTTCCTGTAAATTCTAAGTCTGTTCGCTTTCAACTTGATCTTGATGTATTACACTTTCCTCCCTGTAGGTAAATCCGCATACTCATCAAGTTAAACTGTGTGATTTTGGAAGTGCGAAAGTTTTGGTAGGTTTTAATCACGATTGTCTTTACTTGTTTATGAATCTATGAGTTCTGCTTAGGTCTTACTATTTTATATTTTCTTATCATGGTAGGTGAAAGGGGAACCAAATATATCCTACATCTGCTCAAGGTATTATAGAGCACCTGAGCTAATATTTGGAGCAACAGAGTACACTACAGCTATTGACATCTGGTCTGCTGGTTGTGTCCTTGCTGAAATGTTACTTGGACAGGTAGGAAGCTTGTCCATATAATGTTTATGATTGTTATCGTTACCTGAAACTAAGCTTGGTGTTCCGTATTAATTTTTTTTCTATTTATCACAGCCTTTGTTTCCTGGTGAGAGTGGGGTCGACCAGCTTGTTGAGATTATTAAGGTATTTAAATTTCTGACTGTGTGGTTAGTGCAATGCTTGCATGTATTTATACACACACGTACGCACTTGGCGCATATGCATATATCCATATTATTACAATAATGTCTTTTCTTTGTGGAATGTCTCAATGAAAGGAGACTTATTTTCTTCAAGAGATGACTGATTCATTGCTATATGAAATCGACATATTCATCATTGTTCCTTCAAGTGCTTTTGTTAACGATAATGGCATGAAATACCTATGTTCCTTGTACATCTATACTTTGGTATAACTTTGGTTGTAATACATTTCCATTGTATGTGTCCTGTTTGGCATCGTTATAGCTTCTTTAGTCCATTTCCAATGTCAAGTTAACCATTGGACTTTTATTATGATAATTATGTGATAATTTTGTAGGTCTTGGGCACTCCAACCCGAGAAGAAATTAAGTGCATGAATCCTAATTATACAGAGTTCAAATTCCCTCAGATTAAGGCTCACCCATGGCACAAGGTATTAAGGATCAAAGAAAGCGTTTGCAAATGTTCTTTCGTATAACCTTATCATGCAATTATTATGATTATTGTTATTATTTTTTGTACTAGATATTCCATAGGCGTATGCCTCCTGAAGCTGTTGATTTGGTGTCAAGATTACTCCAATACTCCCCGAATCTCCGATGTTCTGCTGTGAGTATATAGAATCCTTATTTTATTATGCTTCAACGATTTTCCTTCAATATGCTTCATGATGAAAAAGGGAGTTGACAATATCGGCAAATGACTTGCATTGCTTATGTCCTTGTTGACTTCAAGTCTTGGGTTTCTTAAACAATATTTTAAGAATCGCTGTTACTTAATATTTTTATTTGCTTCATGCATGTATCTCATTTTGCTAGTGTTGCTTTTTGCAGCTAGATGCCTTGATCCATCCTTTCTTTGACGAATTGCGCGATCCAAATGCCCGCTTGCCAAATGGCCGTTTCCTGCCGCCATTGTTTAACTTCAAGCCTCACGGTAAGTAAACATTTCTTTGCAATAACCTTATGTGTATCGTTAAGAATGAATGATTATTATTATTGGTGGTGTTATCGTGTCCACCACAGAACTGAAAGGCGTTCCGGAGGAGATAATGGCAAAACTGATACCGGAGCATGCAAGAAAGCAATGTCCATCACTTGGATTGTGATTTTGATGTGTAACTCAACTAGTAGCAAAAGTGGATTATCATTATGGAAGCTTTTATGGTGTTTGTTGTTGATCTATGCCCCAGTTTTTTGTTCTTGTTGCATGCATGTGGTGGTGGTGTTGTTGTTTATGTAAAAGCAGATTTTAGACATAAAAATCGTTCATCCCACTGTCTTCTATATATTTCTTTCAAGATTTGTAACATCATCATGGAGACCAACTTATGTTCTACTCTCATATATGTTCTTGTATGTAATGTAATTGTCGAGACCCTAGTAGTGAAAGAAGCATCAGTGTTTAGTTTAATCTTGCCTTTTTTGCTTCCATTATCACTGTTGGGTGGGTTTGGGTAAGAGTAATATGTCTTAACTTTAAAACAGTTGGGTTGGATTAATCTAAATTATATATTTTCCTATAAATCATATCCAAATCTTCAACTTTGGTCCCATTTGTGGCCTTCCAATCAAAATGGTACAACAAATTTGCCAATGCCAACACATTGATTGCACCAATGGAATAACAATGCATGAAAATGGTCCTCACTTGGTTGCAGGTACGTTTTTGTTCTTTATTTTACTGTAGTAAGGTACCAATTAAAGTACACAAAGAAGATGACTGGATAGAAGTGGACCAATCTGAGTTTAGCTCTCACACTATCCCCATCACATTTTACCCTTTTCGTAGTTATTCACATTTTTACATAATTTGATTTTAAAATTCAATAATTCATTGAATTCAATTTACATGGTTCCAGGATAATTTAGGTTTGTATTTTACAATATGTTTAGATTGGAATAAAAAAAGAGAGGAAAAGTGAGAGTTGTTTGGAATTGGATAACCTATTTTTATACAAGAGAAGAAAGTGAAAAAAAGTTGAAAATTCATCCTTTTTCTTGTTTTTTTTAATACTAATTTTGAGGAGAATGAGAAAAAAAAAGAAATATAATAATATTTTATATTTTAAAATGTTATATTTGTTTATTTTAATAATTATTTTATTTTGAATTTTTCCTAATACATTTAATTTTTTATTTATTTTCTCCTTACCCTCCCTTATTATTAATTATTTAAGCACAAAGTTAGAGGTTGTCTTGATGGTAAAGGTTAGCACCCGAATTCCAATCAACAAACTTAACATGGAAGGTAAAAAATAAAAAAAGAAACATTTTGATGGCTAATTAAGAATGGCAAAACTTGAGTTGGTTTTTTTCGTAGGATTAGAGCGGATCATGAGTCAGGTCTGGTTAGTGCAAAAATTAAGTTTATTTTTTTAGGTTTAAGCTCAGTCTAAAAATGAGTTTAAAATTCTGTTCAAGATTGATCTTGATAAAAATATTAAACTTGAGATTGGCTCGACCTGACTCATCCGTATTAATTCTTTTAGATTATTTTTATATAAAAATAAATTTAAAAAATATAATATATCAAACAGACTAAAAATATTAAAATAAATGTTTTTCAATAAATTAAAAATACATATAAAAAAGTCTTTATATTTAAATAACACTACTAAAATGCTTCTAAAATAGTAACAAAATTGACAATAAAATAAGAGTTATATTATATTTAAATAATAACAGTAAAATAATAGTAATACAATAACAACAAAACAACAACAAACAGTAACAGAAATTTTTTGTCAAATTTGGGTTGGGCCAAACAATTTTGCCCAAGTCTCGACCCATTTATTAAATAAATTTTATTTTTTTGTGGATATTTTCTTGCTTTCGGATGGTGCTTTTGAGTTTTAAGTGAATAATTCAGCTTTTAGGTGATAAAGAAGGGAGAGTCTATACCCGAAGTTTCTTTTTTCTTTACCCTTAAATTCTTCTGTTTGGTTCTTGTTGAGGGGAAGAAAATGAATGATGGGTTTTCTCTTTGTTATGAATTCTCACAGAAAAAAAAGGAATTTTTTTTTTAAAGATATTTAGGACACGACAAAAAAACATCAACCAACTTGACTTCATTTTACTTGCTTTCTTTTCAGGCTTCTATCTTCTACATCCAAAACCACTCCCACCTCTGCTGCACTCGTCATCTACCCCTTTCCTTTCCTTTGCTTTCACTGCTTTATGTACTGCTGCAAAGTTACAACCTTAAAATCACCCCCCAACTTACCACACTCAAAACAACGAAGGATGTCGGTTTCGTTTTCACATTTCTCGACACCCTTCTCTGAATCTTCAATTGCTTCATCCGTTTCTCTCTCCACTGTAAGCTTTTCTATGTTTCCTTATCTCATTTTCTTGTTCCACAATCTATAGACTATTTTGAAGTTTTAGTTGTAAAAAACAGGCATGTCAACTTAAACACTAGGATCATACTTTTGTATGCTTTTACCCATTTAATTTCTATACTACACTCAACTGGACATGATCATCTATCGCTTTTTTTTACTTGAATTTTTACTTGCCATGGCTGACACTGACACATAATTGCAACCAGCACATTGAAATTTTATGAATTGTATGAAAAAAGAAAATCTTTTTTAGTATATGTATATGTATATGTATATGCAAGTGCTTAAGAATGTACACACAGTTAGGCCCTTTGACAGGTCTCAAAGATCAGAGGCTCAAATGGGTTTATTTGAAATTGTATCAAAAAGATATCTTTTTTAGTATATGTTAATGTATATGTATATGCAAGTGCTTAAGAATAAACACAGTTAGGCCCTATGATAGGTCTCGAAGATCTGAGGCTCAAATGGGTTTATTTGCTTGCTATTAGATTTTAAAAACATTGTTTAGGAGTAAATACAATGAGTTATTTATGCTTGTATGTAGGGTGCAGCCAACAACTTCCAATTGTTGAGAGGTAGTTGCCTTGTTCTCCATGGAGGAGCTAGCGATTTGTGCCGGAGGTTTCATGGTTTGAAACTACGGATACTTAAGAGGCTGAATCGTCGGCAGCATGTACCTGCCAATGATTTGAAGAGAATAAGAAATCAAGACAAGGATCAGCCAGAAAATCCTTCAAGGAATGATGAACAAATTTCCGAAGCAGCATCTACTATACCCTCATCCAATGGTTGGAAAAAGAAGAAGCTACACTTTGTCCATCCATTTTCTTGGGGTTGGTTCCTTTCATAATCTTTTCAACTTCTGAAATTTGTAGGTTCCACCGAAGAACACACGAGAACAACTTCACAACCAAAGAAAAGTACTTTGCCTCCATTTGTTCAAACAAATTCCTCAAACTTGAATGTTGATGATGATCATGAAAGGCCCTCTTTATGCATTGCTGTTATCGGAGCTACCGGTGAGCTGGCTAAGAACAAGATTTTTCCGGCACTATTTGCTCTATATTACAGTGGTTTTCTTCCCGAGGTTGTTCTGCTCTAATACCAAATGCCTGTTTGTTTCTCGTAGAATTTATTTTTATCACATCATTAGGACATTAAGTGGATTTTGGCGTCCTTAAGAACTTAGGATCTCCTTGTATAAAATTGGAAAAGATACATTAATGTGATGAATTGAGCTCTTTTGTGAGTTTATCTCTTTACATGGCTGCAGAATGTCGGTATCTTCGGTTATTCGAGAAAGGATTTGACTGATGAAGACTTAAGATCCCTCATTGCTTCAACTTTGACTTGCCGCATTGATCATCAGTATGGTCCTCACTCATGTTACGATATGCCCCCTCTTTGAAATCCTTGTCTTCACTTCTTAGAGCTGCATTATGAAGATGGCTATATATGAAAGGTGTTCCGGTACTTCATTAATCTTCAATAATTTTCTTTGCCTAATCTTTGTCTTGTAAGTCCCTTCCTCAGGCAAAACTGTGGGGACAAGATGGATGCTTTCCTTAGTAGAACATACTACCTTAATGGAGGTTATGACAACAAAGAAGGGATGTCCAAGCTGAATTCTCGAATGGAGCAGATTGAAGTAAGCAATGCTAAAAACCGGAAGTTGAGACGTGTTTTGTTTCGAGTGTGCTTTTGAGTTTTATAATTGATAATTAACAGCTTAGCTACTTCAGGCGGGGTATCCAGCAAACAGGATATTCTATCTTTCTGTACCACATGAAGCACTTGCGGACGTTGCTTCTTCTCTTGCCGATAATGCACAAACAAAGAAGGGTTGGAATCGTATAATAATCGAGAAACCATTCGGATTTGATGCTGTATCTTCTCAACTGTTTACGAAATCCCTTCTTTCTAAGTTTGAGGAGAAGCAAATTTACAGGTGCACATGCATGCTTACACAATCTTGTAATTTATATGTTTTTATTATTCTACTAATTTAAATCTATCTTATTACAGGATAGACCATCTCCTTGGGAGGAACCTCATTGAAAACCTCACTGTATTAAGGTTTTCGAATCTAGTTTTTGAGCCATTATGGAGTCGAACTTACATCTGTAATGTGCAGGTAAACTTTGGGTTGATATAAATTCTTTTACTCTACATGTGCTTTTAGGAACATGCTGCCTGCTCATTACATCTTTGTAATGTTCTTTTGCAGGTGATTTTATCCGAGGACTTGAGCATGCCACTAGGAAGGTACGATCATATAAATTTTTCTTCCTTTGTCTCGTGTTAACAATTTTTCATAATCCCATTTATTGCATTCCTCCTTTAATACAGGTATTTTGATGGTTATGGGGTCATTCGGGACATTATTCACAGTCACATACTCCAGACAATAGCATTGCTAGCCATGGAACCACCTATAAGTCTTGATGGTGAAGATATTCGAAACGAAAAGGTACCGTTCTTTTCTTGTACAAAAAATACAATTTCAAAGCTCATCTGTATTTCCAAGGAGAAGCTTCCTTCCAGGTTAAGGTTCTTAGATCGATTCGGAATTTGGAACCCAGTGATGTGATTCTTGGCCAGTATAAAGCTACTTCTGGAGACAAGGTCGATGTGAGCTTAAGCAGTCGGACCCCTACCTTTTTTGCTGCTGCATTGTACATCGACAATGCCCGTTGGGATGGTGTACCTTTCATGATCAAAGCTGGTGTGGGACTCATCAAACACAGGTAAGTAAAGATATATGAATGTATATATGCAGCTGACCTTCACCAATTTATGATTGTTGGGTAAAAGTACCATAGAGGCCCTTGTACAAAGAGTCGGATTGCATTTTGCCCCCTCTACTAAATAAATGGACAAATTAGTCCCTGTACATTAGATCAAAGAACAAACTAGTCCTTCTGTTAAAAATTTCATTCATTTCTATAATTAAAAATTGGTCTTTGTATGTCAAAATGAGGCACATGTGGCATGCCTTGTGTAATTGTTTAGTTATTCTATCAGCAACGCCAATTTTTAACTGTAGATATGGATGCAATTTTTAATAGAAAGGACTAATTTGCTTTTTAATCTAATGTACAGGGACTAATTTTCCCATTCTTTGAGTGAAGGGGGCAAAATGCAATCTGAATCTTAGCATAGGGCTTCCATATGATTGTTGCTGTTTCTACTAGCTAATGCTTGATGTTTGCATATGACTTTTTAATGCAGAGTGGAGATACGTATACAATTTAATAGTGTTCCTGGAAATCTCTATCGTGAGCGTATCGGCCATAATACTCACCTTGCAACTAATGAGTTGATTTTACGTGATGAACCTGATGAGGCCATCCTAGTCAAAATCAACAATAAAATCCCAGGATTAGGGTTGAATTTAGATGCTTCAGAGTTAAATTTGCTTTACAAGGACAAGTAAGCACCATTCTTTTACTCGTTAACTTTTGACACCAACATCAAGTTGCACTTGTTTTGATGTTTTTGCGATGTTGTATTTATACTAAAGGTATAATGTCGAGGTGCCTGATTCATATGAGCATCTTTTGCTTGATGTCATTGACGGTGATAACCATCTCTTCTTGAGAAGCGATGAGCTTGCAGCAGCTTGGAATATTCTTACACCTGTTCTGCAATGGATAGACCAGAATAATATAGCACCAGAGCTGTACGAGCTCGGAGGTAGAGGACCAGTTGGCTCATACTATCTTTGGGCTAAACATGGGGTTTGGTGGGCAGATGACTAAAAAGTTATAGCCCGTTGTTTGACTTTGAGATAACAAAACAGGTAATTTGGCTCGTTACGACGTAAATCATGTAAAACAAGAGTATGTTATGCATCTGTTTGTTTGGTTTTGCTGCTATACAAAAACGGCAACTGTGTATGATTGGATACATGCCAGAAAGGGAACAATGCTCTTTTGCTTGTGCATGGCTACAACAATTCCACATTCCAAATTGATTAAGCAACAATACATATAGTTTGTATTAATATGAGAACTGATACATTTTTCATAGTTATTATATATGCCAACTTGAAGAGGCAAAATTTGAAAGTGATGATGAGATGAATGTCTTATGATTGGAGAACCAAACTTTTGCCCAGAATCATGTCATCGGTCGAAAAATCAGCCTCCTTCCTGAATGTTCCCCTGCCGAAATCTAGGTTATAAGAGTCTGTGAGTCCTTCGACCAGGCCGAATTCCGGTTTCCATCCTAGCACATGCTTTGCTTTCTCGACCGATGCGAAGAAATGCTGCAATATACATGAACAAATTATGAACATCTCCATGCAGTGATCAATCCTTTCAAGTTCTTTAAATCATTTCATCTGAAGTTTGTGTCAAGATTTACCTGATCTCGGAACGGGAATGCCTTCTTTTTACCGAAGTCAAACTCCTTTGGGTTGTAGTGAACAATCTCAGGTTCGGGAAATCCACCAGCCTGGATGAAGAACAACAAATTCAGTAATTAGCAAGTACTCGTTTTGACTTTGATCTTTTCTCGATGGTGAAAGGTTTGAGATACCTTGGCGCACGCCTTTGCTAATCCATCGAAGGTCACGTACTTTTCTCCCGAAATGTTGAACACCTGCTTGCTGGCTTTTTCATTACCAAGAACCGCAATGAAAGCCGTTGCCAAGTCCTGGAGTTCACCATTGTGTTACATCATCCTCACTCAATAGTCCGGGGGGTAGTAAAAATCATATAAAGCAGTGTTGCAGTTTCACTAACCTTGACATGACCAAGTTGGGTTATTTGCACTCCAGAGTTGGGAATCGGAATAGGGCGACCGGCTTTCAATCGGTGGAAGAACCATTCTTCAACAGGGTTATAATTCAAAGGTCCATATATGTAGACTGGTCTCACAGATGTCCAGTTAACATCCCTCGACTCCAGTAAGCTCTCGGTATTAAGTTTTCCCTTGTGCCTACTCTTCGGATCAACGGCATCAATCTATCACCAGGGCACAAACAACTTAGAAAAGATGATACACACATATTTATATTTATACATACACCAGTAACATACATGTCAATGAAACATGAATGAACTTGACAATCCTACCTCACAATGTGGTAACATATCAGATTTAAGATAAACACCTGCTGAGGAGCAGTATATGAACCTGAGAATTAGCAGAGCTTTAAGTATCTGTTAGCAAATGAAGAATGCAGATATGAAGAATATGGTATCGACACCATTTTTAGACACATAAATCAATCCTTTCGAGTTGCTAGCTAGCTGCAAAACTATAAATTCAAATCCTTTTGGTATTGAACCATTGATATCTATTTGCAACGGAATGATTCCAAAGCTTACTGTTCTAAGTTCGGGAGTGCATCCAGTATCGGTTCAACTTCAGCCGCCTCTCGTCCTGAAAATCATGTTCTTTATGATGTATTGATAAACAGGTCTATCCTAGTGGAAAGTAAAACACGGAAAGAGAACCGGGCGGATACCGTTTATGTCGTACACAACATCGTAGCCTTCTGCAGAAAGACTGGATTTCACAAAATCGAAGTCCATTCTATCTCCTTTCAAATGCAAAATCTAGTGAAAATCCGGGATAACGAAATCGAGCACACACATTAGTCTTGTGGAATCAAGTAAAAGAAGCAGAATTGTTAAGGAATAAATAACCTTGGATTTAAACTCAGCGTAGTCACTGTCTGATTCACCAGGCAATTGTTGAGTAACTGGTGCTTTACCTCTAGTAAACAAAGTAACCTGCCAAAAGAATTATAATTATATTTATTTATATAGCCCTTCCATTAGGTTACAACCACAAGAATAGATGCAAAATTAGTACCTGATGACCCTCTTTTACAAGGAGTCTTGATAAAAACACACCAATGAACCTAGTGCCTCCCATTATGAGAATCTTCTTGGTGCTGGATGCTGCAACATGCAATGCACCTTTTGGCTGATATACCTTTCTTTTGTACTGCAACCAGGTGTAGAAAAAGAGAGCAATTGCGAAAAAAAAAAAAAGAAGTTTAAACTTTCCCTAATTTCAACCCCAAAGGAACCAACTTTACAATAGAGATAGAGAGAGAGAGGGACCTGAAATTGGCAAAGCTTGGTGCCATTGAAGTGGGAAAGAGAGGAAGAGAGGAGGGAGATGGGAGGCTGCTTTGTGGGCTGCAACACCACCAGCTTTGACATGGCTTTTTTGCCTTTTGCTTTGCTTTGAGTTAGTAACTGAAATTTGAAACAAGTGTTGTAGCACTTTGTTTTTATGGCTCTCACCAAGTGTACAACAAACGATGAGGATAAGCCAACAGCGTCCTACCACACCATACCTTGGTTATATCCACAGCCTCTCTTTCTATTGGACCATGTATCACCACTGTTTTAATACAAATATAATTAATTAATTAATTAAAATTTTACTTTTAATTTTAATAAAAATCAAGAATATATATTAAAACATTTATAAAACTAGTTTAATATTTTTGTCTTTTTTTTTTCAGCTCTTAATTATTCGCTCAAAAATTTGTGTGTTAATTCGATTATGATCTAACCTGCTAATTTTTTTTAAATTTTTTAAAGGACTTTTTTTCTAATAATATATACTTTTAAAAGACTAGTAAATAAGTGTTAGTGCATAATTATTATTTGTTTATATTTAAAAGAAAATTAAAATTCAGGATCCTAAATTTATACTAAATATTAGTTGAATCCATCACCCAATATTTTAAAGTTTGTCGGCGAGTTGAGTCTTAGCTGAATAAATATATGTATTTTTATTAATACATAAAAACGTGGATGAGAGAAGGCTAGAAATTTGAGCAACGACTTTCGCATCTACAACCTGGTGAATTCTCCAATATTAGCTCAGAATGGAGATACAAAGAAATGGGAAAAACCGGCGAAAGGCTCCCTGAAGATAAATTTTGATGCAAAGATCAATGACAATAGAATGGGGTATGGGGTTATCATTAGAGATGAAGATGGTTTTGTGATGGGGGGAGGTGGAGGATTCGAGGAAGGCAAATTCTCTATTCAAGAAGCTGAGTGTATAGCTTTGGAAAGAAGCATTGATATTGCAGTAAAGCCTAACTTAAAGGGGAGGTGACCTTTGAGACTGATAATGCAGGGCTTGTTAACAAGCTAAATATAGCGGAAGACGATATCACTATTATAGGCAGAAGAGTGAAGAAGTGTAAAGATGCTTTTTGTTTATTTAACTCGGCTAGTCTAGTTTGGCCCCATAGGTCTTGTAATAGTGTGGTTGATTTGATATGTTCTAAGATGTGTAGTGAAGCCAAGAGTTGGTTTTTTGACATGGATTATCCTATCGAAATCCATAATGCTGTAATTCGGGATATTATCTAATAATATGCTTTGGCCCTTTGGGGTCTTTTTTTGCTAAAAAAAAAAGAACGTGGATGTGAGTGCACTGAAGCGTATTATCTTCCTATTTATAGGTTGAAGAGGGATTATGGGTAGATTCAGATATTGTGTAAAAAACAAAAATAAATATGATCATAAACTATAATGAGATTGTTCAACAAAAAATTATCTAATTTTATATGGATTATCCATATAGTCCATATTAGAGTATTCAAGGGCTGAATCGTGTTTGAGTTATTTATTTTATATTATTTTAAAAAATATATAATCATTAATTTATATTTACTTTTATTATCATTATATATTTTTTCTTTTATTAAAAATTTAAATATAAACATATATTTTAAATATTTACTTTAAATATTTAATTTACGTATTATATAAATTACAAAGAAAATAAACATATCATAAATTTTAAAACGAATCGTCGCAGACAATCTTTAAATAATAGAGCTTCACACTTAACCTATATTTAAAATGGGTTTATTTTTTTTTAAATATTTTTTCAAATCTAAAGTATTTTTGTCGTGGCTTAATATGTAATTAGGTACTTGAGTTTGACATACTTTTCTAATGCTGTATCTGTGTTATTTTTTTATTCAATTTTGTATCTGTATTTGACAAATGTTATACAGTTTGGTATCCAAAGGTTATAATGTTAATTTTTTAGTGTTTAATTCAAGTTTTAGGGTTAATTTGGTGAAATTAATTATTAATATTATTAAATTTAAATTTTTTTATGATTTTATTAATAGAACAAATTTAGTGTTAATTGTAATTTGTTTTATTTTACATTTAATTTATCAAATACAGTATAACAGATATGATTTAATTCGGATTTTGGGTTGATTCGATGAACACTAAAAAGCTAACACTTTCACATTCATATACTAAAATGTATAATTTTTATCTATTACATTGGACAAGAAATTAACACAATATTGCATTAAAAAACGTTAAATTCAGGTACCAAATTATGTATTAAGCCTTTTGTCATTGATTTTTGCGGGGTTTGGGTGGTAAATAACAGACCTGAAAATCTAGAAGGGTAAACCTGAGTAATTCCTCGAATATTAGGGACCATTCTCCGTAAATATCCCTTGTTTCAGCTGGATCTATAAAGAAAAGAAACCAAAAACAGATTCAAGAAAAAGTTTTCCCGTCTGCACAAAAAAAAAAACTCTCTCTCGTCTTTAGGGAGGGAAAAGAAAGTCAATATCTTTTACTAAATCCCTGTAAATTCGCCAAAAAGACTCAAAAATCCATAATTCGTTGTCTTCCCGTAATGGATTTTAGTCAGGTGAGTTGATCCCTCTCTCCTTTTCTTCTTCCCTTCAGTTTCTTTTTGCTGGTTTATCAAATTTGTAACTATTTGTTCTACGTATTGGACCGTTGGACTGGTAGATCTGAGTTTTTTGTGAGAGATTTCGATTTTGAAGGGTACCCTTTTGATTGGTTTTTGATAAAACAGATGAAAACTAACCATTTCTAAACACAATTTCAATAACCAACTCTGGGTTATTCAAATTAGATCCCAAGATCCAACTGTAGACGGTAAAGATTTCAAATTTATGTTTGCCTCAATGTTTTGGTTGAAGAAAGATGATGAAATTGAACAAAATAGAGTTCCCATTTGCTTATCTGGCCATTGTATACTTGTTCGGAACATGCAAATTAGATAGAAATGTTACTAATTTCAGATCCAGCTGTTTATTTGGTACTTGGGGTACTGGTTTGATTGCTTATATATTGATTTTAAATGTTTTTGTTCTTGTGCAGCCTCCAGTTGAAAATTATGCCAACCCCAAGACTTGTTTCTTTCATGTTCTCTTCAAGGTGAATTGTTTTTTCTGCATCTAGGTATCTTTGTTCCGTCGATTTGTTCGCCTTTGTTCCGTGTTGATGTCTTACCTTCTTGTTCCTTGCAGGCTGCAGCATTGGCTTTTTACATCCTTTCAGCTCTCTTTTTCAACAGCTTTGTGATCATATTTGTGGTGACTGTTCTTCTTTCCGCCCTTGATTTTTGGGTGGTTAAGAATGTTAGTGGGCGTATATTAGTCGGTTTGAGGTGGTGGAACGAAATTAACGATCTCGGCGAGAGTGTATGGAGATTTGAATGTCTCGACCAAGAGGTGAGCACTTTGTTTAATCAAACCGTGCATTTACTTTCGGATATAACATTACCAAGTCTCTCAATTGTTTGCTGTTGCTTGTTTGCTGTAGTCGTTGGCTAGGATGAACAAGAAAGATTCATGGCTATTTTGGTGGACCCTTTACCTTTCAGTAAGTTTGTCCTGTGGCTTACTATGTATTGAGAGGTATAATTGTGTCCTGAATGATCGAATTCATTAATTCGTTATTTAATTTTTCAGGCAGTGGCGTGGATTGTGCTTGGAATATTCTCTCTCATAAGGTTTCAAGCTGATTATCTCCTCGTCATTGGAGTTTGTTTGACTCTCAACATTGCCAATATTGTCGGCTTCACCAAATGTCGCAAAGGTTGGTTTATTTATTATAATCACAATACTTCTTTGAATGCGCAACTGTGTAATTTTTAGCCTTAGTCTAGCTATGCATTCAAGGATTCTTTTATGCAACTTCTTTACCAAATTAGTTCGGTATGGCATCATATTGATACAAGGAAATGGCATGCTGATTGTTAGCTTAATTATGATTTATGACATGGTCTAGATTTTTCGAGCGGAAATCTTATTGTATTTGATGGAAGATAGGTTTGTGATACATGCGAAAGAGATTTTCGAGTAAGTTTATAACTAGATTTCTAGATCGCTTGTATTGACTTCTAGTTTAGATACCAAGATGACTTTCACATGGATAGTACAATGGTTTTCACATGGATACTATGATGATCACAATATCTTAAAAGAGAAGAATAACATATACCACTTTTTATCGGTCATTTCACTGTACAATTAGTGTTATCGGTTTGCATAACGATATCCAACCGTCAAGGTAGTGATTCAACAGTTATACATTTGCTTTTTTTTCTGCATGTATTCTCGGTTCAAGTGCATGTACCATCCGAAGCATGCATCATTAACAATTAAATTATATTTTGGTCTGTTCTTTCTTTCAGATGCCAAGAAGCAGATTCAACAGTTTGCCACCCAGACCATTGCCTCAAGATTTTCTTCCACCTTACAATCAGCATTTAGTGTTGTTTGAAATAGTCGATAGTAATATACAAGAACGAAAACGGAAGAAAATGCAGTAGTAGACAGAGAGAAGTTAACAAGTGTGGCATGTAAAAAAAAAATGAGGCGTATCGAATTGCCGATTTTCGATTGTTTTTTTCTTTATGGTACATCTAATGCTTTTGTATAATGAATCACACAGTAAAACTTTGTGATAACAATGGTCTTTCTGCAAAGCTTACATTCCTACCATTACAATCTTCTTTGAAAATTTTTTTTCTTCTTCTTATTGAACTGTTCTTTCCCTATTCTTGATGTGGAACACTTTCCATTTTGCATTTGGCATTTGCTCTTTGTTTCTCTCATTTCATTTAGCTCTTATGATTTTAGAATTGAAGTATTTTGGTTTAGGTAAAGTTAGTAGAATTATTAACTGAAATTTAATTTAGGGTCCGTTTGTTTATATGTAAAAGGTTTTTTTATGGAAAATATTTTATGTATTTTTCTGTGTTTGTTTCATAAAAAATAGCTTGCTCAACAAAAGATGACTAGCAAGTCAACCTAAAATAAGTTTGTTTTCTTGTAAAACAGTTTGTCTTTTTGAAAAAAAGTAAGTTATTTAAAAAAAAAAAGAGTTCTTCTAAGGTAAATTTATTTTTATATAAAAGTTAATTTATTATAAAAATTAATAAAATATTATATTTTTCAATCTTATTCAATATGCATATTTAATTATTTATATTTAGTCATATAATAAATTATTAATATGATTAATATAATTTATTATTTTAATAAATTATTTAATATTTTAATTTTATTTTAATAATAAATATTTATTACAATTATAAATATATTAATAATAAATGTTTTGTAGTATAAAGGTTAAAATATGTCATAAGTATATGTACTCTTCACTAATTTGTAATTTAGTCTTTGTATTTTTATTTTCAAGAATTTAGTCCCTTTACTTTTTAGATTTGAAAATCAAGTCTAATTGTTCACATTGTTAAATTTTTTTTGTCAATTTTGTTGATATCATATTTTTAAATAAAGAATACTAATTTGGTAAATCATTTTTCAAAAATCATTTTTAGTGAAACAGACCCTTAGTTAATTTTAGTCGAATTTAGAAACTTTATTTAGATTGTAACTTGTGGATAATGTTTTGGGAATTAAGCTAGTGGTTAAATCGGTTAGATTATTGGTTTTTTATTCGATTTATATATTAAATAAATTATTAAAAATTTGAAAATTTTATTAAAAAATTATAAAATTTAATTTAACTGGTCCATACTATTTCGCAAATCAAATGGCCTTTTGCCTCTTTTTAGACTAGTGCCTTGTTAGTTTTTTGTCCTACAGTTGATCTGATGCGATCTATCTATATTTAGCCTATATTTATATTTTTCAATTTAATCATATTTAGTATATACATATTTAAATAATCTCATTATAAGTTTTGATTATATCTGTTCTTTTTTATACAATTTAGAATTACTCATAATCTCTCCTTAACCCATAAATAGGAGAATAATGCGCTTCAGCGCACTCAAATCTACATACCAATCGAGCTAAGAATTAATCTATAGTATTTATATTTTTTTGAATATTGAAATTTTAATGACTCAAATTATAGTGTTAATTTCATTAACAAAATTTTTATGTATGCGTATTGCGTAGAAATAAGATGACTTGTAATAAAAAAAGCAATTAGCATAATTTGAAATGTGTGATTAATAGAAGGTTAAAGTAATTGGTAGGTACTTTATTATATGATTTAAATTAAATTAGTCTCTTTATTATTAAATAGATAAATTTAGTTCATATTTTATTAAAAAAAATTAAATAAATTTAAATTATAAAAAATTAATATTTATTGTATAAAAAATTATTCTTTTCAATTAAAGTTCAACTCTAAATAAAAGATTTCATTTAGAGAAACGTAAAAACTTTAAAAATATTAACAATAAATTACATTTTTAAACAATAAATATTAATTTTATTTACAATTTGATCTTATTTAATTTTTTAATAATACAAAAAATTAAATTCGTTCACGAAATTAATTTCAACAGGAATTCTAGTGAAATCTCCCATAAAAAAAAACATCTTTTGAAAGGAAAATGATTGTACGAAATAATAATATAATTAATTTCTAATAGTTTAATGTCGCAACAATATATTCATCTTGAATTCTAGTATATTCATTTTCATTTAATTTTTTTCGGGATGAAAATCTTGAAATTTAAGATGAAAATGTTGATATGGCATTAAATTATTAGAAAAGAGATCCAGATGAAGTAACTTATTCATTCATACAATTTTTTCTCTTTAAAGGAGTATTATCCATTTCCAATAATTTAATACCATATTAACAACTTCATCCTGATTTTTGATATTTTAATTTTAATTTAAATTTTTTGGGAATGAAAACCCTAAAATTGCTGACGTCACATTAAAAATATTTTTTGTTGAGCATTGTCTTGAAGTTGTGTTGTAATAGCATGTGATAGATTTTGTTGAAAATTATCCACAAAAAAAAAAGTAGTTATTTCAAGACAGATTCTAATTTTGGGGGAAATAAAATAAAATAGCAATAAGTAAAGCCCCCTACTATATATGTAAAGGCAGCTCTGTTCTGTTATATTTCAAATATCCATGCTTTACACTTCTCCATCTCCATCTCCATCTCCATATCTTTCTACTTCCCATTGTTGTCTATGAACGCCATTCATTTCTTCCGTAAATCCACCATGAAGGTCCGTTCCAGGGTCCTCAGCCTTAGAAACGCTTCGTTTTTGGGCTTTGCACGTTCTTTCAATCCTTCTGTTTTTGAACGAAAGCTTTGCTGCAAAAAGAAAGATTTTCTGTTGAATTTCAATCAAGTCACTCAATCCCACCACGCTTACCCTTTTCGATTCTTATGCTTTCAACGCATTGTCAACGATACCCAGAAATTGCGTTGCTTACCAAGTTCCAGTTTTGTTCAATCCAGGGCGGTTTCAAGGCCTCACGGTGTCTCCATTGAAGCTAGGGTAGCTTCGACGGTGAGGGGTCTCTCAACCCGGGGGAACGACATCAATGTGACGCCACTTGTTGTAGGAGGAAATGTTGCTGTCGCTGAAGGTGAAAACAATGTGAAGAAAAATGGGGTTTCAGCTAAGAGCGAGGTTGAAAAGGAGGCATGGAGGTTGTTGAAGGATGCTGTTGTGACGTATTGTGGATCCCCTGTTGGTACAGTGGCTGCCAATAATCCTGGTGATAAGCAGCCTTTGAATTATGACCAGGTTTTCATTCGTGATTTTGTGCCTTCTGCTTTGGCTTTCTTGCTTAGAGGTGAAGGAGAGATCGTCGAGAATTTTCTCCTACATACCTTGCAGTTGCAGGTATACATATACATATACATATACGTTTATATTCATTGATAATCATTTTGGTATGGTGGATAATGTTATGACAAACTTAAGGATGGGAAAATTTCTCTTAGGGTATTTCATTTTCTATGGTTTTTTTCTAATTGTTCATTAAGCAACAGCAGAAGGCCTGTTTCTTTTCTTAATATTTTTGGATATATAGCTGGAAAATGTTCATGTTCTTTTCTGCATTGCTTGGTTGATGCTTCTTGTGCCATTAATAAGAGTGAAACAAATGCAATTTACTAATTTAAAATTTTAAAAATTTTAAAGTGTCTTAATGAAATTTTTTTCATTTTAGTGGAGCTGAGCCCCCTGCAAGTCCATCCTAGCTACGCCCCTGTGCACATATTAACCATTACAATGGCTGTGTATTGGTAAAAGTACCATGGAGTCCTTAGTAATTGAATTGTATTTTGCCCCTTCTATTAAAAAAAACGGATAAATTAGCCCCTATACGTTACATCAAAGATCAAATTGGTCATTAGTTAAAAAATTTATCCATTTTTGTTGTTAAAAGTTGGTTTTTATATGTTAGCATGAGGTACACGCGGCATAGCTCATCACATTGTTTGGTTATTCTATCAATTATATTAGCTTTTAATAGTAGACATGATTGAATTTTTAACAGAAAGGACTAATTTGCTCTTTGATCTAATGTACAAGAACTAATTAGCTCATTTTTTAAGTAAATGTGGCAAAATACAATTTGACACCTAGTATAGGGGCTCATGATATTTTAACCTTGTGTATTCCTTTTTTATATGGGACACACAGACATGATCCAGAGGTGGATGTGTTTTGCTGTGTACTATGTTGGTTAACCATATTGCTGGTCAGACTTGAAACAAGTATACGTTTCAAACTTAACAACTTTTTTTGTTGCTGTTTTTTTAATTTAGAGTTGGGAGAAAACTGTGGATTGTTATAGTCCAGGACAGGGTTTGATGCCGGCAAGTTTTAAGGTTAGAACCGTACCTCTTGAGGACAATAAGTTTGAGGAAGTACTAGACCCGGATTTTGGTGAATCAGCTATCGGTCGTGTTGCACCGGTGGACTCTGGTTGGTATATTGCTTCTTCATAGACCTATTACTGCATAGATCTGTTCAGCTTTAGTAATGATTCTGTTGTACTTCCTAAAGTTTTTCTTTTTTCCGTTCTTTCTCGAAGTTCCGTCTCGGTGGGAACATCGAGTAAAAGTGAAGTTATTGAAATGGCTTTGTTGATAGGATTGTGGTGGATTATATTGTTGAGGGCATATGGGAAGATCACCGGTGACTATTCATTGCAAGAGAGGGTGGATGTTCAAACAGGAATAAGACTGATTCTCAACTTGTGTTTAGCCGATGGATTCGATATGTTTCCTTCTCTGTTAGTCACCGATGGATCCTGCATGATAGACCGAAGGATGGGTATTCATGGTCATCCCCTCGAGATCCAAGTGAGTTCGTTTCTTTGAAGTTAGGTTGCCTCATCTCAAAGTAGGATACTATGTTAGTTTTTAGACCATAATTTGAACATGTTTGATCTACAGGCATTGTTTTGTTCTGCTCTACGTTGCTCTCGTGAGATTCTTACAGCAAATGGAAGTTCCAAGAATTTGGTGAGTGCCATCAACAATAGACTGAGTGCACTATCGTTCCACGTCAGAGAATACTATTGGGTTGACATGAAAAAGGTCAACGAGATTTATCGTTACAAAACCGAGGAGTATTCCATGGATGCTACTAACAAGTTCAATATTTACCCTGACCAAATTCCTTCATGGCTTATGGATTGTATACCTGAAAAAGGTGGTTATCTACTCGGCAATCTACAGCCAGCTCACATGGATTTTAGGTTCTTCACACTCGGGAACCTCTGGTCCATTGTCTCATCGCTTGGCACTCCGAAACAGAACGAAGCTATATTGAACTTAATCGAAGCCAAATGGGATGATATTGCAGGGCACATGCCTTTCAAGATATGCTACCCTGCCTTGGAGAATGAGGAGTGGCGCATAATTACCGGCAGTGATCCGAAAAATACGCAAGTACCTTGCCCTTATCATGAAAACTCTCTCTCTGTATACACACACACACACACACACACACATATATACATGTATTTCCGCGTAGTATAATCTTCTAAGACTAAGTGTGCTTAATGAATTGTGCAGGCCATGGTCCTATCATAACGGCGGATCTTGGCCAACACTTCTTTGGCAGGTAAACGTCGTTCGTTCGACATAACTTTATATCCCGTTTTGCTTGCGACTTTGATTTGTTTCATGGAGTTTTATACTCACCCGAAATCTTATATTACCCTTAGTTTACTTTGGCATGCATCAAGATGGGAAGATTAGAACTAGCTCAAAAAGCAGTTTCTTTGGCCGAGAAGAGGCTCTCAATCGACCGATGGCCTGAATATTACGACACCCGTAGGGGGAAGTTCATTGGGAAACAATCTCGTCTTTATCAAACATGGACAATCGCCGGTTTCTTGACGTCCAAAATGATGGTGGAGAATCCGCAGATGGCTTCCTTGTTATACTGGGAGGAAGACTACGAGCTTCTCGATATCTGCGTTTGCGCACTTAACAAAAGCGGCCGGAAGAACTGTTCTCGGGGCGCTGCTAAATCCCAGATACTTGTCTAATTGAAACACCATTGTTTGGTAGGCGGAGATCCTTTCAATTGTACAGCCACAATTTTAGGATAGTGAGCTTTACATACAGGTTTGTTCTAAAAACCATTGTATTTAACATATCCATATAGTCTTGTATTTCTGGATCAATCTCTCAAACCTGAAACATATTGGATTTCAGAAGGCAGAATATTCATTTTTGTTCCCTATTTGGGTTTATCTATAAGCAAAATAATCTATAGCATGTTTTGTTTTGGCCATTCATTCTTCTATTAATGCCTTTGAATTTCACTGAGAAAATTCAACTGGAAAAGAGTTATCCCACACTTATGATTCAAAATTGAGAGCTTGAAAGAGAAACCATTGGAAAAATGGAAACTCATTTAAGAAATAATTCAGGTAGCCATTGGAAAAGATAAATTCTAATTGAGGTGGGATTAAATGAAAAAATAAAAAGATAAATCCTAATTGGGATGGATTAACTGTGGGCTTATATATAATCTTAATTGAATGAAATTGTACCTATTCAATAAACAAGCTTAAAAACACTTCTTAAAGTCCACACAAAACCGTTCTTAAAGTCCGCACTCAACACTACAAAACAGAGACAAGATATTATTGTGATCAACGATGCTAATTTCTGGCAATAAGTCTATCGTTGTGAGACAGGTTTTTGCTGAAGATTTGGACAGCGAACTTTTGATGATTAAGGAAGCAATTTTGAGGTATGATTTTGTATCTATATATAGATACTGAATTTCTGGAGATGATATTTAAACCCAATATCCATAAAGACAATCCGATTATCAATTATCACTATATGAAGCCGAATGTTGACGCGCTTCAAATTATTCAATTCGGCTTGAGTCTTTCAAATGCTCGGGGTAATTTACTAGACTTTGATTCTCCCTTTTCTTACGTTTGGGAATTTAATTTCAGAGATTTCGGTATCAATCGAGACCGCTATGCTAGTGATTCGATCGAGCTGCTCAAATGTCAAGGGATAAGTTTTGGAAAGAATAAAGAGAAGGGGATTGATTCTAAAGATTTTGCGAAGAAGTTTTGGGATTATGGCTTGCTTTTCAACTGCTATGGTCTGAAAAGTATTACCTAGATTACTTTTCACGGCACTTTTGACTTTGGATTCATGCTAAAGATTCTTACTCAAGGTCCACTGCCTTTGTATCTTCACTAGTTCGTGCATCAATTGGCTTATTTCTTTGGCTACAACATTTTCGACCTCAAACACACCTTAACTTATTAGGGTTGCTAGGTGGTTTGGAGAAAATAGCTCAAACATTAAACATGGCTCGTATTACCGGATCAAGTCATCAAGCCAGGTTGAAAAGTCTACTTACGTTTCGATGTTTTATGAAGCTCAAGAGTGAGAATGTTTTTGAATCTAAGTGGAACGAGACAAATCAAATGTTGCTACCTCCCCTAATATTATACAGGCTAGCTCAAACATAGGATGAAACATTTTGCTCTCTTTTGTTTCAAAACATAAAAGCAATGTTATCGAAAATATTATTGTAATGAATGAATTACATATTAGTAGTTAATAAGAAAAGGATAAATTACATACATAATCCGATGCAAAAAGTTACTTCTCGGTTTGGAAATTATGAAATAACATAATTTTAGTAATTATTTTACCCTAAACTTAAAATTTTAAAATTTAAAATCTTAAACCTCAAATCACTGACCTTAAACCGTCAATCCGTCAATCCTTTAATATTCGAGTTTAGAGTAAAAAAAATTACTAAAATTATATATAATAATATAAAAAATTATTGAAATATTATTAAATAATTAAAAAGTTACCGAAGGATATAAATTAATTTTTCACAGCAAAATTATTTTACAGAAAAATTTGAGCTTCGATTTTTGAAGCTACAGCTTCCATTGGTATCCTTAAAACGGTAGCTTCATCTCCATCTTTATCGTTACTATTAAATGTACGCGGCTAGAAAAATAGTCCCGCTCTCCACCAAGCACTCCCTTCAATGGGTCCAAAACTACACTACCAGGACAAAGATACCCAATGCCAATCTATCGAAAGGAGCAAAGGGGTCTGCTATATTAGCCACAAATGTCATGAGATCTTTTTTCGATAACGGTTTGATTGATGATGCACGTGCTCTGTTCGACGAAATGCCTGAAAGAGACGTGGTTATGTGGACGGCCATGATTGCTGGCTACACTTCATGCAACCAATATGTCCATGCCTGGACTGTGTTCTGTGAGATGGTAAATAATTGGGAGAACCCCAATGCTTTTACTTTATCTAATGTCTTAAAGGCTTGCAAATCCCTGCAATGTCTTGCGCGTGGAGGTTTGGTTCATGGGATGGCTATAAAGCTTGGCTTAGAGGGTTCATTATACGTTGATAATGCGCTTATCGACATGTATGCTACGTGTTGCATTAGCATGGAGGATGCGTGTTCGATTTTTAGAGATATGAAAGAGAAAAATATGGTCACTTGGACTACTTTGATCACTGGTTACACTCACCGGGGTGATGGCTATGGTGGACTTCAAGTTTTCCGAGAAATGTTACTGGTAAGTGCTCAAAACAACAATGGAATTTATGAATTTATATGGATTCTGTGTTTTATGTGCAAAACTATATACTTTATCTAGGTAGTTTCAGTTCTCAAGTTTGGATGCTTTAGTATCTAGTTTAGTATACCAATGGTGTTATGTTAAGCATGTCAAACAACCAGGATATTTTTGGGTTTGAATTAGCATGTCAATCTGGCAAATTAATATAGTATGTCATTAAATTGTTTCTCATTTATTTCGCATTGTTTGTTGAACAGGATGAAGCAGAGTTGAATCCTCATAGTTTTTCAATTGCCATTAGAGCTTGTGCTGCCATAGGTTCAAATACTTTTGGTAGGCAAATACATGCAGCCATCATTAAAAACGGGCTTGGTTCTAATCTTCCTGTCATGAATTCTATGCTAGACATGTATTGTAGGTGTGGTTTTTTATCTGAAGCAAATGCATACTTCTATGAGATGTCTGAAAAAAATCTGATCACGTGGAACACCTTACTAGCTGGTTATGAAAGACTAGGTTCTAAAGAGGCCTTGAATATATTCTCACAAATGGAATCAGAGGGTTTTAGACCGAATTGCTTCACATTTACTAGTATTACTGCTGCCTGTGCAAATTTAGCAGTTTTGAATTGTGGACAACAGGTTCATGGAGGTATCATTTGCAGAGGCCTCCAGGGGAACTCGGTGTTGGCTAATGCCCTAATTGACATGTATGCCAAGTGTGGAAGCATAGCTGACTCAGGCAAAATCTTTAGTGAAATGTCTGATAGAAATTTGGTGTCATGGACATCTATGATGATCGGTTATGGGGCACATGGTTATGGGAAAGAGGCAGTTAAGTTGTTTGATGAGATGGTCATGTCTGGAATTAGACCTGACAGGATAGTGTTTATGGCAGTTCTTAGTGCTTGCAGTCATGCTGGACTTATAGATGAAGGCTTGAGGTGTTTTGAATCAATGAGTAATTACAACGTCACTCCCGATCAGGAGATTTATGGGTGTGTTGTTGATTTGCTAGGCCGTGGTGGGAGAGTTGAGGAGGCTTATCAACTGATCAAGGGCATGCCATTTAAGCCTAATGAATCTGTTTGGGGTGCACTTCTTGGTGCTTGTAAGGCACATAAGCTCCCAAGTATGGGAAAATTAGCAGCATTGAAGGTATTGGATTTGAGGCCAAATAAAGTAGGGGCATATGTGATGTTATCAAATATCTATGCTGCCGAGGGTAAGTGGGGAGAATCTGCAAGAATGAGGAAGTTGATGAGAAGAAGCGGTAGTAGAAAAGAGGCAGGAAGGAGTTGGATTGAGGTAAGAAATCAGGTATACAGCTTTGTGGTTGGTGATAAGGTTGGGTTTCACACAGAGTGGGCACATGGGGTTGTAGACTTGCTGATTTTACATATGAAAGAAGCAGGATATATTCCTGATTTACATTGTTTGATACATGATCTTGAAGATGGGACTTGAAGAGAAAAGAAGCTGAAGAAACTGAAATGTGATTAATATGATCAAATGGGGTTTTGGAATTAGTTATTTTACTTACAGAAGAACCCAGATTTAGCTTGTTTGATACATGTTCTTGAAGATGGGATTTGAAGAAATTGAAGTGAATTACTGAACATGATCAAATGGGGTTATAGAGTTGCTTATTCTAAATATGGAAGAAGCATACATGCCTGGTTTTGATTGTTTGATACATGATCTTGAAGATAGGACTTCAAAGGAGAGAAGCTGAAGAAACTGAAGTAAGGTACTGAATATGATCAAATGGGGTTGTTAAGTTGCTTGTTCTACATGTCAAAGAAACAGGGTAAATGCCTGGTTTACATTGATACATGATCTTGAAAATGGGACTTGAAGAGAAGAGAAGCTTAAGAAAATGAAGTGAATTACTGAAAATGATCAAATGGGGTTCTAGAGTTGCTTATTCCACATATGGAGGAGGCAGGATATATGCCTGGTAAAGATGGGACTTAAGATGAGATAAGCTGAAAGTGAATTACTTAGGTGTGTTTAGTATTGCTTCTAAGAAGCAGTTTTGGGACAAAAAAGTACTTTTGAGACAAAAACATTCCTAAACAGTTATTTTTTTTTAGAGAAAAAGTGTTTTTCCCAAGCCAAAAATTGGCCCAAAAATACTTTTTTCAAAACCTGAAAATTCCCAAAAGTGCTTTTTTCCAAGTACTTTTGAGAAGCATTGATATGATCAAATGGGGTTGGTTGTGACCAGCCTTAACCTAAGTTGGGTAGAATTGGAAGCTTAGAAAATAGAAAATATTTTATGGATTCTTTTCCTTTATGACTGGCTGCTGCATTTGTTTCAAGGGAGGAGTTCCATTAACTGCAAAAATTTCCTATCAACAATTGAAAGTTTCTTTCAAGAATCTTATCTACACTAAAACACTTTCATTCAATAGGAGATTGTTTGTTTAGACAATACAGCATAAATCCTCTGAGTCTGGCTTAATGTTAAGTTGATTGAATAAAATAAATTTATATTTTTAGTAAGGGAGAGATCTTATAACACTAGTTGTTGTTTGTTTTTTTCTGAAGGAAATATTGTAATTTTTAATACATTTTATATATTTTTTACAATTAATTGTATGTATCAATGTATTTGTATTTGTATTTGTACCACAAGTAAAATTTTGAATCAATTCAATATTTCTATAATGTCGTAAAATTTTGAATCAATTCAATATTTCAATAATGTCGTTTGAATCAATTCAATATTTCTATAATGCCAATTCAAAATATTGCCTTGATCTAAATATTTTCAAACAAATAGATATTTTTAATTTTCTCAAAATATGATGTACATGCATATACATTAAGTATGATAGATGGATTGTTGAGAATATTAATAAAAGTTATAAAAATATGTAAAGTTATTATAGTCCTACATTAATAGAAGTGGATTTTTTTCCTTTAACGGGATTTTTTTTCCTTCAAGAATATTGCAAGGCCAAAAGCAACTATGATGGCACCGAAATTGATATTCCGAAACACTTTTGAATGCTTAAGTAAAAAAAAAAAACTATGAAAAATAAAGGATGAAGGTGAAAATAGAGTGATCATACCTTAGTCTATTTTGTGGCTATAGTTAGATTGGGCTAAGTCCACTATATTTAGGTATAACAAAAATTAATTAATAAAAATTGATTATAAAATATTATAATATGCATATTTTAAATACTTAATGTGTAAATACAAATAAAAAAATAGAATAAAATTATATTAAGCTTTAAATTTTTATTGTTATAATTATTTACATTTTGAATTTAAATTTAAAATTTTATAATAATGTTAGAAATTATTTTAATATTATTTTTATTTAAAGCATTAAATTAATGTGTAACATGTATAATGAAAATTAGTATATGCGTAAAGTTGTTCATGGGTTGGGTCGGGCCCTAACAAAATTTTAGACTCGAATTTGGCCCCACTTAAAAATGGGTTTAATTTTTTGTTCAAACCCAGCCCAAATTATAGATGATAAACCTAGTCTAGGCCTAACTTGACCCGTATTAATTTTTTTTAAAAATAATTTTATTATATAAAATAAATTTTAAAAATATAATATATCAAATAATTAAATACACTAAAAATATTAAAAATAATAGTTCGCAACAAATTGAAAATACATTAAAAACATTGAAACAAATATTTCCCAACAAATTTTTAAAAGACATGTATCCGGGCGGAGCTCGTGCTAAAAAAATTTACTCGAGACATGGCCCGTTTAAAAAACGGGTCTCATTTTTTTATTCAAACTCATATTTTGTACTTATATTTTTATCCAAATTTTTCAAGCCGATCAATAGGTCCGGCACATTCACAGCTCTTTATACACGTACATAAAAGCAAGTCCCACCTAGAATGTAACGTGTGGAAGGAACTGACACTGTGCAGCACAAGAACCATGTAAAACACCAACAGGCCCACCCTAATACTAATGTCATTGCATCTCCATTTCCACAACATTGACATTGCTGTCCGTGAATCAAACTGTCAATGTTCCCCATTAATTAGCAATTATCCCATTAAACTAATATGGTCTAATTTTAAGATTTCGAGTTTTAACATTATAAATAAATAAATAATTGAAAGAATTTAACCTTCCAAAGATTTATTAGTTTAAGATCAAAGGTTTATCTAAAATTTAAGAAGATTTGAAAAAAAAAAAGACTCATTTAAAATACGGGTCGAGTTCAGATTTGAATATGTTAGTTTTATATAGACTTAATATAACATTTAGTACTTAAACTCGACCCTTTTTTCTTAATTTGGTATCTAAACTTTTTTTAGATTCAATTGGTACCTAAGTTTATTAAATATTATAAAAATTACGCAAAACACTAATGTTGTTAAAATTTTTTTTTGTTATAGTACAAAAATATTGTCAGTTAGAGGAAATTCATGTTAAAAAATAAGTTTTGAGCTATACTTAACGAATTAATATTAAATAAAATTTTTTTTAAAAAACCACAAATTGAAAGAAATTCATTGTTTTCAATTAATAAAATAAATAATTAATTAAAATTAAAAATAATTGAACATATAAAATACAAAAAATATCATATCATCTGTCACATGTTAGTCATGCATTGATTATTTTTGCTACACTCATAAAAAGAAACATCTGTCACATGTTAGTCATGCATTGATTATTTTTGCTACACTCATAAAAAGAAACATTGTTAGTAGATTGGAGTAATTTGTAAAACGTAGGACAAGTACCAAATCGAACAAAAAAAGATTAGGTACCAAATTAGGAAAAAAAAGTCAAGTTCATGTACCAAATTGGACCCCATAAAAGTTTAAGTACCAACTTAAGAAAAAGTGTCAAGTTTAAGTACCAAATTGGATAAAAAAAAATTGAAGTACCAAATTAAAAAAAAAAAATCAAGTTCAAGTACCAAATGTTATATTAAGCCTAAAGACATATGGCAAAATCTTAGCTCCCTTTGTGGAGTTGTAATCCATCAAATAATTATCTGTCAAATTATTAAGTGTTATTTAATAAATTCAAAACAATAATATGTATAGACGTAAAATAAACTTCGTTTAACCATTGACAAAAATCTAACTTGATTCAACTTTAAATAGGTTCTTATCATATCTGTTTTTTTTATACAATGTCTAAAATTATTTATAGTCTTTTCCTAACCCTTAAATTAGAAGATAATACAATTCAGTACACACAAACTTACGTTATCTAATACTGACAACAATATTAATATTAATTAAACTAAGACTCGATCGAGGCAATCCGGTAAGCAAGAAGGTAAACAAAAAGACAAATAATTAATTGAAATTTGGTGGGATCTTAATATGAAAAATTTCCCCCCAAACACAAAATTCAAATAAAGATATGTCCAAAATAATATCTTCTCAATTAAATTGAATCTCAAATCAACCGTCCATCATGGTTTGACAAAATAAGAAAATAGACCCATAAATAACCGTATGTGCCCATCATATCAAAGCACATACGTTATTACATTACAACTACTTCTATTGCTATAAAACCCACTCCTCCCGATTCAACACTCTAGTGTTTTTCCAGTTCTTCTTACAATTTTAATGGCGGGGAGATGGGCCACGTCAGCTTTCCGGTGGGTATTTTCGGACTTAATATCGGTTCGGCGGTGGCCGATGCGATGGGGTCATGTGGAGTGGCCTCAACTTAGTCGTTTCAGCTTTTCGATCGTGGACGACGTCGTTTGGAGTCTGATCACGGCTTTTGAGTCCGTCGCTTTGGTTTCTATGCTCTGCTTCTTTTTTCTGTTTTGCGGCTGTACTTTCTGAGAAGGAGAAAAAGAAAATTACTAGGATTGTGGATTGCCGGAATGTTTGTCGGAATTTGACGACAGCTGAGAGGTTCTTATGTCGGATTCCATCAATGGCGGAGGTCTCGAGGTTGTTCGTTTCGTTAGTAGACGACCACGTGACCTTATCGAGTGAGGTGCACGTGGTAAATGTTGCAATTTTGTCTTTTATTATTATTTTCTTTTCCTTCTTTTAAGTTTTAAATTTTATTTTGAAACAAAAAAAAAAAAAAACATGTAGTAATTTCTTTACTATTATAATTTTATGCAATATGTGATTTATATATTTTACATAAAATCAAGTATATATTTAATGTGCAAATTGATGGAATGGGTTAAATTTATTAAAATATTTTTAAATTTGACGACTAATTTAAATTATGGAATTAATTTGATAAAAATAAAATAATTTAGTATGAGACGATTGAGTCTTAGTTCGATTGGCATGTGTATTATTATAAATGCAAGAACATATCGGTTCAAGTGTATTGAAATACATTATTTCCCTATTTAAAAGTTGAGGAAGAACTATATGTAATTTTAAACATTATATCGAAAAAAGTAGATATGATAAGAACTTATGATGAGATTAATGTTAAAAAATATGCAAAATTTTTCAAAACTCTGAATTTATAAAAATAAATAGAAATTTGATAATTTTTTAATTCCTTTTATAAAAACAAACTTTTACTAAAAATTTACTTTTTTTTTTTATTTGTAAACATGGGTGGATGTACAGTAACATTAGGAAAGTGTAAAGAAGGCTGGAGGCATAAATGTAATTTTCAATAATTAAAGGTGTGATTGGTTACCACACAATAATTATACTTTCATGAATTTTAATTTTTTAAATATGTTTAATTAATAAAAATGAAATTTAGAAGATTGATGTTAATTATTTTGTGTAATCACTTCATTTTTTAGTACTTACACTTAATTAAGCATATCTCACTAATTATCATTCAGCATAATGGTTTATTTAATTTTCTAATTTTATAAAAAAATTATTTTAATTTATTTCTTTTTAATTTTTAAATTTGTATTTTTTTTTGTTAAATTACCTTAAAATCGATGAAAAAGTTAATGTTTTTTAAACTTTATTAATGTGACATACACGTAAATTGTTTCTTGGGTGACACGTTTGCATTTAATTAATTTTTTAAAATTTTAAAAATTCCAAAAAAATATAAAAATTATTTTTGAAAATTAAAAAAATTAAAAAGTATAAAAGAATTTTTTAATATTTTTAAATTTTTAAAAAATTAATTAAATGCCGATATGTCATCCGCGTGGCAATCCACCTGTATGTTACATCAGTAAAGTTAATAAACATTAATTTTTCTATCAATTTTAGGTGATTTGATAAAAATATATATATAAATTCAAAACCTAAAAGGCGTCCTAATATATCACATGTGTAGTTAGAAATAATTACAAAAAAAATTAATTACTTGATAACCTTTCCTTTTTTTCTTTTCTTTTCGAATATTAATCTTATTATAAGTTTTTATCGTACATATTTTTTTTGGTACAATGAATAGAGTTATCTATAGTCCTTTCTCAATCCTTAAATAAGAAGATAATGTGCTTCAACACATCTAAACTCACATCCTCTATATAGATAACAATATCGATATCAATCGAGTTAAAACTTAATATAGTTTTCTCAATATAATAAAATTGCTTTTTATTTTACTGAGATAAATAAAGTAGAAGTTTGTTTGTTTTTTTTTTTTTTTCCTTTTCTCCTTAATCAAAGGCAGTGAATCAGGGGGTTGTCATGTGATTTGGGGATTTGTGACAACAAAACAAAGGGGGTGTAAAGTAATGCATTTTTAACAAAATAAAATATATTTAAAAAGTTAAGCAGTTATGGGCCAATTCATTTAAATTGAAAGATATAATTGGGCCAAGCCTGAGGCCCAACATCTTCGCTATTTAAAAAAAATTGTTTATTTTTTCCCTAAATTATATAGTTGGTGATGTAATTTTTATAAGTTTCCATTTTGAGTATCGAAAAATTTTGCGATATGGACTTGTTATTACATACTTTTATCATTTTAGTCATCTATCGTTAATATTAACTTAAAAATTAATTTTGTGTTTTTTCAAAAAAAAAACTTAAGTTTTTAATATTCAATTGCTGAGAAAAATTCGAATTTTTCACTTATATGTAACTCAATATTAGGGAAAAACTCAACTTATTCCCTATAAAACCAAGTTTTTTTTTGTTTAATCGAAAAAAATAAAATTAATTTTAAAAAAATAAAAGAAGTTAAAAAGATAAAATGACATTTCTCTGTAAAAATTCTAAGTTTTCCTTAAAAAAAATTTAAAATTAAACCTGGGAGAATTGAAAAGGATAAATAGATTTTTCCTATAAAAACTCAAGGATTTTGATATAAAAACCCATGTAATTGTTAGAAGGGAAAGGATTGTATGAAACAGTGACGCCACATCATCTGTATCCCTTTTTCAATAGTTTTATGCCACATCAGCATTTTCATCCTGAATTTTAGCATTTTTATCCTGAAAAAAAATCAAATCCAAATTAAAATCCTGAAATTTAGGATAAGAATACTGATGTGGCATAAAACTATTGGAAATGAATAATATCTCATTTTCATACAATCCTTTCTCAAACGGGAAAAACACAAATACAAAGGAATACTACACTCACACACTTTATTCAACAAGTAATATAAAGTTGTTCTACCACTGAAAATAACTAAAATACAGCTGAAAAATAACAAGTAATGCTGCCAACAATTCCTAAGAATAGTATCCACTAACAACAATAAACCTGTTGAATAGGCCTACCACACATGAGTGACAGATTTATTGAAACAAACGACAACCAACTTTGACTCTTTCTAACATTACCTTCCCAAAAACTAATACTGCAAGCGATCAATTTAAAGTTGGAGGAATAAGGTCTCCTTTATTACGAGGCATCCATCGAACAAACTCCAGGGAGTTTCCTTAACTTCTGAAATGTCGAAAATTTTGAGAGACTTTGTGAACAAATCAACAACTTGATCTTCACTTGTACAGAAAACAAGATCAATCATACCATCTTTTGTAAAATCCCTCGAAAAATGATATTTCACATTTTTATGTTTGTTTCTCTTATGTATAACTGGATTCTTTGACAATTTAATGGCTGAATTGCTGTCACAAAAAATTATTATTGCTTCTTGCTACATGAATTGAAGTTGTTCAAGAATCTTCCCCAGCCAAGTAGCTTGACAAGGACTTGATGAAGCAGCCACAAATTTAGCTTCTATTGTTGAAAAAAGTAACTATAGATTGTTTCTTTGACGGCCATGAGACAACTATTGAACCAAGCCTGAATACATAGCTTGAGGTGTTTTTTCGGTCTTCAATATCACCAACATAATCAGTGTCAGTGAAACCAAATAACTCTAAGCTTCCTTCTTTCTTGAAAAACAATCTGAGAGACGCGGTTCCCTTCAAATAGTGTAAAATATGCTTAACCGCCTGAAGATGTTTCTCAGTAGGGTTCTGCATGTATCTATTAATGAGACTACCACCATCCATGATGTCTAGCCTTATTGTTGTTAGGTACATTAGACTCCCCACAATTTGCTTGTACATGGCACAGTTCACTTCCCTTCCATCTGAGATTTTTGGTAAGTTTTAATCCAACTTCTGCTGGTGTAATGATCGAGTTACAATCCTTCAACTAAAATTTCTCCAAGATCGTCTGCACATATTTCTTTTAGCAAACAAAGATACCAACAACAAATTGATGAACTTAAATGCCTAGTAGTGCATTAACCTGAGAAACGTCATTTCAAATTCATGCATCATGGATTGTTTAAATGTCTGCATCATGACACCATTATTCCCTGTGTAACTGAGAGCATCTCTACATACAAACACACCAAAAGTGGTTATGTTCATATAGACACTTTGTAAAACCTTCTTTTAGAAAATAGGCTTCAATTCTACTGTACCAAGCTCGAGGAGCTTGTTTTAATCTGTATAAAGCGTTCTTCAGTTTATATACTTTATGCGCACAATTAGATTTCACATATCCAAAAGGTTGGTCAATAAAAACTTGTTCTTAAATATCACTATGCAAGAAGGCAGACTTCACATCTAACTGATGGATAGGCCACGGTTTTTGAGCTACTAATGCAATCACCAACCGAATTGTATCTAGTCTCGCAACTGGCGCGAATACCTCATTGTAGTCAACTCCAAACTCTTGTTTATAGCCTTTTGCTACTATACGTGTTTTGTATTTTCAACACCACCATCTTTGTTCATTTTTGTTTTGTAAACCCACTTGATGCCAATAGTGTTATGGTATTTGGGAAGACTTGCTAACTCCCAAGTGTGGTTTTTTTCAATTGCCTCCATTTTAGCGTGGTTTCTCTCCATTTTTCTCTGTTTTACCGCTTCATCAAAAGTAGTTGGATCATGTTAGCTTGATTAATCAAATCGAAATTGTTAAGAGGGGGTGAATTGACCTTTTAAAAATTGGTGGAAGCAAAGAGAGAAAATGAAACAATGAACACAAAGAATTAGAGCGGTTCACTAATTTGTTCAACTTTTGAGGACAAGGTTTAATCTTACAACTCTCTTAAGACATCTACCCAAATCATAAGATAAACCCTCTCAGAGAATTACAAAGAAGCAAATTAAAAAATAATCCTCACACGATCAAAGTGTTTGCCACTTAAGCACAAATAAACTATAATACACTTGACCTAAGGAATGAAAGTAAAGGATCACAAGTGTATACAAGAAAATTATGGAAGTATTTGGCACAAAGGTTGTTTGATTGATGATTTTGCTTGAATATTCTTTCTTGTTGTTGTAGGAACTTTAGAAACTGGTATTTATACCCTCTAATTGATTTCCAATCGTTGAGGTTGTTGTGATAGTTAATAGAGCCATTGGGATGTGAAAACTAGAGCATTTAATACACCTGCAATATCGAGTATCGATACCAGATAAAAATGTGTCAATATTTTTTTTTTTTTGTAATAAATGCTAAATTCAGTGGCCGTTGGAGTTTAAATATCGATATCAGGAGTATTTTATGAAAAGATATCAATACAGTATCAATACTTAGTAAATTTTGTTAGAAACAAAATGCCATTTTGGTATCATTTATTTGAAAAGTATTGATATTTCAAAATTACCTTGGCCAAAAGTATTTCTGACTTGTTTGAAAGGTATTTTGACTTGATAAAATAATAAATGACTTTGTTACTTAGTCAAAATCATTTTAAATTGATTTTAAAATTGTTATAAAAATTTTCTAAGTGTTCAAAATAGATATTCAAAATTTTATCTCTTAGACTTCAAATTGAAAATTCATTTTGTCAATTTTGTTAAATTTTAAGTTTTATTCAAAAAAAAAAAATTCAATTTGTTATATTAAAATCTTTTATCAAATAAAGCTTGGTTTAATACATAACTATCAACAAACAAAGCGAAATGAGCTAATAGATCATTACTTTGATCTACTCCGGACACCTTATAATATCTCATCCATATTGGCCTTTGTCGATGATGATGGGGGCGCTCATCATGTGTTTCTACGGCTTCGGGATTAGGCTGATCCTCCTCCTCTTCAATAAGGTCAGAATTGTTATCAGTTGAATTATGTTGTTGGTTTTCTTCAAACTCAACTGGAATTGGTGTCACAACTATAGCTGAATCATTCTAAGGCCAAAACTTTTCTTCATCAAACACTACATCACGACTGATTATAATCACAGTTGATTACATTTTACTCTTTTATCATCAAGCTTTATTCTCTTCTGATCTGGAACATAGCATATGCAATACACCTAAAAATTTTGAAGTAATCAACCGTCGGTCTTCGTCTACACCAAGCCTCTTTGGGAGCCATATTCAAAACAGCAAGTGTGGGACTTCTATTCAAGAGATGGACACTCCAGCGTACTGCTTCTGGCTAGAACTACTTTAGGATTCCACTTCTTCATGTTAGACTTCGAACCATATTGAGGATGGTTCGGTTCTTCCTTTCACATACACCATTTTGTTGTGGTGTATAGGCTACAATAAATTGCCTACGGATCCCATGCTTCGTACAAAAATCATCAAACACAGTAAAATTATAATCACCTCCATGATTAGTACGCAGAACTTTAATCATACTACTCATCCACCCACACTTTTTTACTAAAATCATCTATAAATGTAATTAGATATTGTTTACCTTCATTGGATGGCGAGATTGGACTATAGATTTGGATGGACTAAACCAAATTGTTCCTTAGCTCTCCATTCCTTGCCTTGTGAAAACTGAGCTCGATGTTGTTTGCTGACAACACAATCTTCATATATTCCTAATGGAATTGTGATTGGAGGAAACCTTTCCACCATCTTCTTTTGGTGTAGTGTCCACAAGCCACCGAAATTAAGATGGCCATATTTGAAATGCCAAATCCATGCTTTCTCCTTTAATTTTGTCACATAATAAGCATGATCTAGATCATGAAGATTAAGGGGAAACATCCTGTTTTGCATCATATTAACTAAAACGAGTAAGTTCTGCTGTTGATCATAAATCTTGCAAATTCCATCTTTAAATGCAATTTCATACCCCTTCTCAAGTAATTATCCCACACTCAAAAAGTTAGTCATCAAAGCAGACATATAATACATCATTAATAACTTGCATTTTCTCATTTGAAGGGACTTTGATAGTACCTTTTCCCATGACTGAAATGGTAGAATCATCTCTAAGCTTCACTTTGGGGCGATAAGTATTATCAATTGATGAGAAAGTTTCCTTGTTGTCGCACATATGATTGCTACAACCTGTGTCAAAGTACCATAAATTTGATGAAGGCACCTATTTTTCATGACATATCATTAGAATCATCTTTTATTCTTGCATCTCTTCTTCATTTGCTGCTGCAAAATTTGTTGCCTCCAAAATCGACCGACATTGGTCCAACATTCAAACTTGTAGTGTCTATCCTTGTGGCATCTAAAACATTCAACTTTTGATTTGTCTACTTGCCTTGGCTTTGAACTAGTCGAATATCAACCTCGACCCTTTCTTTATGCAAAATCTGATGAAGAACCTTCAATTTTTTTATTGTCAAAACTACTGTGATAATGAAATCCTCTTCCTCTCCCTCTACTATGATCATGACCTTTTGAATCAATAGCTGCTTTCAAGGTTTGTTCCTCGTTGTCTTGGTGTTGAAATTTTAGTTCATGAACCAGTAAAGAACCTTGCAACTCATCAATTGATAGTTCTTCAACATCACTGGCTTTTCCAATGGCATAAGCAACAAAAATGAATTTTGGTGTCAAAGATCGAAGAAATTTTTCAACAATAGCACCATCTTTCATTTTATCACCCTGAATTTGCATCTTATTCACAATTGCCATCATTCTTGAAAAATAATAAGTGATCGGCTCCCCTAATTTCATTCTTAGTTTTTTGAACTCCGTATGAAGAGCATAGAGCTGCTGACTCTTTGCTCTCATTGAAACTTGATACTTCTTCTTCACAGAATTCCATATCTACTTGGAAGTATCCTTGTTAAAAATCGTCTCCATGATGGACCTGTCTATTGCTTGAAACAGGTAGTTCTTCGCTTTGAGATCTTTCAACTTTGTTGCTTCATAAGTTGTTTGTTGTATTGCTGTCAGAGGTGCTCATTCTTCAGGTTCAATAATTCCAGAAGAAACAACATCCCAATATTCTTTGGATCGTAGAAAATTTTCCATTAACATGCTCCAATGGTCATAATGACAATCAAAGCGAGGGGTTGCCGGTTGGATAAAATGTGAATTTATAGTCATAACTATTGCTACAAAAATAGTAATTAAACCTTCTTTTCCTTATGTGTTTTAACTCTCAACTCACACTCTTGCTAACCTGTCTTTGACACCACTTTTACAGTGGAGAAAATAAAAATACAAAAGGAATACTACACTTACACACTTTATTAATGAGCCTTTACATAAGTTGTTCTATAACTAAAAATAGTTGAAAAATAGCAACTAATTGAACCAACTCCTAAAAATAGTATCCACCAATAACAATAAATCTATTGAATAGGTCTACCATACATGAGTGACAAAATTATTGAAATAAACAACAACAAACTTTGACTTATTCTAACAGTAATTTATTGTAAAACCCCAAGTTTTTCCTTCCCTTCTACAAAGGAAAAAATAATTCTAAAAAAGAAATTAAATAAAGAAAATTAAAAAGATAAAAATAGTTTTTCTACCCAATTTTTCTCCAAAAAAAAAAAACCCAGGTTTTTCTCTTATTGCAAAGAAAAACTAAAATTAATTCTTCAAAAAAGAAAAAAATGAAATTAAAAAGATAAATTGAGTGAACAAAATGAAAATTTACCAAAGTTGAGAGACTAAATTGAGTGTATGTAATAGAAAATTAATGGCGAGTGATTAAAATGATAAAAGCATGTTACGTCAGTGCTTGTATTGCAAACTTTTTTTTTTAGTGTCCAAAATGAAGGCTTATGAAAGTTGGGTGACCAACTGTGTAGTTTACCCTTTCTTTTAGGCATAGTTTTTTAAGGATTAAATCATTTTATCGGGGTTTGAATTTGGTAACTACTTCCACATTGGGGTTTGGATTTTTTTTTTGTCTAAGTTAATCCTTAAACTTGAAAACTGTTCCTACATTTGGGGCCTGAATTCTAAGGTTTTCAAGGAAATATCAAGAGCTAACTTGGACAAAAAAATCAGCTCCCAATGTGGGAACAATTGCTAAGTTTAGGCTCCAATATGGAAGATTGCCAAGTTTAAGTACTAACTTGGACAAAAAAAAAGTTTTGGTTCCAATGTGAAAACAATTTCCAAGTTCAGGCCATAGGCAAAAGTCATAGTCAACGAGGTCCACTTTGGTGAGGTGCTAATAACACTACAATTAATCTTGTACTATACTTAAGTTGTGGATTTAGTCTAAATCTCCAATTTGATCATTTTTAGTACCTATAAATTTTTTTAAAATTTGAAATTTCAATCCTAATTCAAACAATAACCACAAAATCCATTAATCAAAATGGTGTGACTTTTTTTGCAAGTAGTTTATAGAATAGTAAGTTGACATGACATTACACACATGATAATTTATTTGTTGCATAAAAATTTAGAAATTATTATGAATATCTTATTAAGTGGATGTCCATCAAGATCAAGATAAGTTTTGATGTACTTTAAATTCTAATAGTCATAAGAAGTAGATTTTTACTTCATTTATACTTCTTATGCCTATAAACAAAGACTTTGGAGAAGCTTTGTAAATATTCCCATTGATCAATAAAATACGTTCTCTGTTTTGCTCTCATATTTTCGTTGTTCTTTACTTTTTGTCTTTTTATTTTATAACACGTTATCGACACGATTCTATTTTATTTCATAATACAGTCACTCTAAATCTGCTGCTCAAGTTGTTGTCGATTGCCTTCTAGAGCTATTGCAATTTCAGTCTTCAATTGAGGCTCGCGAGCTATAGGTAATCATTATGCAAATAAATTTATATAATCCTTACGTGGGTAATGACGATGATGTTAAATATCTTCAGGTATATTTTACTATGATTTATTTATTATATCATGTTTATTATAATTGGAGACTAATCATGACAAACATTAAATAGATAGATTCCGATTTGAAATCCATGCATGTTTGCGATGGTGATTATGAAATAAATAATCAATGGAGGCATTTAGAAGTCTGTCCTACTAGATTTCTTGCATTTCCCGAAGGGAATGCAAACATAAAGAAAATAAAATATATAATCATGAACCACTAAAAGTGGGAACATAATAATAAATAAGAGAACAATGAGAGTTCTCAAGATAACTCTTCAAAGGGTAAAGATAACTTATGTTACTAATGTGATATGAAATATTATTGGTCACATATGTGGTGTATGCCCAAATATTTTGTTTCTGTTAATATTCTTTGAGGAAGGATATGAGAATGTAGTAATGAATTCTATCATTACAGATAGAAAATATTTATTTTATTTGGTACTAAAACAAACAAATATTATTCCAATATTTGGGAGTACAAAATTAGTCGAAAGCTCCAGAAGAGCTAATATATTAATATCTTGTGATGGTTAATCCATTGGTTTTAAAATATATTTATAATGGATCTCATATTGAGATTGTAAACGAGGAAAATGTTATATTTCATATAAATTACTGCTGCTATAAATATATATTTTGAAAGGATGAAAAAAGGGAGGATTGAGTTTTTGATTACTCTTGTTATTAAATTGAATTGACTGTGACTATCTTTGTGATATTCTTTTGTCATCATCCCCATTAAGGGATTGAAAGTAAAATATTTGACTATGAACTATCTATTTATGAGCAATAGAATATGGTAATTTTATCTAAAGCTTGTTATGGTTGGATGCACTAGAAGTTGCAAGTTTTTTTTTTTAAACTGTGAGTATAACTCTACAGTATTTAAAATAAGTTCTCAATTAAAATTACGTGGAAAAATATTACTGACGAGAACTTACAAGAGAGAAAACTTATACCTGTTGTACACCTAGAAAATAAGATCCACTCTCAAAGTCTTCTATTAATAGATTTTTATTGGATTCAAAGTCCACTATTAGAGTTTAATTTGCTTACTTCTTGATAAAATCGTCAAGACTCAATGCAAAAAAAAAAAAAAAAAAGATTTTGACATATTCCCTTAAGTAAATATTATATATAATTGTTTGGAATTTATATTTATTTTGTTGACTGAGTGACATTATAGACTTCACATTGATTTAAACATTTCCAGTAGTAAATGTCACAATATTACTTATATGTGAATACAAAGTAAAATGAATGACAATAAGATTACCAATTTGTCACAATTTATATTGACATTATTAGTACAATTGAAATGCATATTAAAGTAAACTAGAAGTTTACTGATACAAATATATTTACTATTTGACGTGACCAGTTAGACCATCCTGAATAATATATGATGAGAAAATTAATTGAAAATTTATATGGATATTCATTAAAGAATCAGAATATTCTTTAATTTAAAGAATTCTCATTTATTGCTTGTTCTCAATAAAAATTGATTCTTAGGAACTCACTAGCTAAAGTTGAGATTTAATATCTTACATTTCTGAAATAAATATGGGTTCATTCATCCACCATGTGGATGGTTTTGATATTATATGATTTTGGTGGATGCATCTACAAAATAATCACGTATATGTTATCCACTTGCAACTGTCGTTTCCAAGATTGTTTAGTTATATAATTAATTTTAGATTATGCAATTAAGACAATTCATGTTGCTAATACTAATAAGTTTATATCTTAGTCTTTTATTGATTGAGTTTGAAAAACTTTTGTAAAAATTTGTTATTTATGTGCATAATGGTTTAGAGAAATTAGTGATTGAATGCCTCGGTTAATGTCTAAATCATTACTTATGAGAACTAAACTTCTTATTTCAACATGAGATTATGTTGATTTACGTGTTGTACGCATCACACTAATAAGTTATAAATACTCCCCATTACAATTGATTTTTGATCAAGAACTAAATATTTCTCATCTTTGAATTTTTGTATGTGTGTATATATTTTAATTGCTCCACCACAACAAAAATGAGTGAATACTTAAAGAAAGTTGAGAATATATATTAATTCCGAGTCTCCTTGTATTATTATATGTTTTAAATGTATTAGAGATTCAATTATGACATGATTTGTGATTACTATTTTGATTTGATAGTTTTCCTAACATTAGGGGGAGAGAAATAATAACTTATAAAGAGTTAGGGGAGAGAGTAATTTGAACCAAAAGTTCAATAAGGATAACTCATTACAAGTTCCAAATATAAAATTCTCATAAAAGAAAATAATAAGTTTAAACGGTCATATAGTGAAGGCAGGTGCTCCAAAAGAGACTAAAGACATAGCTAATAAGTAAAACTCCAAAAGAGATTCAGGTACCTGAAACTGAAGATTAAAATAAAGAAAATAAGTTATGTCAATTTGAGAAAATGTCAAACCGATAATAAAAGTGGTCGACAATGGTTTTGCATGTAATATTATTGTTGAAATAATGAAATAAAAGGAGAATCTTGAATAAATCTATTGGGAAATGTAATATGGAATAGATTGGTCAAAATAGAAAGACGCAACTCAAATTTGTGGAGTTTTTTGACCAGCAGTCCAAATACCTAAAAGTATAAAGCCAGTGAGGGTACAAATGAAGCAGTTTTGTAAAAGCGGAATAAAAATATGAAGTTTTTCGCTATGTCCTAGCATTGATTATGAAAAGATATAATATTCTTTTATAGTGGATGCAATAACATTTAGATATATTATTAAACTAGCAGCTCATAAAAGATTTAACTTGCATCTAATAGTTGTTGTTACAACTTTTTATGAATCACTATATAGTAAAGTTTATAATAAAATTCTTAAAGGATTTAAAATTCCATAAGCATATTGAAATTGTCGAAACCATCCTTTTTTGGGAAGGCGGGAATCGAACTTGGGTTTTGAAAATGAAAATAAAACGAGGAGTCGCCACCGATCTTTATTAGGTGTGATCGGATCACCTTTGTTTTAATAAAACATTTTGATTTACTAAAACAATGTTTTTGGTCTACGAAAATTTGAGAAAACAGGTTCGGGAGTCGGTTACGTGCGAGGAAGGATTAGCACCCTCGTCACGCCCAAAATTGGTACCAAATTGATTATTTAGTGCCTTGATGTCAAAAAATTTGAAAAGTTTTGAAAATATGATCCTTTTTAAAAGAACATGAACAAATCGGAAGTGGATGATAAGACATTCTTATTTTCAAGAGATAAAATGTCGTACTCAGTAAGTTAGGGCACAACATTTTAAACTCTCGAAATTGAGCTTGTCTCTTGACTTTAAAATTCAGATTCGAGTTCGAAGAGGATATCCCATTATTTGACAAATGAGAAACCGGAACTCAGTAAGTTAGAGCTCGATCTCTTAAAATTCCAAATCCGGGACAATGCCTTCGTTTTAAAAATCTTATCTCGGGATAATAAAACATCACATCCAATGCTTTAGGACACGACATTTCAGATTTCCAAGAATAAGCTTTTTGTTTAAAATGTATTTGTTTTAAAAGGATATTCAGTTATTTAGATTAAACGAGAAAATCGAAACCCAATACTTTAGGGTACGATCTCTTGAATTTCTAAGCACGAAATATTGCCTTTGAGAGCGAAAGCAATTTTGTATCGTGTAAAAATTGATGTAACACAAGTTTATAAAAATGAAAAAAACTAAATCATGATATTAACAGGTATAATAATAAATGAATAGTATGAATAGAAATAATAATAATAATAATATGGTTATAAAAACGATAACAAAAATAATAATAATAATAATAATAATCATAATAAAATAGAAATAAAAATGATAGAGTGAGAAGTGATAATAACAAAAATAATAATGGTAGTAACATAAAATAACGATGATGAAAATAATAATATCAATTAACAAACAAAATAATAATAAAATATATACATTATAAAGAAAATATAATGATAGTAATAATAACATAAAGAATGGTGATAATAATACATATATAAATAATATAATAATACTAATAATAAAGATATTAAAAAAAATAACAATGATAAGGTAATAATAATAAGGTAATAATAATAATTGCTAAATAACTAAAGAAATGGGTGAAATTGAAATTAGAATAAAACTAAGGGGGTTAAGACAGAAATAAATTTAAGTGGAAAGGGGATTAGGGACTAAAATGTAACACGCGCCAAACCTGCAAGGACCAAAGGGTTGAATAACCCAGTTCCTGATGTGCAGTGTTTTGCTTGGCTGGGGCGCGGATCACATTAAAAAAGAGGTAAAATATCAGGGCAAAATTGCAAAAAGGAAAAGGCCAAAATGGGCTTTTTTAACTGGCCCTGTAAAGGAAAAGGACCCGATGCGCAAATATCCCTTTTAAGGTACAGGCGCAGTTTCCCCTAGAGCTAAACGGCGTTGTTCAGCTACATATATATATGCCCAAAATTGCCTAAAGAAAATCAGATTTTTTTAACCCTAAAACATCAGCCACAACCTCTCCATCCTCTTAAAAGAAGAAAACCAAGATGCAGCCTTCTCCTTTTTTAGTGGACCGATTGGTCTTCCTCCGGTGTCCGCCGCGTCACCACCGCGTCTGGTGGTTAATGGCACGCACAACAGGCTTTTTAGCCTCCGATTCAGGTAAGATCTCTTTCCTTTTCTTCTTTATTTCGTTTATAAAAGATTTAAAATAACTAAAAAGGTAAAAACAATAGACGATAATGGAAAATAAAATCAAGATCAACCTTAATGCTTCTATTGTGTTTTTTGATTGTTGAAGGTTCGTTCTTTTTTTGAAAGAAAAAAATCCCCCTTACATTGTTATTTCTTCTGTTTTTATATCCGAAAATTGAAAAAAAAAGAAATAAATTACAATGGATTTCTCTTTTTGCTGTTATTGTTTGTCTCGTTTTGCAGGCGTGGGGAGCAAATAGGAGTGAGGGAAGCGGCAGTGTCGATAGTGGAGGCCAGAAGGCTAGTGGAGCGGTAGCATGTGGGGAGGACCCTAGGTGCGGCGCACCTAGGGTTTGTTGGCTGATCTTTTTTTTTTATTATTTATTTTGGTGTTGGGCTATTTTGTTGGGTTTATTGGGTTTATTTGGTTGAGTGGGTTTTGTAATTGGGTAATTTGGGTTGAAAAATAGGTTTGTAAAATGGGCATTTGGATTGCTTTATTTTTATTGTTTTTTTTAATAGGCCCCGGGCAAAATTTGGGTCTTACAGCTGCCCCTCTTTGCTCATTGTCGTGAAACGAGAATAGAAAAAGACAATAGAAGGGCCAATTTTGCCCTGTCTTGGCTAAGCCTTGACTTCTTGGTCCTCGTCTTCTTCAAACAGCTTCAAACTCCACTGTAACTTGTTTCTTTAACCCACTCCACTAGTAATTCTAAGAGATGAGATTTGTAGCTATAGTAGATTTGATTCCACCAACTGCAACTTTAGAGGGATAAGAGTTATCGCTTCAATCTACTTCCTGCAACTTCAGGAATGCCAAATCTGCTATCTTTGATCTGCTTGGAAACAAGATCTGATGTCTTCGATCTGCTCATTATTATATTCGAAAAGACTTCAATCTTCAATCTACTCAATTACCATCTCTAGGGAACAAAATCTGAACTTTTCAATTTACTTCCTTACTATCTTCAGGAAGACTTCAATCTTCAGTCTGCTCCACTATCATCTCTAGGGAACAAAATCTGAACTTCTTGGTTTGCTTCCTTACTATCTTCAGGAAGACTGAAAATACCTCAGCGTGCGACTCGAGGCTCAACTCACCTTTTGCAATATGAGTTGATTTTTTTGAAAAACAGATATTGAAAAATAGAAATTGAAAATACCTCAGCGTGTGACCTGAGGCTCAACTCACCTCTCGCAATATGAGTTGATTTTTTGAAAAATAGAAATAGAAATTGAAAATACCTCAGCGTGCGACCTGAGGCTCAACTCACCTCTCGTAATATGAGTTGATTTTTGAAAACAGAAATTGAAATATAGAAATTGAAAATACCTCAGCGTGCGACCTGAGGCTCAACTCACCTCTCGTAATATGAGTTGATTTTTGAAAAACATATCATCTGGTGGAACTCGGATGTCTTCTTTTTCCTTGGTTCGGAATAGCTATCGTCAAAACTTTTTGCTTTACTGGCGTACCTGTATGTGTCATGCGTGATGTTATCATGATATGCACGTGCTTGTTTTAAATGCTTTTATGCCTACATGATTATGCCATGCACCCTGGGCTTGTTTGTCATATATCTTTTTTCGTTACGACTTTCATGATGACCTGCATTCATTGCCTCGATTCTTGACTTTCTCTTCAGGTTTTGTACCTATCCTCAAGCTTTATGGGTGATCTGCGTTTCTCGTATATCACTCTTTTTCTTCCTGCTGAACTTTGTCCTTGCTTTGAGGCTCTTGTACTTACCAAATTCTCATCCAGGTAATGTTTAACATTCCTTTTGTTTAGAGTATGTCATTTCACTGTTTATCATTTAAATGGACCACACACAAGATGCATGAAAATGACACAGTAGGTATGAAAGGGATATATTTTCTCAAAAGCAATACAAGGAACAGTTCAATAAAGAACATTATAAAGAAAGAAAAGCAGATTCAATTGTCACAAATGCTCTAGATATCCCGCGTATGAACTTTCCACGTTTCTTCATCCTGGATCTTTTCAAGTAAAGCTTCTTGTGTAGAAGATTTTGAGCTTCCGAGTCTGCTTTAAATATTAATCTCACCATTCGGCTTCAAATCGCCCTTGCGTCTTAAACCCAAATCTGCTTCATTAGGACGCCCTTTCGGGTTTTCATCCTAAACCTTTTTGTTTATCAAGACGCCCTTTTCGGGTTTTCATCTTGATCTCCCCCCCTTTTTTTTAGGCATAGTATTTCTTCACAGCATCTGAGTTCACTGGATTTGGTATCTCTTTCCCATCCATCTCAGTGAGAATCAAAGCTCCACCCGAGAAGGCCTTCTTTACGACATATGGTCCTTCCCAATTCGATACCCATTTTCCTCGAAAGTCTTTTTGTATTGGGAGAATCTTTCTCAGCACGAGTTCTCCTTCGCGAAATTCCCTCAGTCGCACCTTCTTGTCATGGGCTGTGATCATTCCCTTCTGGTACATTTGTCCATGACAGATTGCTTTCAAGCGTTTTTCTTCGATCAGATTTAGTTGGTCATATCGAGCTTGAACCCATTCTAATTCTTCTAGTTTTGACTCCATTAAGACTCGTAAAGAGGGGATCTCAATTTCGATGGGCAGCACAGCTTTCATTCCATAGACCAGAGAGAAAGGAGTTGCCCCTGTAGAGGTCCGCACACATGTGCGATATGCATACAAAGCAAATGGTAGCTTCTCGTGCCAGTCTTTATATGTCTCAGTCATTTTCCCAATAATCCTCTTAATATTTCTGTTAGCAACTTCCACCGCTCCGTTCATCTTTGGGCGATAGGGTGAGGAATTATGATGCTTTATTTGAAATTGCTCGCATACTTCTTTCATCATCTTGTTGTTCAGATTTAAAGCATTATTTGAAATAATTTTCTCAGGCAAACCATATCGACATATGATTTCCTTTTTTAAGAATCTGCAAACTACAGCCTTCGTCACATTAGCAAACGAAGCGGCTTCTACCCATTTTGTGAAGTAATCTATGACCACAAAAATGAATCGATGTCCATTAGAAGCTTTTGGGGAAATTAGCCCTATAACATCCATGCCCCACATAGAAAAAGGCCATGGAGAAGTCATGACATGAAGGGGCGAAGGTGCTGCATGAATTTTATCGCCGTAAACTTGACATTTGTGGCACTTTCGTACGTAACTAATACAGTCGCTTTCCATCGTCAGCCAGTAATAACCGAGTCTCATAATCTGCCTAACCATAGTGAAACCATTGGCATGCGTTCCACAAATTCCTTCATGGATATCTTCAAGTATTTTTTTGGCTTCAACAGTATCCACGCATCTCAAGAGCACTTGATCTTTTCCTCTTTTGTACAGGATATCCCCATCAAGGACAAATCCTACTGCCATTCTTCTGATTGTTCTTTTGTCGTTCTCGTTGGCTTGCTCGGGATACCTTTGATTCTTGACATATTCTAAGATATCATGGAACCATGGCTGTCTATCTGCCTCTTTTTCAATGCTAAAACAATGTGCAGGGACCTCATATATGCTCATTTGGAGAGGCATTATTTTCGTTTCTCGGTTCACTTTGAATATTGAAGCCAAAGTGGCTAGGGCATCAGCCAATTGGTTTTCTTCTCGTGGGAAGTAATTAAAAGTTACTTCTTCAAATTCTTTGGTCAGCTTTGCCACGAGATCGCGATATTTGACTTACTTTGAATCTCTCACTTCCCAATCTCCACGGATTTGGTAAATCACCGGGGCTGAGTCTCCGTATACCTCTAAGATTTCTATGTCTCGTTCAATAGCTGCACGAAGTCCCATGATGCAAGCCTCATATTCCGCTACGTTATTGGTACAGAAGAAATTTAATTTGGCTGTGAATGGGTAATGATTCCCTTCTGGTGACACTAAGACTGCTCCAATCCCATGCCCCAATGCGTTTGAGGCACCATCAAAGCTCATCTTCCATGATTTCTCTTTCGATGATTCACATTCTTTTTCTGTAATGCACATCAAGTCTTCATTTGGGAAATCAAATCTCAATGGCTCGTATTCCTCTGTCGTAAGAGTTGCTAAGAAGTCAGCTATTGCGCTCCCTTTTATCCACTTTTGATTCACATAATGATGTCGTACTCCGATAGTAGGATCTGCCATCGTGCCATTCTTCCTGAGAGTGCAGGTGATTCATCGTGTACTTTATTGGGTCCAGTTTTGAAATTAACCACGCTGTATGATACAGCATATATTGTCTGAGCCTTCGAACTACCCAGACCAAAGGACAACAGAATTTTTCAATTGACGGGTACTTTGCTTCATACTCTGTAAACTTCTTGCTGAGGTAGTAAATCGCCCTTTCTCTTTTCCCTGACTTGTCATGTTGCCCCAGTACGCAACCCATTGAGTTTTCAAACACAGTCAGATACAATATTAACGGTCTCCCGGAAATTGGCGGTACTAGCACCGGGGTTAAACAAATACTGTTTTATCTTGTCAAAAGCCATTTGACACTCCTTATTCCATTCTCCAGGATTGTGTTTTCGAAGGAGTCGAAAAATTGGGTCACATTGGTTGGTAAGTTGAGCAATAAATCGAGCGATGTAGTTCAACCTCCCTAAAAATCCTCTAACTTCTTTTTGTGTCAGTGGAGGTGGTAGTTCTTGTATGGCTTTTATCTTATCTGGATCAACCTTAATACCTCTCTCACTGACAATGAAGCCTAGTAATTTTCCCGAGGTAGCCCTAAATGTGCACTTGGCTAGATTAAGCTTCAGCTGGAACTTTCTTAATCTTTCGAACAATTTCCTGAGGTTCCCAATATGCTCTCTCTCCCCCCGAGATTTGGCAATCATATCATCGACATAATCTTCTATTTCTTTATGCATCATGTCATGGAACAACATCACCATTGCCCTCTGATATGTTGCCCCAGCATTCTTCAATCTGAATGGCATTACCTTATAGCAGAACGTTCCCCACATTGATACGAATGTAGTTTTCTCCATATCCTCGGGGGCCATCTTTTCTAATTATAACCCAAAAATCCATCCATGAAAGAAAATAACAAATGTTTTGCTGTATTATCCACCAACGTGTCAATGTGTGGTAAAGGAAAATTATCCTTAGGGCTTGCTTGATTCAGATCGCGATAATCTACGCACATTCGCACCTTTCCGTCTTTCTTCGGTATTGGGACTGTATTAGCTACCCATTTTGGATATTTTTAGAGACTTGTAAGAAGCCAGCATCAAATTGTTTCTTGACTTCTTTTTTATCTTTAACAGCATTTCAGGTCTCATTCGTCTTAGCTTCTCTTAAATAGGTTTGCATTCTGGTTTCAGTGGGAGCTTATGGACCACTACATCCTCGCTCAATTTTGGCATGTCCTAATATGACCATGCAAATACATCTTTGTACTCATGAAGCAAGGCGATCAAGTCATGTTTGGTGTTCTCTGAAATGGAGGTCCCAATTTTCATTTCCTGCCTCTTTTCTTCATCTCCCAAATTTACTGTCTCAACAGATTCTTGATGGGGTAGAATCTGTCTATCTTCTTGTTCTATCATCCTTAGTAAGTCAGGGGATGAGACATAATCTTCAGCATTTTCCTAAACTTCGAATTCTCCTAAACAGATAGCTTTCTCGAAATCAATTTCAGGACTTGTAACGGAATTGCTCATGTCGTTGATATCTGAGCACCTGAAAGGCGAATGGAAAAGAAAACTATAGAGAAGTATCAAAGTATTCGAACCGAACAAACATAATGTTATGGCATGACATAAGGTATATGTAAGGACAGGTCGTGAGAAGATGGAGCAATTATGAAGTTAACGAGAACGAAATGACTATGACAAAATGCGTCTCCATTAATGTTCATTCAAATGATAAAAGTCAAACATAAGTTCTTACAAAAGGATCCCACTATTACTTAGGGGCACACAAAAAGGAGAGTTAACATTGAGCATTACTCTGGAGAGGACTTTGAAACTACAAGAAGATCCATGGCAGTCCAATTGTTCCAAATGAATCCAGGAGGACAAGGGCGTATCATTGAGACATCTTTAATTGCGTCATCTCCTTTGTCACCACGCTCACGTTCCCTTCAGTATGGTTAGGGAGCTGATTTCCAGCCACATTACTAGTACTATCAAACCATAAAATGCCTACCTCAATAAGACCTTGAACCCTTCTTTTAAAGGCTAGACAATTTTCTGTAGAATGCCCCCGGTTTCCAGCATGGTACATCCAACTAGCATTAGGATCGTACCATTTTGGGTATGGAGGTTTCAGGGGTGCCACATAATGTGGCGATATTAATTGTTTTTCTAGTAGTTTCGGGTACAGCTCTCCATACGACACAGGAATAGGGGTGAATTGAAGTTTTTCAGGATTGGGCTTTGGGTTGGAATCCCGCCTAAGAGGGCCTTGATGACTTACTGTAATAGGATCCGAATGGCCCTTACTCGTACTGCCCGCTTCTTTTTTCTCATTCTTCGGGGCTTTCAAAGTCCTCTCTCTCCCTTCTTTTGCCACTGTTTCAACAATCGGTTTGGCTCGACCATCTTCAGAGTTTAAGTACGAGTCCAACAGGGTCGCAGTATTAGTGTGACCTTGGGGTTTATCAATGACGGGTTCCCTTTGTGACTGTACGTCTGGTTGAGCCAGGATATTGATCGGGGAATAAACAATTTCTTCACCATCATCTGCACTGCCGACCACAGGGCTACTCCTTTTTTCAAGTCTTTCAGCTAGTAACTGGGTTAACTGGCCAATCACACTCTTTTGAAACTCTAACATTTGTTCCCGCATTTCTTGCTGAATTTTGGTTAATTTCCTCTGCATCTGTATTTGCATCTGTTCTATTCTCTCCAACATTTGCTCTATGTTTTCCATGTTAACTGGAATAACTTCACCTAGTCAGAGTCTTTCTACGAATTTTAATACATGTGATATGATGTAATGCATGAAATGCAATGCAAATGCATGGAATGAATGCAAAAAGAAAGAGAGGCGTTGATTATGAATTCAATTCCATTAGAAGAACTTGTCTAGAAAATACGTTTCTTTACATAAAATGGATCGCATATACGGCATTGTCCTCATATTCCAGGTGAAAACACCAATCCTCTTCTTCGTATCTGGATGTTAAGGTCGTGTCCCGTGAACTTCCTCAATAGACATCTCTTCTAGCTCTTTGTTGCTTGATCCAGGTCATATCTCATCACTCGCTTATCTTCCACGATACTCATAATCTTCTAATGACTCCCAAACAATTCTTGCCGTCTTGAATCTTCAGGCAAATCCTCTTCTTTGTATCCGGATGTCATGTTCCGTGAACTTTTCAATAGATATCTCTTCTAGCTCTTTGTTGCTTGGTCCAAGTCATACTTCGTCACTCGCTTATCCTTCGTGATGTTTATAATCCTCTGATGACTCACGAACAATCCTTGTCGGCTTTAAATCTTCAGGCAAAGTCTTCTCTCGTTGTTACCTAGACTATGTTCAGACGACTGTATTATAATCCACTTTATCAAGTAACACATTTCCTTATGACAAACTCTCATATTCAGCAATCGAATATGAATCAACACCCCCTTTCTAATATGATGCAATGTAATGCAAATGCATGGATGCAAAGAGGCATCGATTTAGATTCAACTTCGTTTAGAAAACTTTTCAGAAAACAAAGCTCTTTACATAAAATGGATTATAAATGCAACTTTGCCCTAATGCCCAGAGTTTTGACTTTCTCGAGCAACGAAGCTAATTCTTGACCCTTGTCCGATATTGGCTCGTACTTCACATTTAGTATGTCAGCCTGAAATGCTAATGTTTGCAAATATTCGGCCACCTCCTGGATTTGAGTCACAGCTTCACCCATAAGGTAGCCCCGGTCCCTGACTTGACTCTGAGAGTGATAAAGTTGTTCTTTTCCAGCTCATGATTCTTTTTTTCGAAATCTTGCTTTATTATCTCCACTTCTGATGGGATTACCCGTAAATATTCCTCCACGGATCGTTCGTCTTCCAGACTTGGCCCTAGAATGTTATCGTTGATTCTTCTACTGATCCATCCGCTATATTCGGGAGTAGTCCTTGATCCTACGGTCAACTTTTTCATTCGACGAACTTGGTTCCAAGCAGTAGAAATTTCTTTGACTTTTTTCTTGTAGTTTTCTCCTTTATACGGGAATTCACATTGTGCTAGGCCATGTGTCACCGGTATAAATTGTCTCGACCTGTACTGTCTTAATACCAGTAAAGGAGCATAACCAGTGGCTCTTCAAATTTCGAGCAAACGGACCCAATCGAAATTCTCACATCTAAATAGAATCTCGTCGGGTACAAACCAAGGAGTTCTCCATTTGATATCCACCTCCTGAAGATTTTGAAGAAGTGCTATCCAATTCTCTTCTGATACGTCGTCTCTTTTGGCACTGCTGCTATCTCTTTCAATGGGGAATAGTTATCTGTAAAGATCCGACAAGAAACTTTATCCACCTTCCAAAAGTGGCTGTGAAACCAAATCGTTAACAGTTGCGCACACCCCACGAACCTGCCTTCTCCGGATCTTCTACATGCGTTCAATGATCTGAAAGTCTCGGCCAAGATTGCAGGAACTGGTGTAACCCCCTTACTGAGTCGGTCGAAGAAATCTGTGACAGCTTCATCTACATGTCCTAATGCTCTAGGGAATAGCATTAACCCGTGGGTGCTCAGTGTGAAAACGTCGACTCTTTTACTTATATCAGGATGGGTTAAAATCAAATCTCTCAAGTTCCTCCATGGGATGCACTTACAGTCGCCCTTTTGTTTGATCCTGGCTGTGATCCATTGCTCGCTCATTCCTGTAATGCTCATTGATTTCTTCCAAAAGGCTGGGACATAGGCCGCTCTCGAATAGATTCTATCAACCTGAGCCATCGGGCAATGCAGTAGAGCTGTATATTCTTCTATGGTGGGTACCAAATCCACTTTCCCAAAAGTGAAGCAATTATATGCGGGGTTCCAAAACTGAGTGATAGCTCGGAATAAATGCTCATCTACCTTGACGCCGAGCAAGTGTGGCAAATCTCCGTAACTATGGCAGAATGAACTCTTGGTCTCGTCATTCCATTGATCCCATATAGCTTTTAACTCGTGAAGATTATTTTATGTCACACTAATACGAGTGTAGTCCCATAATTCTGACACATGCCCTGCAGCTAGACTATCTCTCTTTTCTAGTTGTGTTATCTCTGACCAAATTCGGATAGCCGCATTATCTTCCACTTTATCAAGAAAGTTGTTTTCCATGGCAAACTTTCTAATTCAGCAATCGAACCCGAATCGACACCTCTTAAATGTGAGAATGCATGCAATGCAATCAAAATAAGAGAAAACACATTAATGCAAGAGAAAATAAGCAAACACAAAAACGTTAGTGCAAGAGAAATAAGCAAACATAAAACACCTATTAGAGTGACCACTAGAGGTTTAGCGTGGTTCTGTCCAGGGTGGGTTCCTAGGTCTCTCTATATGTGGTTCAATTCTAAAGCGAAGGTACCTGAACCAACAGATTCCTTGATCCTCACCCATTATAGGCTCATATGGACCAAGTTCAGTTCAGGTGAACACATTTCCCTATGGCTGCACGGAGATGAAAATCTCACGAAGACATAGGTACGGATGTATTCCGAAAGCAATTCACTATCCTGCACGGAGGTGAAAACCTCACGAAGGAGTAGCTTCTCGCTCCCACTTAAAAGGTGTGATCCAGCGGTCATGCAACATGATGCAAAAATATTTTATAAGACTCCAACCATAGTAATAAAATGAGATGACACAAATGAAGGTAACAAGAAGATTATAACGTTTCAAATCAAATTTTCAATTTTCGACAACAAGATAGAAAATAATCAATTTCATGGGTCGACTCTCAAATGGTCCCCAATGGAGTCGCCAAGCTGTCGAAACCATCCTTTTTTGGGAAGGCGAGAATCGAACTTGGGTTTTGAAAATGAAAATAAAACGGGGAGTCGCCACCGATCTTTATTAGGTGTGATCGGATCACCTTTGTTTTAATAAAACATTTTGATTTACTAAAATAATGTTTTTGGTCTACGAAAATTTGAGAAAACAGGTTCGGGAGTCGGTTACGTGCGAGGAAGGATTAGCACCCTCGTCATGCCCAAAATTGGTACCAAATTGATTATTTAATGCCTTGATGTCAAAAAATTTGAAAAGTTTTGAAAATATGATCATTTTTAAAAGAACATGAACAAATCGGAAGTGGATGATAAGACATTCTTATTTTCAAGAGATAAAATGTCGTACTCAGTAAGTTAGGGCACAGCATTTTGAACTCTCGAAATTGAGCTTGTCTCTTGACTTTAAAATTCAGATTCGAGTTCGACGAGGATATCCCATTATTTGACAAATGAGAAACCGGAACTCAGTAAGTTAGAGCTCGATCTCTCGAAATTCCAAATACGGGACATTGCCTTCGTTTTAAAAATCTTATCTCGGGATAATAAAACATCACATCCAATGCTTTAGGGCACGACATTTCAGATTTCCGAGAATAAGCTTTTTGTTTAAAATGCATTTGTTTTAAAAAGATATTCAGTTATTTAGATTAAACGAGAAAAATCGAAACCCAATACTTTAGGGTACGATCTCTTGAATTTCTAAGCACGGAATATTGCCTTTGAGAGCGAAAGCAATTTTGTATCGTGTAAAAATTGATGTAACACAAGTTTATAAAAATGAAAAGAACTAAATCATGATATTAACAGGTATAATAATAAATGAATAGTATGAATAGAAATAATAATAATAATAATAATAATATGGTTATAAAAACGATAACAAAAATAATAATAATAAATAATAATAATCATAATAAAATAGAAATAAAAATGATAGAGTGAGAAGTGATAATAACAAAAATAATAATGGTAGTAACATAAAATAACGATGATGAAAATAATAATATCAATTAACAAACAAAATAATAATAAAATATATACATTATAAAGAAAATATAATGATAGTAATAATAACATAAAGAATGGTGATAATAATACATATATAAATAATATAATAATACTAATAATAAAGATATTAAAAAAAAATAACAATGATAAGGTAATAATAATAGGGTAATAATAATAATAATTGCTAAATAACTAAAGAAATGGGTGAAATTGAAATTAAAATAAAACTAAGGGGGTTAAGGCAGAAATAAATTTAAGTGGAAAGGGGATTAGGGACTAAAATGTAACACGCGCCAAACCTGCAAGGACCAAAGGGTTGAATAACCCAGTTCCTGATGTGCAGTGTTTTGCTTGGCTGGGGCGCGGATCACATTAAAAAAGAGGTAAAATATCAGGGCAAAATTGCAAAAAGGAAAAGGCCAAAATGGGCTTGTTTAACTGGCGCTGTAAAGGAAAAGGACCCGATGCACAAATATCCCTTTTAAGGTACAGGGCAGTTTCCCCTAGAGCTAAACAGCGTCGTTCAGCTACATATATACCCAAAATTGCCTAAAGAAAATCAGATTTTTTTAACCCTAAAACATCAGCCACAACCCCTCCATCCTCTTAAAAGAAGAAAACTAAGATGCAGCCTTCTCCTTCTTTTTTGGTGGACCGATTGGTCTTCCTCCGGTGTCCGCCGCGTCACCACCGCGTCTAGTGGTTAACGGCGCACACAACAAGCTTTTTAGCCTCCGATTCAGGTAAGATCTCTTTCCTTTTCTTCTTTATTTCGTTTATAAAAGATTTAAAATAACTAAAAAGGTAAAAACAATAGACGATAATGGAAAATAAAATCAAGATCAACCTTAATGCTTCTATTGTGTTTTTTTATTGTTGAAGGTTCGTTCTTTTTTTAAATGAAAAAATCCCCCTTACATTGTTATTTCTTCGGTTTTTTATATCAGAAAATTGAAAAAAAAAGAAATAAATTACAATGGATTTCTCTTTTTGCTGTCATTGTTTGTCTCGTTTTGCAGGCGTGGGGAGCAAATGGGAGTGGGGGAAGCGGCAGTGTCGGTAGTGGAGGCCAGAAGGCTAGTGGAGCGATAGCATGTGGGGAGGACCCTAGGTGCGGCGCACCTAGGGTTTGTTGGCTGATCTTGTTTTTTTTTATTTTTATTTTGGTGTTGGGCTATTTTGTTGGGTTTATTAGGTTTGTTTGGTTGAGTGGGTTTTGTAATTGGGTAATTTGGGTTGAAAAATGGGTTTGTAAAATGGGCATTTGGACTGCTTTATTTTTATTGTTTCTTTTTAATGGGCCCCGGGCAAAATTTGGGTCTTACAGAAATTATTGGAAAATTGTTCGTTTATTTGAATTGAAATAATTGAACATATGTGGTAAATTTGACTTAGTCAATGGTAGTTGAAAGAAGATTATAAAATATCTAAAATACATATTTGTATTTTTATAGAGGGATCATGATTAAAGTTTGTTATGATTATTATTGAAACTCCTGAAGAGATCAAAATATATAAATGGTGATATAAATGGTTAGCAAATACATTCAAATAGTCATTTCAAATATTAGTATTCAAGATTGAATACGTATAAAATATGCGAAAGTATACCATGTTTTCATGAAGGAGAATAAATACGCGTTGTACTCTTTTTCCCTTAATCGATGTTTTGTCCCATTGGGTTTTCCTGTAAGATTTTTAATGAGACAGCATATTGTGAAAATTATAGATATGTGTACTCTTTTTCCTTCACTAGAAATTTTTTTGCATAAGTTTTTTTTATCAATTTTAACGAGGCACATTATCTACCAATAGACATCCAATGGGAAGTGTTATGAATTTCTTATTAAGTAGATGTCCATCAAGATCAAGATAAGTTTTGATATACTTTAAATTCATATTGCCATTAGAAGTAGATCTTTACTATACTTCTTACGTCTATAAATAGAGACTTTGGAGAAGCTTTGTAAATATTCTCGTTGATCAATAAAATACGCTCTCTCTTTTGCTCTCCTATTTTCTTAATTATTTATTTTCTGTCTTTTTATTTTATAACAGAAATAACAAAATTTAATGTAGTGATTTTAAAAGCTATCGTTCAGTCATGAATTTCAAATTTTAAAGAACATATGCAATGATGAATCTAGAAATTTTTTAAAGATGGGTCGAAAGTAAATTATGAAATTCCGAGAGGTCAAAATATAATTTTATCATGTATTAGTTTATGATTTCATCATTTTTGAAATGACTAGATAGAAAATTTTTCATTGTTGAGGGTCAAAATGCAAACTTACCATATAAAAATTTATAACTTAATGATTTATAAGCGAGCTGATGTAGTTTTCTATTTTTTGGTCCCTTGCAATCGTCCCTAATGATATGACCTAAAAATTACCAAATTAGAGTATAAAAATTTAATCTACAACTTACATATAATACAATGACTAATAACAAAATTTAACAATTATGTATATATAGAAAAAGAGATAAGTTTATCCTAAAGTTGTTTTTTTTATGCAAATGTCTAGAACTACTCATAGTCTCTACCCAACCCTTAAATAGGATGATAAATGTGCTTCAACGCACACAAACTTACGTCCTCCTATACATGTAACAATGTCAATTCGAACCAAATTAAGACTTATTCAGCAAATTTATTCTAAAGTTAAATGCAAATAAAAGATGGATAAAAGAGAAACATAAGGCACATGCAAGGTATAATATGTTGAGAGTTGAGGGTGGGGAACTTTTAATGTCACAAGAAATGGAATCATAAAATAATTATAAGGACGTTTTGTGGGTGAGGCGATAGTGAGGCCACCACCAGTTTCGTTAATGGCAGCACCACCCTTTACTCCACAGGTGGTTGTGGGCACACTCATTTTGTCCTCCTCCCCCCTTTCGTTTTCTTTCACCACCTCTAAAGCCATTCCTTGTTTCTTTCTTTTCTATTTATTTATTATTATTGTTGAGTTGGTATCACGGTTTAATTGAATAAAATGCAGTTAAGAAAAATAGAAAAATACCCTCCATTTTCAAAGTTAATTGTATTACTTTGAGGGATTTTTTTTGTCATTTACATCTTTTATACAAAAAATTTATACACATAATAAAATTTGAACCTAACCTCTTTAATTTTTCATATTTATGCTTTACCATTTAACGAAACATCATTTATAATTTAAATAATTTTTTTACAAATATATTTGTTTCATAATTTTGTTTTTTCACCCACATATGGTACTACACCCACGATACAGATGAAAAATAAAATTATATAATAAACATATTTATAAAAGAATAATATAGATAACAAATGAGGCTTTGGTTGAATAATACAGTATAAATATGAAAAACAAAAGAGGCATAAGTTCAAATCTTACCATATGCATATTTTCTATATAAAATATATAGAAAATAATAAAAACATCGTCAAAATAATTTAGTTGGAACCCTCAAATCTTAGTAGTTTTTCCCCTGTTAAGTTGGAACTCAATCAACTTGTGATATCAATTTAGCTAAAGCCTTTATAATAAGTATAAATTATTATTTAGGAGAAATATTTATAAAAAAATTATTTCAATAATTGAATTAATGACAAAAAGCGATAACTTTTATACTAATAGTTTTTAGTTAATTTTAGGTTAAAAATATTATTATAATAATATTTTTTTAAAAAAAACAACATTTAAGTAACTTTCATGGTCAAGTTGGTATTAAGTTGACTCTTGACATTCAACTTAACAGATATTATGCACACCTACGATTTGGGTGGAAAGAAATTATATAACAAATTTATAAAAAAAAAATTGATATAAAAATTAAATGTGTTTTTGGTTAAAATAGTTTGCCAGGATAGTAAATATTATGATATTTTAGATTCAAGGCTTATGATTCTCATGGCCATCACGTATATGTATTTTTTAAAATTTATCAAAATATAAAAAAAATATAAATATCTTTAAAATAGTATTTGTTATTTTGTAAAAGGAATGGGTTTTCTTTAAAAGTTTGATATACATGGTGTTCATGGTTTAAATTTTATTATTGGTGAAATTTTCTTGATTTATAAATATAAAAATACAAAAATACCCTAATAATAATATAACTAACTTATTTTGTAAAAAGAATGATTTTTTTTTTGTAATTTTTTAATTGAGCTGAGACTCGATTGATAAATAATACCAATTCAGTTAAGGGTTTTATTATCAAATGGAGATAGAGATATATTTGCACGGCCTCAAAAATACAATATTGTTTAAACCGGATCGGACCGACCAATCAAATAGGGAATTGACTGGGGTACCAATCCGAAGAGAGGGATTAAATTGATTGAAGTTATTTTTTAAATTTTATGAATTTTTAATAAAATTAATCATGGATCTAAATTTGAAAACTTAATGTGAGTGGAATTGATGAGGTAGTTAGAGAATTCAACTATATTATACAGTCTATGTCATTATGAAAGCAACCAAACAAAATGCATATTAAGTGCCTTAATTCCCTGAACCTACATTAAATACAAACTCCGAGGGTACCATATAAATTGAAACCCCCAAAAAAGTTAATACCCTCTTCAATTTCTTCAAATTATTTAGTGGGTATTTGAATTTTTTTTTAATTAGTTGATATTTAAATCTATATTTCGTTATCTAGATTGGTATCTTTACACTATAACACAATTAATTTGTGTCGAGATGGCACTGATTCCCAATCCTATGAGAAATTATTTTATAGACTCTTCCTACCGCATCATTCATGGTCCATTCAACAATTTTTTTCAATGTCATTGATACATAATTTTGGTATTTTTCTAACCTAAACCCATGACCCTAAACATGGACCTTCAACTCGAACTCGAGCTTCAAACCCTAAACCTCGAACCCCAAACTCAAACATAAATCCTAAACTCGAAACCCCTAACCCCAAACATTGAACCTTAAATTTTAAATTTAAGATTTAGGGTTTAAGGTTTACAATTTGAGATTTATGGTTTGAGGTTCAGGATAAAAAGAATATCAAAATTATGTATCAATAACATTGAAAAATTGCCGAAATGTCATTAAATAATTGGAAAGGGGCCATGGATGATGTGGTGGGAACTGGGAAGGGTCCATAAAATAATTTCTCCCAATCCTATAATAACACGCGACAACTTATCAATACGACATATGAATGACATAAATTTAAAATTTAAAAATATCTTAAAAAATAAAAATTAATTTAGAAAAACCGAATAAATTCAAGTATATACTAAATTCAAAAGATTAATAACATATTAACCCAAAAAAATCGAGATAGAAGGTGGTATAATAAATATATATTGACAGAGAATCATTGTTCAATTTAATTAACTAAACTAGCTTTTGTGTTAGATTAACCATGCAAAAGAAAAGAAGTTCAACACCAATGGCATGCATATATATATATATATAGTATGCATGGTTTTTACATAGATATAACCATTGTTTTTTTGTCGTTTTTGTGTTTGTTCTTAGCTTTCGACGTTTTGTGCAGTTATTTAAGAATGAGATTGCTGTGCTGCAGCACAAAGGGATTGGTTAAAATTTTGATAGAATACCAAGGAAACTAATATTTTATATTTATGAGGTCCTGCAAATCGAGAGTCTTTAAATTGTATGTGGACAAAGCTCGGGTTGATCTGTGGTGGTAAGGTGATGAGATATTGGTTACTTGGTGTGTATTTTTTAGGTAAATTGTTGTGATGATGGTTGTGTTTTTCAAGTTCACTTGGTGGTGATTGTGATTTTTCAGATATGGTCCAAAGTGCAGAGAAGGGTTAAATGACATTTCCATTACTCTTTGTTATATAAAGTGGGGTTCATGGTTATATCGGTGTTGATGCTCTTTTATGTTGTTTTCTGTGCATAGATTACTGTGCATGTTTGTGGTTTGTAACATTGCTCTTTAAAGTGGGATTTGTATGCACTTGTCAAGTATTCTTGAGTTGAATATAGATATTGATACAATGTTGGGGGACGTTGGATGAGTTTGGTTCACTCTAATGTACTGAGAACTACTAGAGAAGGAGATTGGAAGGTTTAGAATTTTGTGAAGTTACGAAGGGTGTTGAAGAAGTCTCTTGGAGGAAGAGAGTTTATCTCTTTTTAGAAGAGGGACTTGTATAGACGAAGACATTAACGTGGGTCTCATTGTGCTAGCAATTTATCTCGTAAAATTAGTAGTAGGATTAGAGAGAGTCTTTTCAAGCCATGACTTAATGGTAGCATAAGAGAGTTTGTCTCTTTTTAGAAGAGTGACTTGTATAGAAGAAGAGATTGGCGTGGGTCTCATTGTGCTAGTGATTTATCTCGTAAGATTAGTAGTAGGATTAGAGAGAGTCTTTTCAAGCTATGACCTAATGGTAGCATAAGAGAGTTTGTCCCTTTTTAGAGGAGGGACTTGCATAGGCGAAGAGATTGACGTGGATCTCATTGTGCTAGTGATTTATTTCGTAAGATTATTAGTAGGATTAGAGAGAGACTTTTCAAGCTATGACCTAATGGTAACATGTGAAGTTGAAAATAAAATTATGGATGACCTTACTTGAATATGATAGAAAGGACATTCGAGTGGACCGTGACAAGACTCGACACTGAAATCTTACTAGACTCTACATTAAAACTTAATCTGAAAGTGACACATGAGGCCAACGTCTTAAGAAAAAAATGATGAAAATTATTCTGTTAATTGATGATAGAGGTAAATATTTAAAAAACATGTAAAGTTTGCACACAATTAATAATAGCATGTACTCGCATTGTAGTTTAATTAAAGAAGGCACATGGAGGCATGTGACAAAATGGTGAAATTAAGCAAAGCAAGGAGCCAAATGAAAAGCATAAAAAGTAATATGGTTTGTTGGACAAAAGACATGTGAACCTTTGGTTTTTATTGTTTTTGTACCACCTTTGGGTCTTTAGGACCAAATTGCAAAATAGGGCTCCACCAAGGAAAAAAAACCCGTCTCGTGATAGGGATGCCATGTCACTTTGGGCATCCTAAGTGCATGTCTCAATCCCTAAAATCACCACAGCTTGCCTTTCATGTTACCCGCACGTGTTTGCCCCTTAAATATGAAACTGAAATACATTGTATATATCAATATATATATACACGCACATATGTATGCATGACGTCAATGGCTGATCATTCAGCCATTTGCCCCTTTGCTCCCTCCCCAATTGGGAAATTAATGTTCCATTTCCAAAATGCAAAAGTAGAAACGGGTCGGGTCCCTTGGGACGGGTAAAAGTAATATACAATTTTTTGTATCAGTAATTACATTGTGTTTTGTCTCTTTTATTAAATGAGTGAATAAATTAGAACTTATATTTTAACAATAGATATTGACGAAATTTTTAACAGAATAATTAGTTTTCTCTTTAATTTAATATATAAAAATTAATGTGTAAACCAATGCTTCCATAAATTCGATCATGGTTTACAATTATAACTTCCGTAGCTATTTATTTAGAATCATCTCCCGAATAAAATAAAGAAAGAACAAGAATCGAAGAAAAGGCAGCAATTTAAGTCAAAAATTTTCTAATAGCCTATGGCAAATCACAAATAGAAATAGAAGCGAAAAATAACAAAGCAATCTTGCATCAGACTACTTGTCTTTTTGTAGTTAGATCTCCAAGTTCTTGAAATGCTCCAAATTCCACTTCAACATCTAAATTTGAATCAATACCGGTAAAAACATCTTCTAGCACCATGCCAAATGTGCCCGAAGAAGAAAAGTAAGGCAAATGAAGCTCCCCAAAAGTATTGGGTTCATGTATACTAAGTTGATACAATATTTAGAACTATTCATAACCTATCTCAATTAGGAGGATAAACGCGCTTCATCAAACTTGAATCCATGTTCCCCTGCACTGACAACAATCAATACCAACGGAACTAAGAATCAATCAACCATACATATTATTTTTTAAATGTATATTTGTTTGGTATTTAATATTTAATCTATAATATATTCTTTCGAAAAAGAGTTTATTCAACAATCAAGGAAATTACAAAATACAGGAATATCCCCAGTCTCCCACATAGCTCTTTGATGGTTCAAACAAAAGCCATATTGCTCTCCCATCATATGTGTTGTACCCCTGTCCCATTATTTAACATAAAACACTTCATATGTTTTTTTTTTTAATATTATTACATTATAATATTATATTATAAAATAAGAAAATAATTTTATTAATTCCATAATAAGTTCTTATCATATCTATTTTTTTATACAATACTTAAAATTACTCATAACCCCTTTCTAACTTTTAAATAAGAAAAAAATATGTTTCAATGCATTCGAACCCACCATCTCCTACACTGAATACTAATTGAGTTAAAATTCAATCCACTCAACATATATACTTAAATGTTGAGATTTTGTTTTGAATTTTATTTTATTTTTTCTATCTATGGGGGGTTGCATTGGGGCACATCCCACATGCAATGCAAGCCATTTGAAAGGTGGGTGCAGTTAAAAGTGTAGGGTCATTGAGCCACGTGAGGTTCGAAGGGCTTAGGGCAGCATGAATATTATCATGTGATGTGATATAACTCTGTCACATGAGACATGGATTTTAGTGGACCCTAAATTTTAATTCAATACATCTAAAATTCTAATTAATCTGACAATGATATGAATCCCTAATTTAAGCTCAAAGTTGGTATAATTCATAATATAGTTTATAACACTTGTTTTAACACCAACCCCAAGTCCCCCAACTTTTAGCATACTTCACTATAAAAATGTGTATTGGGTAAATTATAAAATAATATGTTAAACTTTAATTTATTACAAAATAGTCACTGACGATTAAATCTTTACTGCTATGATATACCCATTTGTCCCAGAATAGAGAGGAACACATGAACAGAGTCAAGAATTAAGAAACTCGTTTGAGATTTTGAGATGGGTCTCTTGATTCAATGGTAATAGAGATTGTCATTTGATAATGGCAGTGAAATTAAGAAACCCATAGATCCGTCTCGGCTTCGTTTCTTCCGGTCTTGTTCTTTGAGTACTATAATGAAAGGGCTCCTGTACTTTTTCCTCGAAGCTTTACTGTTGCTTATTTCAAGAGTTGGGAGTGAGGAGATGTTGCTTGGGAATGATTTTGAGGTGAGATTCTTAATTCCCAAACCCCTTTGAGCTGATCAAGAAACCATTAGCTGATGATAATGGCAGTGGAGAGGTCGCAGGGATCTAGAGATTTATTTATTTTTTCTTGAATTTTTGTATATGGTGAAGGAAGATTGGAGATGTTGATGATGGTGAATTAGATAAATCGGGAAGAGATGGAACGAATTTTTGTAAGTTTTTATTAATTAAAATGCATTAAGAAGTCATAAAAAATAGGAATTAACTTGTTTAAAAAGAAAATTATATATATATAGGGACTAGCTGAGCAATTTGACCTAAAATTGTAGTCTAAAATAATAATTCACGATTTAGTGATAGATATAAACACACCATATGGTATTCCTACTTTCTTAAATTTCTTGTTTAATTTTTAAAATTATATTTGAATGCCTATATAATCTTATTAATTTAACTTTTAAAATTTTAAATTTCATGCATTTATTAATAATTTTTTAATGGTTAACTCGATTAATATGAGTATTATTATCAATACAAGAGGATATGGGTTCGAGTGCATTGAAGTGTGTTATCCTCTTATATATGGGTTGGGATGAGCTATGGATAATTAATGAGATTGTTAAAAAAAATTAAGAAAATAAATAAAGTGAAATAATATTAATTTTTTGCTAAAAGATATGTTTATTTTATTAAAAAATAAAAATAATTTTTTATATTTTAATTTTTATCTAAAATAAATATTAAATATTATATTAATAAGATTAAAATTATGAATAAATTTAATATTTATTATAAAAATTAATATTTATAAATTTGTACTAAATATTTAATTTTCAACAATTATTTTTTGTTTTATGGATAAATTTTTGAGTATATATATTTCTATTTATATACGAATTAAAATAAATTATTACATATTTCTTAAATTAACTTTTTTATATTTAAATTGCTAATTACATTTAAGGAGTGTAATTTGTAAATACTAATATCACTTCCTTCTCACTTTTTTTTTTTTTACGAGTCGACGTTAGAATCAAGCCGATAAGCAGGCGGCGGTGCTCGAACGCTACCGCCACCACCGAGAAACTCGGCAACAGCCGTCATGGATCGAACTTGCATCTCTAAAGCCGCTATGTAATCTCTAGCTTCATCTAGAACGTTCGAGTAAGAAGATAGCTTACGGCAACCGGGGACAAGCCGTCTCAAAACCTTCAGCTTCCTTTCAACGACAGTCGATTTCTTCTTCCCTTTGTTAATCACCGATGGTCTCCTCAACCTTCGATCGACGACGACCTTTGCTTTCTTATATTTCTTCCTGATCTTGGCGCCGGCAGCACTTAGAATGGCTCTGCTCCAATGCATTGTTCCCTTAGCGGCGACGGCCAGCACTCTGTCCGCCGTTTCGCGGACTTGTTTGGCATCGAAGGAAGAGGAGGTCGGAGGAGAATGACGGAGAGCTTGGAAGAGCTTGGAGGCGTAGATCTGTTGCTGGTGCTGTGTTGTCCATTGGCTTGGATGAAAAGAAGGTGACGGCGTTGCCGTTGTTTTCTTCAGTTTAGTGAACTTTGAAGAGGTTTGAGGGCTGGAATGGAGGTTTTGTATGAAAGAAGCCATAGAAAGTTCAAAATGTTGGGGGTAATTGCAGAAACGAAGTAGAAAGAATGAGCTGAAAGAGTGTGTAGTTGGAGGGAGGAGTGAACGTGCCATAAATAGGAGAATATTAGTGGATATATGATTTTTCTTTTTTTGTAAGATTTGAATTTTATTATAATTATTATAAATTTGTTTTATTCCTATTTAATTTAATAATATTAAAAATTTTCATTTATTAAATTATTCGGGAAATTAGTTTAACCAGTTTGACCGATTCAATTAAATAAATTATTAAAAATATAAAAATTTGATTTAATTTGCTATTGTCCCGTTCAATCGATCTATATTAATTTATGATCAATTAATCTAATAACTTCTTTCAGAATTGATATTCTAATTAATTCCTGATCCCACGGATGGAAAATCCAATTAAGTTAAAACAACATTCACATTATTATTGAAATAAATTTCTATACATTACATTTGGGGGGTAGGGTTAATTATGGTTCATTGAGTTAGATTTTTTAAAATGTTGAATTGTCTGTATTTAGTTTTTTTAACTTTATTTTAATAAAATGGTTTTGGGTTTTTTAACATTATTTGATAAAGTTTTAAAGTTATTTTTACAAATATTTTAAAAAAATTTTAAATTAGCAAGTAAATAAAAAATAGGGATATATCATAAAACTATACATAAGCTTTGATTTGATATGCAATTTGATACTTAAACTTTGATTTCGTGCAATTGTTATATATATGAATATTTTTTTTGAACAATCTCATTATATATTCTGATCATATTTACTCTTTTTGACACAATGCCTAGAACTACCCATAACCTCTCCCCAACCCATAAAATGGAAAATTGTTATTTAGTCCTTTTAGAAATTTTTAAAATTTTAATTTAGTAAAGGTAAAATTGCACTTTGGCCCCCTAAAATTATAAAAATTTAATTTAATCCTTTAAAAATTATAAAGATTTAGACTATTAAAAATTAAAATTTCATTTCGGCCCCCCTAAAAAAAATTTCTGGCTTCGCCCCTGCATAAGTAAGAGGATAATACGTTTTAGCGCACTCAAACCCACGTCCTTCTACATTGGCAACAATGCCCATATCAATCAAGCTAAGGCTCAATCGACTTATACACATGAAATTTTGATTGTGGGTCAAATGTGTAATGTAACTTTGATTTTTATTCAATATACACACTTAATGAATTAAACACATTAATTTATTGTTTATATTTGATATATATAATTGTTTGTGTATATAATATGTAAACATGTAAAATGATTATATATCGATAATTATGTTACTAATTTATGAAAATTGAGGACCTAAGTTGTGGTCTATTGACTTGGTGTTCATCTACCACCAAGATATAGCACACCGAATTTGCATGAATATTGTTCAAGTGGATCTTGCATCAGGTTTGGCTGGGAGTTGTTGGGATTCTGCAGCAACAGAATCAGAGATCAGAGTAAAGAGCAGAGTAGTAAGATCAATGAAAGATTGCTTGTACACTAAAACTGTAACACCCTAACCCGTATCCGTCACCGGGATAGGGTTACGGAGCATTACCAGAGTTTTCAAAACATTTACAGATAATTCATATCATTACTGTTCATTTTTCGATATTAACCATAATGTCCCTAAGATGGATCCTCGGGGCCTAAAATATACATTAGAATCGAGTCGGGACTAAATTAGGAACATAGAAAAACTTTTCGCGAAATTTGAAAATTTTCTCATGTACAGAGGTCACACGCTCGTGTCTGTAGGCTGTGTGGCTCACACGGCCAGGGACACACCCTTGTGTCTAGGCCGTAAAACTTTCTGTTTTAAAATTTTAAAGGTCCAGGGAACACACGGCCAGGCCACATGCCCATGTGCTAGGTCGTGTGTCACACACGCCCGTGTCTCTGCCCGTGTGGACGAAAATATGTTATTCCATGGCAATTAATTCATACCAAAATCAAGTCTTATACATGACAATTAACCACATACAACAAATGTACCCATAGATACCTCAAATGACAATTTATTTTCGTATCAATCTTAAACTCATATTTGCCTAGATACCAATTTCACATTTATGCATATTATATCAAATATGCTAACTGACTTCAATCATCAATATGCCAGTCCAATTTTTATCAATCAACCATTTCAATCACATACCATGATATGGGCTTTTATACATAAACACCAAAACATATTCATCACTAGCCGTTCCAATGACTAGTCATAACCAATCATTTACATGTCATCATTGGCCAAATTAACCTATACATGCCATTATAACCAGAATCAAATAATCCAAAATTACCGATAGAACCAATGGATTGTATGATATATCTCTGACAAGCTTCCAACCTAATCGAGCTTCTGATAATCCCAATACTCATGAAGCTATATTCATCAATTCACAAGGTGAATAAATCCACAACATTACTTATACATATTATCCCAAGCTTAGTAAAATTTTAAATACCTTTAATTCTTCCAAGTTTCTTTATTTTCATTTGTATTTCTTTACTTTCCACACTTATTCTAATGCATGACACACAAGTCAAAACATATCATTCAACCATGGTAACATGCTAGTGCATTTAGCCAAAGTCTTTTTCGAATTGATCACATGATAAGTCGTATCAAGCAACAACACTGGTTAGCGTACTTGTACACATTACATATAATTTCAACATTGATAAACTTATTTTCCCGACAGGTTACACTTGAGTTTGTTACTCATCACAACATACATAATTTCCTCGTATCAACATAATAAAGATAATCACATATTTACATGTCATAATACATATCATTCTTTTGTCATTTCTTCATAAACATGTATCATTCATTTCATTATATCAATATTTCATGTACCATCATTTCCATGTATTTCAGGTATATACCAGTAATAATTCATTTCAAACTCTTGTTATCTCATATCAGAACTTTGTCTGTTGGATCATTTAAATATCAATGGGTGCATTTATTTCAGATCAATATCAATAATAACCATAAGTTTTTCAATATTAATTTCATTTGTCACTTACCAAATTTTGTCAAATTAGAGAACGTCTTATGGATTTGAGTACATCGTTTTCTTTATGCCATAGTCCAACTATGGTCTTACACTTATATTGCCATGGCCTAGCCATGGTCTTACTCACGTAGTGTCATATCCTAGATATGGTCTTATCATCTTCATGATGCCATAGCCCAGCTATGGTCTTACACATGCATATATACCGCCATGGTCCAGCCATGGTCTTACATTCACGATGTCATAACCCAGTTATTGTATTTTCACTGAAATGCCATAGCCCAACTATGGTCTTACATTTACACACTTGCCATGGTCAAACAATGGTCTTATTCGTCAATTCATCACTTATCATTTCACTTGTCATTGAATGATCGTACTCAACCCAGCATTCTACTCAATTTGAACATTCAAATCACTTTTCATATACTTTCAATAGTCACAATTCAATGACAAACACATAAAATAATACATTATATCATTTCTAAGTTAACAAATAATCATAAAAGTTCAATCATATGAACTTACCTAGCTAAATTGCAAAAATACCACGATTCAATGGCATTTTGGAAATTTCTATTTTCCTCGATTTTCACCCAGTCTTGATCTAAATTAATAATTTCATTGAATTTATTAATTTAGACAATAAAATAATTCATTTCCTTCAATTTGGTCATTTTTGACATTTTTACAAAATTGTCCCTAAAATTTTACTTTTAATCAATTTAGCCCTTGAGTCTAAAACATGCAAATTAGTCATTTTTAATGTAAACCCAAACTAGCTGAATATTCATATATTTTCCTCCTCCTCCTCTCCATTCCACATCATTAATGTATATATATAATTTCACTATTTACTTATATGTTCATATCAAGCTGTCAACTTAAGTCATAGTCACTAAATTATTTATATCTTGAGCTACAGAATTCTAAATTAAGATCCTCTTGATGTTTTAGAAACTAGACTGAAATATATTTCTACCATAAAAATTTTAGAATTTATAGTTTAGCCAATAAGTATAGTAAAATCTTCAAATTTATCCATGTTCTGTTGTTTGACAGCTTCGACCTTTCTTCACTAAAAATTAATTATCTCTTAATACGGGGGTTAGATGATGTTTCCATTTGTTCTATTGAAAATAGACTCATTAAGAATTTAAAAATATAAATTTAAACTCCTAATCATTTTTTACAATTTTTTATGATTTTCCAAAGTCAAAATAGAGGAACCTAAAATTATTCTGACATTGTCTCATAAAATTTATTATAACTCATAATTTACAATTCCATTGCTTACACCGTTTCTTCTATGAGAAACTAAACTCAATAAAATTTAATTTCATATTTTAATCAACCTCTAATTCGATTTCTACATTTTTTTGTGATTTTTTAAAGTTAGACAATTGCTGCTGTACAAAACTATTTTAATGCAAAATGTTGATTACCAAGTTTATAACACCCTTATTTCTTTTATCTACAATATTTCTCATCACTTTCTCTTATTTCCTTTCGCTAACATATCAAGAATATAGAACCTTACATAAGAAAACTCTACTTTAACATCATTTCCCATGCTTTTTCAATAATATCAAACTTATTTCAATTTTACTTGATTTTCTCTCTCCTCCAGCTTCTATTTCTTGAATCTAACTTGTATATTCTAGCTCCCCATGGAAATTCTTTTGATTTCTAGGTGAAAATGGTGAATTTTTGGTGGAAGGACCAAATTGTAAAGAAAGCAAAACTTTATTTCTTTCTCTCTTCATAACCGTTGGAAGCCTTGAATGAAGATGAATTTTTTTTTCATCTTCCTTTCTTTTTTATATTAGCCTTAATTAAATAAAATATTCAAAAATATCTTATTAAAATATTAATAAAATAATATTTATCTAATTAATTATTTTAAAATATTATCAACATAATCATTACATTCTAGAATTCTCTCTCTTATTAATTGACCATTTTGCCCTTCATGATCTTTTAAAATTTTATCCTTGAGTCATTAGTTAATTTGATAAGATTACGATTTAGTCCTTCATAATTCTTCACCTATTCAATTTAGTCCTAATTCATCCATTTTCCTTAGTTTCTAGATCATTCCACCCTTAAAATATTTGCACTATTGGTCCTTTAACTTTTTTTCATATTTACACTTTAACCCTCAAATTTTGAGTATTTAATTTTCGGCAACAAAACTTTTCTCACTTTTACGATTTAGTCCTTTTTTGAATTCATATATCATAATATACTTCCCAATGTTGACATATCTCAAAATTTTCCTTTTTGCCACTTTATTTCCTTGTTTTACTATATCAAGGATAACATCTTACTTTCTTACTGTAGAAATTTTTGGGATATTACAAAAACAAGCCAACTAATCAAATTATCAGAGCAGCATGGTTGACCACTTCTCAACAGGAGTCAATTAGATTGATTTGACCATCTCCATAACTAATCAACAAATAGGTAAACCTTTGTCGGGTTTTCTTTTACCTACCCTAGATTTGGTAGAGAAATCGGAGAGGGAGGGGGGGACCGAGAACATATATTTATGAAGTGGGATATTTCAAATGATTTTTCTTAATGATCAAGTTCTTCTTTATAACCTTAACACTCTCTTCTTTTTTGTTAAGATCGAACTAAGATCTCGTTTAATTAGTAGATGATCTAACCTTCTAGTAAGTCTTACAAATTTGCACAATACGATTATAGAAGGGAAGGTTGTTATAGGAAAACCCTGTATGGGGGTCGCATGTAGTTGAAATGTTAGTAAAATGTCTATAATGGGGATTCTAATGGAAATTTTACGGTCTCTTAAGCAATTACTGCTACTGGATTGGGAAAGACAATCAAAATAAAAACTCCAGATAGAAGTAAAGGTAAGTCTCTAGTGAGTCTCTAGACCCGACTTCTGCACACTTTATTATAATGATTCATTGTATGGTCGATGCACATATCTTCTTGAGAAATTGCTGGGTGTATGTATAGTTGTATATTTTCTATGAAGCATTCGTATGTATACTTTGAAGTGTATGATGCGCTGCTTGAACATGACAATATGTGGTAAGCATGCATAGGAAGTCATGGGTTAAGAAGTATGATTCTCTTTAATATTATGAGTGAAATCTGTGTAGAGGTGTTCATTAGGCTATTTGAGTGATGCATGACAATGTATGATTGGCGTTAAGAGGATTTGGGTGGAGTGTCGGAAAAGTATGTGATACAATAACGGACCCCGTGATGGTATTTGATGACATCCATCGAGACAGTAAACACGAAGGCCAGTAAGGAAATTATGTGGAAAGACCATGGCCATGGCATAATCTGGAAATGGCGGATGAGCTGCATGTAACATCCCGAAATTGGGCTTAGTAGGATTGGGCCCATTGGGCCTTGGGCATAGGAGTGTCTAAAATTTTTGAGAATAAGAGAATGACATTATTTCAAGTTGGATTTATTAAGAAGATGATTTTACAAAGTTACGGGGTTCTATGAAGTTTCGAGTTCAAGTTGGGCCTTAGTAAAATTTTGTGTTTAAGCCTATTAAGGAGACATAGTAAGTGGCATTAAGGCTTATGGAAATAAAAGAGTAAATTGCTAGCATAAATGAGCATATGGCAAGGAGGTTATGGCATCAAGTGAAGTACCTTGAGGGAAGGTGTAACATCCTAGATTAGGGGTTATGCGTTCGTGCGTAATTCCTGAGATAGTGGGCTCAGTGGGTATGTTGGAAGTGTTCTGAGGAGTTTAGGAACCCTAAGGTGTATGGAAATGTATGGAAATGTATGGAAATATATGGAAATGTGTGGAAATGTATGGAAATGTATGGAAATGTGTGGAAATGTATGGAAATGTAAGGCAATGTATGGAAATGTAAGGAAATGATGTGGAAATGATTCAAAAGAGGAAAGTAAACATTTCTGGAAACTTGGAAATGTAAGGAAATGTCAAGTTTAAAGAGGCAAACGAAAATTTTTGGAAACTTAGAATTGACTTAGAAATGTCGAGTTTTAAAGTTTAAAAGAGGAAATTAAGGCAAGGTGGCCTTAAAAGAAAAAGTTTGTGAAATTTGACACACAAACAGGCTGGGAAAAGTGGCCTGGAGATGGCACTTAGGGCCTCTGGAAATGGCGCCACATGCAAGGTGTTGGGCCTGGGTTCGAGTCACTTGGGAAGAAAATAAAAGGAGTTTTATTTTTGCTTCCAGAAGCAGAGGAGTGGACGGCAAGGCTTCTAGAAAAAGGGAGTTTTATTCCTTTTAAATTTCGGCAATTAATGGGATAAATAAGGGATTTAAATTGGATTATTTTTTTGAAGAGATAATAGATGGATAAATATGGATTTATTTCTTTTATTTTGATAGATAAGGAAGAGATAAAAGAGGATTATTATTAGTATTATTTTTATTAAGAGATAAGAGATAATTATTGGATTAAGTTTTATTAAAGTGATAAATCAAGGGATAAAGCTATCAAAATAAAAGAGTGGTGGCCAAGTAAAGGACTCTAGCTAGTAATTTTGGCTATAAAAGAAAGAGTAAGGCTATTCTTCATTCATTCTTTTCTTTTCAAGAAAACTTAAGGCTATTCTTCATTCATTCTTTTCTTTTCAAGAAAACCTCTGCCGAAATTCTTTAAAGTTTCTCCTCTTCTCTCTGCCGAATTTTCTCTGCCATTATTCTCTTTTTCTATTTTCTTTTCTTCTTCTATTACAAACACAATCAAAAGCCGAAGATACCAATAGCCCTAGTCGATTTCTCACTAAGCCTCAAGAGCCGAAATTGTTATCCACATCAAAGCCATAGTCGAACACTGCTAAGGGTTCAAGCAAGAATTCCATCAAATTCTTCAGTAAGGGTAAGATTAGGTTAGATTCTCATTCTATTTCTTTTAAGGCTGTCGAAATTAAGATTCTAATACCCTTAATATCTGTTGCCGAAGAGATCTTTCGGGATTTACAAAGTGTCGACTACAAGGAAGGAGAAGTTCTTTTCCCGAAGGTACACCATAAGCCGCGTGTTCCCTAGTTATTCGGTGAATTTCGGGATTTAAGAATCTAAGGTAAGTCATATTTAACATACGGCTAAGGGTTATTTGTTGTGAATAAATGTTAGAAATTGATCTAACATGTAGTTATAGGGATTTCGACAGAGGGATACAAGGATTTCGGGATTTGAGAATTTCAAGGTAAGTTTTAAGAATACTAATCCTACTAGGATTTGGATTTATGGCCAAATGGCTTTTTATTAAATTAGTAAGTGATTAATCAAATGTAGGAATTTGAGATCTAAGGCAGTAGATCATATTTCGGGATTTCAAGGAATTCGTTAAGCAAATCAGGTGTGTACCCTACCCTAAGTTTTGATAGGTTCATGGCTATGTTTAAATTAAATGTATTATTAAGAATGTGTGTACTCCACACTACTTTGTAATATGAATTATGGTTACATGTATTAAAATATATGTTAATAGAAATATGAGCATGGCTAAAGTACCATGATATGGTACTAAGTACTCAGGTACGTTTCCTACTTCTACTAGGAATATGAAAAATGTTATTCGTAACATGAGAATATGATAAGAATTTGAACTATGGTATATTATGCATATTAATGGGGCATTTGGTTGTATATTGAAAGGGGGAGTGAAAAGTGGTGATTTAAGACCACAGTAATCTGAAAAGTGGTGACTTACGACCACAGTAATCTGAAAAGTGGTGATCTAAGACCACAGTAATCTGAAAAGTGGTTTCCTAAAACCACAGATGCTGAGCCTTAAGCCCGCAAATTGGTGTGTAGCGGAAGGAGGGTCGACTTAGTAGTCCCCACGGTGTGACTGGCAGGTACGGGGGTGTGTAGCGGATGGACAATTAGGTTTGGGTTTGGGAATGCATCATAACTTGTATTTTATGTTTTGAATGTGTAACTATTGTATGCCTGATTCTATTATGATTTAGTGTCGTGTACACATTGAGTCTGTTGACTCACCCCGTTGGGGAACATTTTTCAGGTGATGAACAGTGATGGACCGGGACGGCAGTACTTATGGTGGCCATGCTCAATATGAAGTTTATGTTTTTATGGACTCTTGAATTTATTTTAGTACTTTGAAATATTTTGGAAACTATTTGATGTAATAAGGCCATAAGGCCATGATGAACGATTTTTATTTCTACTTGTTATTTTATTGTGTTACAAATTTTGATTAAGTTAAAGACTAAGTATTTTATTTTAAAATATACTCGATATGTTTATTACTTAAAATTAAAAAAAAAGGGTTTTCTAATATAAAAATCCAGTTTGTTTTCAACACAAGCCCAACCCAAACAATATTTTTTTAAAATCACACGAGTTTTTCTCTAAGTAACAAAAGAATTTGGAACCGGTTTACTTGAGAAACATACCAAATCTGGTCAAAGCTCGTGGGCCGGGATTGGGGTGTTTCAGAAGGGGTTCAAATCCCATCTTTTGCAAATTTTGGATTTATTTTTGTATGCTCTTCCAAGTGTCAACCATGGTATTATTAAAGGAAAGAAATAAAAGAAAGAAGAAATGATGACTAAAAAGATAAGGTAAGGAGGAAAATAAGGAAAAAGAAAGGAAAGAAATAAAAGAATTTGAGGAATGGAGTAGGTGGATGAAAAAGAAATAAAAGAATTTGAGGAGTGGAGTAGGTGGATGAAAAAGAAATAAAAGAATTTGGGGAGTGGAGTAGGTGGATAAAAAAAAAAGAGAAGAAAATTTATGGGAATTGAGGTGAGAAGTTTGGATAGAAATTTATGGATAGAAATTTGGTCAACACTCTAGCACATTTGCTCATCTTTCTCCCTTGTTTTGCCTAAACTCTTAATCCACAATTACTCCTTCATAAATTCTTTCTCATTTGGGTAGACACTCTTTTTTTCGATTAAATTGTGTTCTAAGTGGGTGGCCGTGTATCATTCTAGCCATAAGTCAAGTGGTGGAAATTGAATCCAATGTCAACAAGGTAAGGAGTTCCTTATGGATTATTTGATATCGTTCTTTATTCGATTGGTTCCTAAATGGATTAATAGTTTGGACTAATCGGTCACGATAGGAATCAAACCGCCTGATCATCTATCCCTCGTAATAAGTGACTCGCATTTTTGGTGTCGCGGGGAGCATCGCGTTACGGATTCCGAATAAGGTGTGTAATCTCATACCCTTCCATATACATATCTGAAATGGTGTGTAATCTCACACTTCTCTGAAATTTTGTATGAAATATGCTGTTAATCGATGGAAATACCGAAGAAAACTAAAAACCGGCATCCGTGATCACTCGGATGTGCGTATGATCGTAGTGGTAATCGTATTTCGTAATAAAATAGTTTCGGTTAGAAGCAGTGACGTGTTATTGAAAAATCACTAAAAATAGGAGAAAAGAAATTAGAAAGTGAATAAGATATCAAATTAAAGCTTACTGTGTCTATTTTAATATGGAAGAAACGGAGAAGGAAATGAAATTTTATATTCTGAGATATCTTGATTTTAGTGAGACTGGTTCTGATTAACTTCGGGGTTCACTGATCTGTTTTGGAAAAATCATATAAAATTGTACAAAATGAATTATGGGTTATAATTTATATGTATGGATTCCTTAGTGATCCTATTTTCAAGAGAAACAAGTTGGAATAGTATATGAAAACCGTACAGTGAGATATTTGAAATTAAGGTAAGAGAGGTCAGAATCATTGGACAGTGAAACAAGGGAAACTTTAAGGAATAAACTGTACTAAATGGCTAGGCCAAAAATTCTGGAAAACTTACAGTAAGACGATACATGAGTCTAGTTTCAAGGAAATTTTACGGATCTAAATTTTGAGTTTCCTAACTTGAGTTATAGTCAATTTAGTCAGTATGACGCAGATGAACAGTTTCAATTTTGATGCCTCAAATTAGTAGTTAAATCCGGAGTTGCGAAATTACCCCGTTTGGGCCTAAAATGGATTTTTGACCCAATAGTTCCAAATAGAGTTCCGTGTTACTCGAGACGATAGTAGACCTTCGGAAACACCGTTAAATACAAAATTACCGAATTACCCTTAGAGGGTAAATTACCGAAATACCCCTGGGTTGTGAAATTACCGAAATACCCTAGGAGGGTAAATTACCGAAATACCCTTGGGTTGCAAAATTACCGAAATACCCTTAGAGGGTAAATTACCGAAATACCCTTGGGTTGCGAAATTACCGAAATACCCTAGGAGGGTAAATTACCGAAATACCTCTAGGTTGCGAAATTACCGAAATACCCTTGGAGGGTAAATTACCGAAATACCCCTGGGTTGCGAAATTATCGAAATACCCTTAGAGGGTAAATTACCGAAATACCCCTGGGTTGCAAAATTACCGAAATACCCTTAGAGGGTAAATTACAGAAATACCCTTGGGTTGCGAAATTATCGAAATACCCTTGGAGGGTAAATTACTGAAATACCTCTGGGTTGCGAAATTACCAAAATACCCTTAGAGGGTAAATTACCGAAATACCCCTAGGTTACAAAATTACCGAAATACCCTTGGAGGGCAAGTTACCGAAATACCCCTGGTTGCGAAATTACCGAATACCCTTGGAGGGTAAATTACTGGAATTACCTTTGGAAGGTAAATTATCGAATTACCCTTGGTGGGTAAAATTTCTGAATTACCCTTAGAGAGTAAATTACCAAATTACCCTTGGAGGGTAAATTACCGAATTTACCTTTGGAAGGTAAATTACTGAATTACCCTTAGAGGGTAAATTATCGAATTACCCTTGGAGGGTAAATTACCGAATTACCCTTGGAGGGTAAATTACCGAATTACCCTTGGAGAGTAAATTACCGAATTTACCTTTGGAAGGTAAATTACCGAATTACCCTTGGTGGGCAACATTTCTGAATTACCCTTAGAGAGTAAATTACCGAATTACCCTTAGTGGGTACGATTACCGAATTATGAAAATGCCCTTGCGGGCTGAATTACGAAAATGCCCCTAATGGGCCGAATTACGAAATGTCCCTATGGACCGAATTACGAAAATACCCTTTATGGGCCAAATGTGATATTTGATATATGGGCAGTTTGATATTTGTGATATGGGCCAGAGTGTGTAATTTCACACTCATCTCATGGGCCAGATATTATGCCGTAAGCATTAGAATAAATCGTAAAATTTGTAAAATCGGAAAATACGGTATAATAACACTTTTTTGTGTAAATGCATGAAACCGGTATTAAGGTTGTGGGAATTATGGATTTTCCCTTAATGGGTTATTTTGTTAAAAAGTGATATTTTGGGCCATATGAATTATTTTGATAAATTGGCCAAGTGTGAAATTTGAAAAAAAAAAAAGGCCTCATGTGATTAATGGGCCAAATTTTGCTAGATCGATTAATGGGCCAAATTTTGCTAGATCAATTAATGGGCCAAAATTTGCTAGATCGCTTAATGGGCCAAATTGTTAAGATTGATTAATGGGCCAAATTGCTAGATTGCTTAATGGGCCAACTTGTATTATGGGCCTTATGATGAAATTATTCTATGAATATTGTTATGCTTTGTATATGCATACATGATTGCATGCGTTGGGATAAAATTGAAGAGAAGTGCTAGTGGCTCTGCCACAATCTAGTTCGGTGACTCTGTCACAATCCAGTTCGGTGGCTCTGCCACAATCTAGTTCGGTGACTCTGCCACAATCTAGTTCGGTGGCTCTGCCACAAACATTTTAAATGGCTTTATGCCTGCGATTGGTGTGTTGGCGGGGTGGGTTGACTTGATCCCCACAGGTGTGCTGGTTGGTACGGGTGGTGTGTAGCGGATGGACATTAGGTTTGGTTTGGGATTTGCATATCATATGCATATTATATACATGTTATTATGTTATAATTGTAAATGGGCTTAGGCCCAAAATATTACTATGTGTGTTCCGACCCAATGGATAACGGTAAGGGGATTACACACTGAGTTCTTGTAACTCACCCCCTTTCTCTTAACCTTTTCAGGTAATGCTCAGTGACGCGGATTTGGGCCATGGATGACTCGTTGGAGACCATACTTCAGAAATGGTTTATTTGGACTTTAGACTTCTTTCTCGTTTATTTTATTACTTTACTATTTTGGGTTAAATGTTGTAATAAGGCCTCGGATTTCATTTCAAAATGCTTCTGCAACTCTATTCCCAAATGTCCCGTTTTAGTAAATTGTTTATTTCAAATATGTTTTCACAACCAAAAAGGTTTTTAAAGATAATTACGTTTTCAAGTAAATAACAATTGCTTAAGTGTTTTGGGTTTTAACAAAGAGGCTGTAATTCTCAAACAAGTTTTTAACAATCTCAGAGATGGTTTAAAAAAAAAAAACTTCCATGTGACACGTCAGATTTGAGCTTAACTTCTAGGCCGGGTTTGGGGTGTTACACTGCATTTGTCTTATGGGGTTGTTGCATGTCCCTAGGGCAATGATGGGTGAACCTCAGGTGAGGTTGAGTTTAGGCAAATCCATATCGCCAAACAGGACAGATTACCTAGGAAGCCTTTGTGGCGTTTATCTGGAAAGCCTTTGTGGCTAATCTTGTGAAAAGTCTTTGTGGCGTATTATTTGGAAAGCCTTTGTAGCTAATCTTGTGAAAAGCCTGTCTAACGAATTCTGTAGTGCTTAAATGGCGAGTGGTTAGACCACCCTTACCAGGAAATCTGGGTATGTCTTGGAATTAGATCCTGAGAGAGTTCTCAGCATTGTCTACGACTAAGGAATCCACCTTAGTAATCACTAGGAAGGTGAACTTATCGTATCTAGAGGTACGATGGTGTAAGAGTTCGCCAAACTTGAAAATCCTCACGCTATGTATCAAGTTATCTCGAATTCTCTTGGGTGACCAAGACCTTACATTTATCCGAGTAAGTATGTTTGTCTAGGTTAACTGGAAGATTTGGAGTGAATCGTGTTTGGTGACCACCAAAGTCAGTAAGAGAATCAGTCAAGATTGTACCCCGTAATAATATCATTCTAAAGAGTATATCACACTACTATTTTCAAAGAGGTTGTGTAATAGACTTTGATCCATGTTGTAAGTCTGTGATCCACCAATTAGGTGGTCTACCTTTAAAGTGTTAAAATGTAGAAACTGGTGTGTAGTTTACCACTGGCCAAAAATCCGAAAGGTATTAGCCAAGGTCTGAAAGGAAGTCAAGATTCTCGAAGGGGAGGATTTCTATAAAGACGTTGAAAAGGTAAAATTGTCGAAACTCATTAAGATCCATTAGACTTATGAGTGTTTAATTGTAATGTAGATTCATAGGTTGAATGTAATGGCCTAAATTCAAGATTTATCGGAATAATGGTTTCGCAACCATAAATCCGATTTAAATAGAAATTTATTTCAATATGTTTGCATGAGTTTTTATATGATAGGAGATATTTTATAAATATTTATAAAATGTTAGTAATGTGGTATTAAACTTTCGTTAGAAAATTTTAATGTTTGGGTAGGTAATTAAATGAAAAGGACTAAATTGAAATGAAAGTAAAAGTTTAATTATAAATTAAAAGAATGTATAAAGGACCAAAATGGCAATTAAGCCATTTTGTCTAGATTGAGGCGGTTTATTGAAGAAAATCTGAGATTTTTTTAGTATATTATTATATTATATTTATATTATATTATTATATATATAAAGAAAGGAGAAAAGAAACAAAAGGATAAAAAAACAAAGGAAGAACAGAGAGCAAACGTGAAGGAAAGAAAGAAAAAGAGAAAAGAGAGAAAAAAAGGGAAAATTTAAGTTTGAAGCTTGGAGTTTAATTTGGTAAGTTAATTTAGCCCTTTTCTTTTAATTTTGATGCTTTATAAGTTTTAGAACAAAGTTTTGATGAATTTAAGTTGAAGTTTTTGAAGTTTTAGAGTTTTTGAATATAGCATATGATGAATAAAATGATGAATTAGTGGTTTAATTGAAAGAATTTGAAGTTAGAATTGGATAAAGGACTTAATTGTAAAACAAGCTATAAGAAAACAGTTTTGGGACAGCAGCAGTAGAGTAAGTTTGAAAATTCACCAAAAATCGTAGAAGTGGAATTAGAAGTTTAGTGAGATATGAAATTAAAGCTTATTGAGTCTATTTTCATATGAAAGAAACAAGGAAAGAAAAGAAGTTCTGTATGTTGAGATATTTAGATTTTTGTAAGACTGGTTCAGAATGAATTCGGGTTCCCCTGTTTTAACTTTAGAAAATCATCAAAAATTTGATAAAAATAATTAGGGGATTAAATTTATATGTTTAGAATTCTTAATGAGTCTAGTTTCAATATAAATAAACTAGAACATCATCTGAATCTTGTATAAAGAGATAATTAATTTTTAGTGAAGAAGGGTCAGAACTGCCAGACAGCAGAACAGGGGTGACTTTGATGAATAAACTGTACTAATTGGCTATGCCAAAAATTCTGAAAATTTTATGGTATGAAGACATGTGAATCTAGTTTCAGAGAAAATTAACGGTTCCTCATTTGGAGCTCTGTAGCTCGAGAAATAAATAATTTAGTGACTGTGACTCAAGTAGACAGCTTTGAATAAACTAAAAATAATAATAGAATTATAGAAAATGCTACATGTGAACATGAAATGTATTGAATTGATGATTGAATTTATTTATTTAGATCCGGAAAACTCAAATACAAAGCTAGATCGAGGAAAGGAAAAAGTTCCGGATTAGTAGATTTTGTAAACGAACTGATAACGAGGTAAGTTCATGTAACTTGAATTGTATTCTTAAATGCTTGAAATGTATGTTATTGATGTGAATATAATTTGAATGTTCATTGTATGAAAATTGATGAAACATTGATATATTTGGTAAAAAGGGGAAGAAATCCCGATTGAATGAAAGGAAAATTCGATGGATCTCTGAAAAGGAATTGACGGTAAAAAGGATCTAGCCCGGACGGGTGATCCTATCTTGATATAGCCCTCTCGAAGAATATGTGAAAAATGGATTTAGCCCGGACGGGTAATCCAAATTAGGGTCTGAATTTAGCCTGGACTGGTAATTCAGATCCAAGCTCATTAGAGTAATTGTCGTTGCAGGGGATTTAGCCTGGACTGGTAATCCCGACAATACTCTATGAGTTTATATTACAGGGGATTTAGCCTGGACTGGTAATCCCGCTGTAAGGATGAGGTTCGCGGGAGTGTGCTCTCTGAAATGGAAATGTGCGCACATGAATATGAATTGACGGACCCGAATTTGTACACTAAAGTGTACCTCTGAAAATCCATCGAAATTCCGAGTAATTCAATGGGATAAATATAAAAAAAAAATATGGAAATCATGGTATTGATGAGCTCATCAATGATAGTATATATGTTATTGATATATGAAAATTATTGGACTGACTTGAATGTTGAGTTTGTAAATGTTAGGGTAATAATGCATTGAATGGGTATATGAATGTTTATCGCTTGTATTGTAAGTATTAGGTAAGTATAATTCTTGTTACATGGGCTTACTAAGCACAAAGTGCTTACCCTATTTCATTTTTCCCTGTTTTGTAGTGTTAAGAGCTCGGAGGTCGAATCGGTGGGAGACTCATCACACTATCAACCCCAATATTTCGGTATTTAAAGAAACTTTAGTTTGGAAATGAATGGCATGTATAAGCTAATAAAATAGATGTTAATATGAAATGAATGTAAGGTCAGCCATTGGTATGGCTTATGTGTTTAAGTTATCTTATAAATATGCATGAATTATCTTGAAAATATGTTGAATTGGAATGGTCTCGGTTTTAAAAAAAAATCGTAAATTCTGGTAATGCCTCGTACCTTATTCTGACAACGAATACGGGTAGGGGGTGTTACATTGAACCAGTTCACTAAAGGAGACCAAGCCAGGAATGCGCAAATGTGGATGTTCGTAAAGCGATATTATGCATACAGAGGAACACTTTTGAAAATATGCTTTCAAATGGCGAATAGAATTATACGCCACGATTGAGTCTATTTAAATAAAGTTTTAAATTATATTGTCTTACACTATTATTGAGAATCAATTGTAATCAAACAAACGTTTATCTTCAGAATCTTTGAATTAGAATAAAATTATTAGGAAAGCAACACGTTCAGTAAACTCTTTGTCCGTTTTAATTTTTTTCTCGAGTGTTTAAGTTTGGTAACATCCTAAATTTGGATTCAATAAATCAAGTCGAATATAGGGTGTTATTACACACAAGCTTAGAGATGGCAAAAAAGAAAAAAAGAAAACCCAACATGACAGGTTTCGACTCTATCTAACCCTTTAGAGTTGGATTATTTTTTTTGAAAATCGAGTTTGAGTGCAAGATAAGAGGTTTCAATTAAAAATTTTGAGATTAGGGGCATGGTAGAAAAGTTTTCACTTGAAATTTTAAGGATTTAATGGGATCAAATTTTGACAAATTTGCATCGTATGGCTTGAAATTTTTATTGAAAAACCCTTATTTTAGTTTCCATATTTTAATTAGAATCTTTTGAGCATATATTAGAATTTATAATATTTTAAATAAATTTATACTTTTTAGTTAGATTTTAATTTTTTATAGGATTCTATAGTATTTTCATGTCAGATTTTAAATATTTATAATATTATAAAATTTTGTTGGATTCTTTAATTAAAATTTTATATAAAAATAAGTATGATAGGGAGTCGAGACGGAAGGTATAAAATTAAGATAGGTTAGGACGAACAAAAAATCCTCTTTGGCTCGTTGCCATCCCTACACAACGTTTAAACCTTGAACTTTGGCACTAACATGGAGCCTTGTACCATTTGTTTCATTGGATTATTGGTTTTTATCATTTGAATTTAATTAAATTATTCGACGGATATTTAAATTTGTTTAAATACCAAATTTTAGCAAGTAAAAAATTTTAAAAAGTAAAATAAGAAATTGTTTTCAAAGGTAAAAAATAAATAAAAAATTAGAATCAAAATGTAATTTTACCATTATACTAATTTATAATTTTTTAAAAAATTAAAAGAAGTATATAAATAATCTTTCATTTTTAAAGATAAAGACCACTATTGTCCCTTCGTCCCCTGTTTATTATCCACAAAAGTGAAATAGATTTAAATAACAAATATCTAAATATAAATAATGAAAGGAATTAAAATAATATATATATATATATATATATATATAAAAGAATATTAATACATACTTCCCCCTCCAACTCCACAAGAACTAAAATATTAAAATATAAAGGATTAATATTATATACTGTTTTACTGGTTAGGTCTTATACACCACCAATTAATAATAAAATGATGCATTATCATTAATGTAAAATAAAAAATATTTAAAAACTTAAAAATAAATAATATTAATTTTATTAAACACAATTAAATATTAAATATTAAATATTTATTATTTATTATTTTGTTTTTCTTTCATGTTTTAGAATTTAGGTTGGGTTTCGAATTATTAGAGTTTTGAATTTCAACTTTCGTATTTTATTTTTTTATATTTATTTAAATTTAACGATTACAATTAATATTTATTTTTAAAAAATAAAGTAATATATATTTAAATCTTTAGATATTTATTGTTTTACACAAGTGACAATGTATCATCTTTTTTTTTTTTTAATAACAATTTCATTTTAAGTTATTATCATATCTACTCTTTTTTATATAATGCTTAGAACTACCCATAACCCCTCCCCAATTGTTAAATAGGAGGATAATGCGCTTCAGCACACTCGAACCCACATCTTCCTGCACTGACAACAATGACGATACCAATCGAGTTATGACTCAATCGACATATATCATCTTATTATTAATTGATGGTGCATGAGACATCAAATATCCTCTTAAATATAAATATTATACAAATTTGTAATATTAAAATCACAAAAATAAATCGAATATTTGCATTATTATCCAATAATATAACTACCTATAAAAGCGATTCACGGGAAAGAGCACGTTGTGGTAACTTGTCTTAAAGTCACATTTATTCTATTTGGGCCTATCCATCATTCATTTGGATAAACGAAAAATAAATAATTGTGATTTTTAGGATTAATTATTTTAGCTATAGGATTAAATTTAATAAATATTATATGTTTGATTAAAAAAATTCTGAAATTAAAAAATATATAACATTGAAAGCCGGTTTAGCTCGATTGGCATGGACATTATTGCCAATGCAGGAGGGCATAGATTCAAGTGTGTTGAAACATATTATCCTCGTATTTATAGGTTTAGGAGGAACTTTGAAGTTAAAAAGATGAAAAAGGAAATAATAAAAATGGAAATGGGACGATCTTTTTGCCTATCCCGACCACACCTCGGTTTTTATTTCTATATCTTAAACTTATTTCCTCTTAAACTTTATATAATATTTTACCCTTAACTTCGAAACGGTTTATCTAATCACACCTCGCTCCGAAATTCTAAATAATAATTTATTCTATATTAGTTTTTATAAAATTAAATCAAATATATATCCTAAAATCTTATAAAAAGGGAGAAACTATAATAAAATATATAAAATCTAAATATATGTTATAAATTATTATAATATAAAATTGATATAAGATTATTTTAATAAATATATTAGGATGGGGCGAGATGGATTTCACTTAAACTTGATCCCGACTTGATCTTGAAAATATTAATAGATAAATTGATCTGTCTCACTCCAAAAATCGATTTTAGAGAAAAATGAAAACCACTCTTAAAGTATCGGAGCCTTTTGAGTTCAAAATTTTTTTATTATCTCTACGGAAAACAAGGAAAACAAAATAAGCCTCATATTTGAATATGATTATAATATAAAGAAAATCAAATGTAAATAGAATGAAACCACAAGACCTATTATTAGGGATGATAATGGAGTTTGACAAAGGGTGGAATTGCTTCATTTATTTCCGTCTCGTGTCATATAAATGTCGAAAACATTTATATTCATATATATCAATCATCTCCATTGTTATGTAAATCAGATTGAATCGCTTGGATTGGAATCAATTGATATATCAATTTTGACATAAAGGTTAAATTGATCTTTGAGCGAACTACTTGAAATTAATTTTTTAAAATAAGGACAAATAACCTATTGTTGAATCGATTGAACCAGTTTTATAGATTTTTATTTTTTTACATATCTTTTAATTAATTATTGTTGGACTGATGGTCAAACCGATTGAACAAAAAATTGATGGTTTAATCGATTCACTGATCGATCTAGTTATTAAAACATTGATCATCTCCATAATTGTTATATATGTCAATTTTACAGTGTTGACTCTGATACAATAAATTTTAATACTATTTATCATTGTAAGTATTTCCAACGTATAAGTATTTTTAGGAGGATTGCGACACACATGGGTCTCGAGTATAATATAAGATTTTGATTGTTGAGTTCTTTGGGACCAGTGTTCAAATTTAAATAAATAAGGTTAAACTCAATGCCCTTAAGTATTAAGGTTTTAAGTCAAACTTGCTAGCTAACATTCTCTTCATTGTCCCCTTTTAATTTCGAGAAAATTCAATAATTAGAAATTTATATTAAACTCGACACTTATGAATGTCGAAGTACTCTCAAAAAAAAGTATTTCGAGAAATAACTTTGCTAGAAATCTAAGTTGAGAAATGATTAAAAAAAAACACCTATAACAAAATCAAAACATTCTCATTTTACTCATTTATTTTTTTAATAATTTTTCAATTTATTATTACAAAATTATGTATTTATAATTTATTTATGAACATAATTTTGTTATTTAATTCTTTAACATATTTTTTTTATTGAGAATAAGAGAAAGAGTTGCCTAGATCTGAAGCTCAAACAGGATATTATAAGGATTTAAGCAATGATAATCATTGGCTATTACACTAATTGACATTTTTCAATATATTTAAAATATAAAAAAATATATAACACATTTTAAAATTATATAAAATCCAATTCACATTACATATATAAAATATTTAATATTATTTTTTTAAACTTTACGCATTAAATTCGCTTGAGAAGTATAAAAAATTCCACATATGTATGAACTCATTTTCCTTTTCAAAAACAAAAATGATAAATAAAACACACATATATATAACACCTATTGAACTCTCATGATTGGCCTCGTGGTTAACGGATGTTCACTCATAAAAGGATTCGAGCTTTCGAGGAGGAAGTGATAGATCTTCATTTGAGCAATTTCCATTGGATGTAGTGTGTACGGTATAGGTATATCCCTACCGTGTGTAAAGTAAATTAATACGAAATCTATATAACAATTCTAGTTTTATTACACGTATGTGTGTATATCACGACTAAACTTATCTATAGGCCGAGCTACAATCCGATTAAAAAAATTTCAAACTTAAGCCCATTTTCGAACTATAAGTATGTCCCTAATATGTATGAAGTAAATTAGGGTGAAATCTATAAAACAGTTCAAGTTTTAGTGTGCCTATATCTGTTTGGGACTCGCCTAAAAGTTGTTAAGAAATTAATAAAATATTAAAATATATAGTATAAATTAAAGACAAAAAAACATTGTTTAAACCCGGCTCAAATTAGACCGAACGACAGGTCTAATCAAAGCTGAATGTGGCTTTTTTTGGTTTTCAGACAAAGCTAAGCAGATTTATATGAAAAAACAAAAAAAGTCGATTTTTTATGGTAACTGTCAAATAACTGCCCCTGCTTGCGTTTCAGTCCAGTCCACATCATAAAATGGAAATTGTTGCTAAATCTGAGTATGAAAATTATATGATTTAATCTCCAAGTCGAGTAGGAAGGAAATAAAGTTACAAAGAGTTTCTACTGCAGCAGGTGGGTCGGGTTCGGGTCAGGCCTCAATATAATATTAAGCTCGACTTTAATAAAAATGATAAAATTCGAGTCCAACCCGGTTCGGTTTAGACTCATTTTCTATGCCCGAGATTAGCATGAAAAATAAACCTAAAATTTTGTTCAAGCCCAATTTAGATAATAAAAAAAAAAAAGCTAAACCCGAGCCTTGCTCGCCTAGATTAAAAGTTTTTATATTTTTTAAATAAAATAAATTTTAAAAATATAATACATCAAATGCACTAAAAACATTAAAATAAATGTTTTTCAACAAATTAAAAATACATTAAAAAATCTTTATACTTAAAATAGTTGCAAGTTCCAACTTAGCAAGCAAATATCTCTAAAATAGTAGTAAAATTAACAATAAAACAAGAGTTATACAATATCCAAACAAAAATATAAAAATAGTAACAATATAATAGCAAAATTGTGGCAAAACAACGGCAAATAGCAACAGAAAGAAAATTTTAAGCAAATTCGGGTCAAGGCTAGGTCAAAAAATCTTACTCAAGGCCTAACCCGTTTCGAAAACAGACATTATTTTCTGTTCAAGTCTATTTTTCAAGCCTATATTTTTATCCAAACACTCTCACATTTTGACCAGATCTTCAGACCTGAACGAATGACCTCACCCATGATTAAGTTTAAGGTAGAACAAAAGTTTGTTTAAATTGATTTATCCACTAAATTTTCATCAAGTTAATTACAATGATTAATTTATATTTTTAAAAAGTTAAAATAAATTAAATTTAACTAACCATTTCTTCTTTTTTTGAAAATTAATGACCTTAGGCTATTATAATATAATTGTCATCAAGCAAGTACATTTAGCTATTGCTATCAACTCTATCCTATAATACACCACTCAGTTAAATTCCAAACCCTATAATTCAAACCAGGGGCGAAGTTAGAAGAATTTTTTTAGGGGGGCCGGATAAAATTTTAATTTTTTATAATTTATATATTTATAATTTGTAAAGGATTAAATCGAATTTTATAATTTTAGGGGGGGCCAAAGTGCAATTTTACCTTTACTAATTTAAAATTTTTAAAAATTCTAAAGGCCAAAATAATAATTTTACATTTTAGGGGGGCGGGGCCCATGCCAGCCCCTCTTAGCTTTGCCCCTGATTCAAATAAAAACCATCACCCCATGAATTATATATTTTTTTATATTCAATTCAAAAAGTCTTATTATTAATAATATTATCTCTGAAATTCGAACTTCCAACTTCGATTTTATCTCTAAACGCCTTACCATTACACAGAACTTTTGTCGGCATTAATTCATAGCCACTATAAACATCCACTTACTTAATTTCCATCCTTCCAATAATCCCAAAAATTTGTGATTACCCCATTTTTTCCACTACATCATTAATGTCCTCCTAATCATGATTATTAAACCACAATATAACAGGCTATAAATTCTACCCCAATGAAAGCAATATTTTCTAGCATTTCATCAAATAAAATTGCAGACAGGGAAGACCAAAGGTAAGTTTTAAATTCCATTGATAAATTAGTTTCATTCATTCATTCATTCTTTTTATTTATTTATTTATTCAAGTAACTTCATAATTAGTAATCATATGATCTTTATTATTTGATTACATGCATGACATAGGGCTATTAAAATCATGAAAAGGGTACTACTTTTACTAGGACTGCTGGTGTTGTTGTTGCATGATCAAGCTGATGCTAAAAGGGTATTAATGGAGGAGGCTGCTCCAGCACCTACAATTGGTGCAAAAAGGGACACTGAAAACAGCAGCTATAGTGACGAAGAGGAGAAAAACAACAGTTATGGAAGTTATGGGAATCCATCAGGATCAACCACTAAGAATCACCATTATTACATTAGTGACAAACCGCCAGCAAAAGAACACTGATAGTTTGTAATGAAGAACATATGTTTATGTGTGTATATATAAGTACCATAGAGACTATGTAGGTAAAAGTATCATGGAGGCCGTTATGTCGGAAGTCGGATTGCATTTTGTCTCCTCTATTAAGAAAATGAGCAAATTAATCTCTATACATTAGATCAAATAGCAAACTGGCGGTCCCTATGTTGAAATTTCCAGCCATTTTTACTATTAAAAATTGGTCATTGTACATAATCACAAGATACACACTAGTTTTTAGCTGGAGAAACACATGAAATTTTTAATAGAAATGACTAATTTGCTCTTTGATCTAATATAAAAAGACTAATTTGCCTATTTTTTAAGTAAAGGGATCAAAATGCAATCTGACTCTTAGTATAAAAGCCTCCATGATACCTTAACCGACTTTGTATGATACAGGGTGTGTATGGAATTGATGCATCTACCAAGTACACTTATGGTATCTGTATGTATGTATGTATGCTGTTGGGAAAGCCAGAAGATATACTGTTTTTCCTTCTGCCGTTTAATTTCTAATGTCGTGTATTAAGGTTCCATTGAATCAAGACCAGCCCATCCTCCACTAACCTACCAACTTAATTAGCTGTAATTGAAAAAAAGGGTTGATTTCAATTATGGTATATGTATATGGTATTTTGTGAGTTTATGTGCTATAAAATGTCGTGGTTGTTGGGCCCTCTAGGGCCAATTGCTGTTCTTCTAAACAGCTAAGGTGTTGAAGCATTCATTGAGAATCTCAGGTCCATTAAGGTTCAATGGCAAAGGCATACTGGTACTTGCATATTGGTATATGCACCAAGGTTGCATTGAATCAAGACTAGCCAATTCTCCACTAACCACTAACTTAAAAAAGGGATAATTTCACTAGACCTCCTTGAACTATTCCCAATATTCTAAATTTGTCTTGTACTTTAAAACGATCTAATTGTGTTAAATGTCATTGACAATCTATTTGGATAAATTACTAAAAGTAAATAGTATATACAAGAAATGTTTACGCAATTCAGATTGAACCTATATTTGCATAGCATTGCACAATGGACCAATCCACTAAAATTTTCGCAACACAAAAAATAATAATTTAAACTCAACTCATTTTTCTCAAATTGTAACTTCACTTTTATACGATCTAACTTTAATTCTAACACTTTGCTCTCTTAATCACTTAGCAAGTGTTTATAACAATCATCTAAAAATGATTGAAATTACCACACATCAGTGTCTAGAATGAACAAATATTTTTCTTTCCAATTAACTCACTACCAATAACAATTTGAAGAAACTAGCCTATAGTCGTAAAAATATTTGAACAATGCTAAGAGTAGTGTCAACTGCATTTGGAACTATGCAAGAAAAACTATCAACACAAAATAATTGTTTATATAATTCGATTTCCTTACATTTGTGAGGCTTTGTCTACTTTTTTTACTTATAAAAATACACTCACAATAATGAATTCCTCGATGAATAGATATGTGCTAAAAACTCAAATCTCTCACATATACAAATCTCAAACATGTATATCATTTTCGATTTATTCTAAATTAAATACAATCTATCTCCCCGCTAAATTTAAAATCATTGATGAAATCAAACGTGTACCAACATCCTACACATCCGACTAGAAAGGATGCTCAAATTCATATGGTGAGAGCTCAATTTCATAGGACCCAACTGAATGGATTGACCCGAGATTATTTATTTGAATATCACAGTTAAATTTTAAGATGAAATGGTCAAACACAAACAGTACTGAATTGATTTAACCAAGTAGTGTAAGTGGCGTCGCTTATGGGGTATTGGGTTTCGTATAGGGTCAACGGCACGTACCCGTCACGCAGTGCAGTGCAGGGCAGGGCAAGGGCCCGCCTCGGCCTCAAATTCCAATGACTTGCACGGTATCTAAGACGCAATGCCACAACTAACAACATACACCTTCTTCCAATCTTTGTTTTTGGTAAATTTGCTATTAGTCCTCCTAGTTTAAGAAAGTTATAAATTTAATTTTTTATATTTTAATTTGATCATTTTTCTTTCTTTCTTTTTTAAATATTAAAATTCCAGTCCTCATCGATATATAACTATTAAATTATTGAGTTTTCCTAATTTCAAAATCTGATGCACTAAACGAATTATTATCATATGTGTAATGTCATATCAACTTGTTATTTTCACATGCTATTAACTAAAAATCAAATTAATTGATTGATGACAATCATTTGCACAAAGGCTAGGGTTGTATATGAACAGAGCATTGGATGAACTGTTCGATTTTTGTTTGTTTATGTTCGTTTATAACAGGATTTTGAGGCTCGTTTGTTAAATGAACCAATCACAAACAAAGTTTGTTCAGTTCATTTATATTTATGAACAAGCTCGTTTAATAAATCATTTAAAATTTGTTTATTGTTCCATTAGTATATATTATTAAAATTATTACGGTTTATTTTTTTATTTATAATATAATCATTGATATTTATATTTTACTATTTTATATCTAAGAAATAATATATACTTATTATTTGTTTGTTTATTATTCAAGAACATTGTTCGTGTGAGTGTGTTCAAATATATGTTCATGAACACGTTGGTTTAACTTAAACGAACGAACATAAACACATATAATTTTAAATAAATGAACACAAACAAAAATTTTGAAATTTTTAACAAATACGAATTGAACACGAACAAGCTTAAAAATAAACAAACGAACATAAATAAAGGTCCATTCATTCGAGATCCATTCATTTATAACCTTAGTCAAGACCGAAAATTTAAATTCGAAAAGCATAAAGACTAAAATTTATCAAATTAAAATATAAAGATTAAATCCACAATTTTTGAAAAAGTTAATGCATAGCACAATTTAATCCATTTTTTCATATTAATTTATTATCTATATTTAGAGTTTGTCATTGTCATTCTCAACAATCAAGTTTGAATCCTCGTTTTTTCTTTAAAATGCAATGCACCTCACCGTCATATTCAACACTTGTTAATATAATTTATATATAATAATATTTTTTAACTTAAATTTCATTATAGTTTCTTATTATATCTTCTCTTTTTGATACAAATGTCTACAACTACCCAAACTACCCATAGCCCTTTCCTAACCCTTAAATAGGAGGATAATGCGCTTCAGCGCACTCGAACTCACATCCTCCTTTACTGACAACAATATCGATGCCAATTGACACATATAATAATATTTGAGCCTATGACACCCGAATTTATAAAACCTCACTTATACTGCTTCAAACTAGGGGTGTTCAAATTTCGGTTAATAAGTCAATTAACTGATCTAATTCGGTCGAAGATCGATTAATGATTTTTTGAAAGTTCGATTATCGACTAATTCAGTTCGAAATCGGGTAATTAACTGAATTAACCAAACTTAATAATCAATTATATATATTATATGTGGTTTTAATTCGGATAATTCGGTCAAATGAAGATTATCAATTTTTTTATATATTTTATAATTATTTTAATAAAAAACATATAAATTTTAATTAATTCAATTAACCGAACTATTTTGATTCGATTAACAATTAAAAATTGAAAATTTTAATTAATTCATTTAAGACCAATTTAATTTGATTAGCGGTTTATATTATTTTCCATTCCAAAGTATTCACATCTACTAGAAAAACAAGACCTTATACTATTCCTTTTCCTACTTTAATCCAAAACACTGTTTGTTATTCATTTCTCGATAAGATGGGATGGGAAGCCCTTTCATTTCATTTCTTTTCCTTCGTCTTATCTTTTGATCTCATTCATTGAAAAGAAAGAGAGAGAGAAATAATAATATTTTTAACTTGAATTGTTCTTTTTTTTTTCATTTTTATAATATTATTACTAACTTCAAAACAATATATAATTATTATGAGACGTATTTTATCGTGAATTGAGTCTTAATTTAATTGCTGTAAATATTGTTATCAATACAGGAGAATGTGAATTCGAGTACACTAAAATGTATTATATTTTTATTTATAGTTTAGAAAAAATTATAGATGATTTTAGATATTATGTTAAAAAGAGTAAATATAATTAGAATATATAATTAAATTATTCAATTTTTACATTTTAAAGAATATGAATATAAATTTAATTTTTTTAGCGTGTTGTATTAATCTTATTTCGCATAAATCAAATAAATTATAAGTATTAATAATTAACGTAGTATCCTAAAAAAAAAAGGTCAGGACCGTCCATTATTTTAATATTAATAACGATGATGTATTAATCAATGATGCATTGATGTGTATGGTTCAGGTTATTAAAAATATTAGGTTTAATAAGTTCACTTGGGTAAAAAATTAGACCCGTTTAAAATGTGGGTCAAGTTTGGGCTTGAACGTTCAAAACTCGAGCCTGGCCCGTTTCATTTTTAAGTTTACAATACTTTACGTTATGTAATTTATAACACATTAAAAAATTATACTAAATATATAATATTACTCTAATGTAAACATTAAAATAATGTTAAGATGACTATATACAAAATTTCAATAAATAAAAATTATTAAATATTAGATTAAAATAATTTCAAAATTAATAATATGGGTGAATCTAAATTGGGCTTGGGCTTGGGCTAGTCTTTTGCAAAATGAGCGGGTTTGGGCAAAATTTTAGACCCATATTTCGAGTCGAGCTTGGACTATAAAAAATTATGTTAATATCATATTTAGGCTCGACCTAAATCCGGCCTGACTCATGAGCACCTCTATTCATGTGTCACAATTTTAGGGTTCCACGTATAATTATTTCTTAAAAGGTTGTATATCTTACTTTATATATATATATATATATATTTGTTGTTGTTAAAGTGATGACATGAATTTAAAAAAAAAAAAAAAAAAAAACAACTTTAAGCATTTGGTTAACATGGAGTGGTCACACTAGTGACAGAAGGACCGTGGCCCTCTCAAAAATTGTGAGCTCTTTAAAAAATGTAAAATTATAAGTGATACAATAGTGAAATGTTTTCCGGCTTCTCCAAAATTTATAATTTACTTTTTACCTCTTAATATAAATTATTTTATTTAACATATGTTGATACGTAAATTAATTATTGGTTGAATATAATTGATTGATTTTGTTTTATGTTTCCTTGACTATATGACCAATAACAATAACAAAAAAAATTCATATCATAGAAGTGTAATAGAAGATTGAGATAAAATTTAAAGAAAAAAATAGTTGAAAGGCTAAAGATAAAAAAAATTATATTAAAATAGGTTAAATTGAATTATTTAGTTTGTAAATTTTATTCTGGTCACTTAATTAAAAAATGTACAATTTAGTCATTGAATTATTCAAAAGTTTTTATTTAAGTCACTAAATTATTCAGAAAAATTTATTTAAAATAATGGGTTGTTGAGGTTTTTTTTTTAAAGTTCCGTCAAAAAGCTCTAAGTGACGATTTAATTATCGGTATAGTGGGTCAATACCTATCAATGAATAGAAGAGCATATCTTAAATCCAAATCAATCTAAATGTCAATGTCAGAGATTGAAGGAAAAAGTTTTGAATTTTGGTATGCAGATTTGTGACGTCTAAATTTGTTTCATGAAAAAAAAATTGAACTATAGAAGAGAATGGGGAATAGAGCTTTCGATTGATGCAGATTGTGTGAACAAAGAAAGCCATATAATATCGATTTTAACAATCTAACGACTTAAATGAAAACTTTTGAATAGTTAAGTGATCAAATTGTAACTCCTTTTAATTAAGTGACCAAAATAAAAACATATCCATAGTTTAGTGACTAATGATATTGTAACACCCCTAACCCTAAACCGTCGCCGGAACAGGGTTACAAGGTATTACTGGACATATCAAACAATTTACTAATTATTCACAAATAAAATAGCATTCATAGTATAATTTAATAATTAAATACCTATATTGGACTTTCAATGCCTAAGCATATATTAAAAGTAGAAAGAAACTTGTTCAATCATTCTAGAAAATTCTTCGTAAGTTTTTCTTTTATTTATAAAATTTCGGCAGTATTTTTGCTTATTTTCACCTAAATCCCCCTGCAAATTCAGACCAAAACAACCAATACTAATTTATTATTTATAACTTTATATCATTTTCCTCATCCAAAATATTATAATCATTTAAATACAACTAAAGCATTTAACTTAAGTATATATATATGTTCATAATTCATATAACTATCTAGTACATGCCACTTAACAAAAGGAAGAATTTCATCACCAAAATCCTCTTGTTGGAGTCGGATTGGATTTGGATGCTGGACCGGGTCAGAAACTCTACTAACCTGCGCACGGAAAACAAACCGTACGCTGAGTATTGGAATTACTCAGTGGTATTATCATAATTCAATTTATAACAATGATCAAATATCGTAAACATACTTAGATAAATAACACATTATACATATAATTATACTAAGTTGTTATATTTCCAATGTAACAATTTTAATATTTGAATTAATATCTCATCCATAGAATTCCAATTGTTCATGAACCTCTGGTTCATCTCTCAATCACATATATTTTCGTATCACAATATCTCTTTCATTCAGAGGTTCAAATAATCAAATTCATATAATTTTCTTATTTCACATAGTTACCCCTATTAACATGACTCGGACTTTGGCGGATACTCGGATCCAACCAAACACACCATACTGGCACCCAGTGCCTAATCGGATAGTTCAAAGCAATATAGTGACACCCAGTGTCTCATCGGCCTAGCCGAAGTAAAGTGGTACCCAGTACCTTATTGAATCTATCCGAAATAAATAATATGACACCCAGTGTCTCATCGACTCAAGGTCGAAGAATCCCAGAACACTTCCAATCCTATGGCATGCCAATTGTATCCGACTCAGCCCGACTAGTTAATAGGGTATTTAAATCACATATTCATATCACTTTCACTTTCAACTGATCATAATCATTCGGATTCAATTCATACATATTATCAATACAATCTCAATCTCAATCTCAAACCACTTCCAATTTAATTTCACAAATTAATTCAATATACCTTTCATATCAATATTTTTAATTCAATACTAACACATATTCATCAATTAAGTCCAAGTCATATTCAATTCAAACATCAATACTTACCTAAATTTCATTTTTCATACACATACATTGAAATTAAACATGCAATTATAAATAACTTGAATTATGATAATACAAACCGATATTTTCTCGAGCTACTCCTCGATCACTTTTTCCTTCCCCTTCGTAGTAGACGTCTCGATTTCCTTGTTTGCTTTTAAAGCTTAAAACCTTGAATCTTTAGTTTTTCCTTTTTCCTTTCTTTTTCTTCTTTCTTTCTTGCTTCGTATGCTCTCTGTTTCTTTTCTTCTTTTCTTTTTCTTTTATTCTATTACTTTATTATATAATATAATATTATATTAACATAATTATCTAATAATAATAATAATAATATATTTTAACACGCCTCAAATATACTAAATGGTCTATTTGCCATTTTAGTCCTTTTTATTTTCTTTTAATCTATAATTCAACTTTTACCCTTTATTCACTTTAGTCCTTTTTCCTAATTTCTCTCAATTAAGCTAAATTCACTAAATAAAAATCTAATTAAACACACTATTAGACTCATAATTACTCCTAATAATTATTTACTAACTCGATTTACTAAGACGGAGGCCCGATAACACACTTTTCCGGTGCCCACGGATTTTAGGTCGTTACATTTCTCCCCCTTAATAAATTTCGTCCTCGAAATTTACCTGAAAATAGATGGGGGTACTGTGCTCTCATAGTTTCTTCAGGTTCCCATGTTGCTTCTTCCACACTATGACTTCTCCATAACACTTTTACTAGAGGAACCTTTTTATTTCTTAATTCTTTTATTTCTCGTGCTAGAATCTCAACTGGTTCTTCTTCATAAGACAAATCTGGTCGAATCTCAATAGTTTCAGTAGAGATAACATGAGAAGGATCTGATCTATATCTTCGAAGCATCGAAACATGAAAAACATCATGAATCTTCTGTAATTCTGGAGGTAAAGCCAGACGATAAGCTACTGGTCCAACTCGCTCTACTATTTCATATGGCCCGATATAACGAGGACTTAACTTCCCTTTCCGGCCAAATCTCAATACTTTCTTCCAAGGAGAGACTTTAAGAAATACCTTGTCACCAACCAAATATTCAATATCTCGCCGTTTCAAATCAGCATAAGACTTCTGTCTATCAAAAGCTACTTTTAATTTCTCTTGTATCTTTTTTACTATTCCTTCTGTTTCTTGGATCAACTCAGGCCCGATTATTTTTCTTTCATTTAATTCGGTCCAACACACAGGTGATCTACATCTCCGCCCATACAATGCTTCATACGGAGCCATCTGAATACTTGATTGAAAACTATTATTATACACAAATTCAGCTAAGGGTAGATAACGTTCCCAACCTGATTCAAAATCAACAATGCAAGCTCGAAGCATATCTTCTAATATTTGAATTACTCGTTCAGATTGCCCGTCAGTTTGCGGATGAAATGCAGTGCTGAAATTAAGTCTGGTACCTAGAGAACCGTGTAACTGCCTCCAAAATCTTGATGTAAACCGCGGATCCCGGTCTGAAATAATAGATACAGGAATACCATGCAGTCTCACTATTTCCCTAATATAGATCTCAGCCAACTTCTGTAGAGACCAATCAGTTCTGACTGCTATAAAGTGAGCAGACTTAGTAAGCCGATCAACTATCACCCAGATAGCATTCTTTTTGTTTGTTGACAACGGTAATCCTGTAACAAAATCCATTGTGATTCGATCCCATTTCCATTCTGGAATATTAATGGGCTGAAGTAAACCTGTTGGTACTTGATGTTCCGCTTTTACCCGCTGACATGTCAAACATTTACCAACATACTCAACTATATCTCTTTTCACTCCAGGCCACCAGTATAGCTCTCGTAAATCCCGATACATCTTCGTACTTCCAGGGTGCAAAGCAAATGAACTATCATGAGCTTCTCGAAGGATCAACTCTTTAAGTTCTGAAGTAACTGGAATACAGATTCGATTACGGAATCTCAAACAACCTTGATCATCAATACTGAAATTTTCTACTGGGCCACTCAACACCATCTCTCTCTTCTTCAACAACTTATCATCTTTCAACTGTGCTGATTTGATCTGATCAAACATTACCGGCTTAATTCTCAACTCAGCTAAAAGACTCCCATCATCACTGATACTGAGCCGTGCAAACATTGCTCTTAACTCTATTGCAGCTTTTCTACTTAGTGCATCGGCTACTACGTTTGCCTTTCCCGGATGATAATCTATGACACAATCATAATCTTTCAAAAGCTCGATCCACCGTCTCTGTCTCAAATTTAACTCCTTTTGTGATAGAAGATATTTGAGACTTTTATGATCGGTATATATATAACATTTTTCACCAAAAAGATAATGCCTCCAAATCTTTAATGCAAAAATTATAGCGGCCAACTCCAAATCATGAGTCGGATAATTACGCTCGTGTGGTTTCAACTGTCTAGATGCATAGGCTATTACTTTTCCATCCTGCATCAAAACACAACCCAGACCATTCAAAGAAGCATCACTGTATAATATAAAATCCTTACCCGATTATGGTAATGTCAAAACTGGTGCCTCTGTAACAGACCAATTTTGACCCTAATCGGAACAGTGGTTTCGGGACCACGAATCTGAGCCTAAGAGATATTATAATATTAGGTATTGTGTTTGTTATGTGTGTTTTAGTGAGTGTGAAAATTTCGTAGAAAAATTTAGTCATTTAAGTGTTCAAGTTAATAAAAAAAAAAAAAAAGAGGATGAAATTGCAAAGGTGACCAAAGTTGTGAGCATGATTAAAAAGGAGTAAAGTGAATTGTTTAAGGGACTTTAGGATTTGCATGTCAAATCTCCCACTTTTATAATAGTGGACGGTAAGCATGCCATGGCTATTATAATTTAGTATATTATAATTAAAATATTATTTGTCTAATAAGCATGCTTTAATGTGTGATAATTTTTAAGCAAAAAGAAAACATTTTTAAATTCTATTTTGTCTCCTATCCTTCATCTTCTTCACCGTTTGTAATTGAAGAAAAGAAAACATAGAACCACCATTGTTTCGGCTGGACATGTGGTAGTGAGGTGAGTATTTTAGCTTGATTTTGGAAAATCTTTACATATTGGATTTGGTTGCTATGAAGGCAAATAAAAAAAAAATCATGTTAAAATATTGAGATTTAGCATGATAATATTCGGCTTAGGGTGAGTACTTTTGTGTGTATTTGATTTGAAAAAAAAAAAATATCCAATATTGATTCAAAAACAACATGAATTTCTTAAGAGACTAAGATGAATTGAAAAAAAAATTGTGATTTCAATTATATTAGAATTATAGAAATTATTAGGGATTTGAGCATGTAAATGCTCTTACCATTCGGCTGTAATATGTGTTTATAAATGGTGGTTAATTAGTTGTTGTTTAGTCTTGAAATAAAAAAAAATAGACATGGGTGCATTGAGTTAGCAAAACTCGGTCATAAGAGAAAATGAAAATTTAGCTATTCTATTTGGTTATATATTATATATATAGATATAAAGTTAAATTACAGCCATGGATAAGAAGGTAAGTCTTGTGTTAAAGTACATTAAACAAATTATTACCAATATGTTTAATAATATTCTTTTGATATACTTGAGAAAGGTAGTGGGTGATAGCCGATTATATATGTTCATGTCTTGGATTGAATAAATGTGATGTATGTGCATGAGTTGATAATGATATAAGACTTGAGCAATGTTCGTGAGCTAAATTATTAAAATCGCAATATATTCAAATTAATGTTCGAATTTGAATGACATTGATTGAAATGTATAAGTCATAATTATTGCTCGTATTCGGACATGCATAATATACATGTTGGAAATATTCTATTTGCAATGCCGAAAGCATGGAATTAATATGTTTTAAATGTTACAAATGTTGGGGGATTAATCGATAAATTATATACTATATGATTTTGCTTTTAAATTGAATGAAAATGTGGTTAAATTGGTTTAATTGAACCGAATTAGATCAAGAACAAAAGGAGAAGAATTTGGAGCGAGGAAAAGCTAAACTAAACGAATAGTTGGAGATCTCGAACCTATCGACTTCTAAGGTAAGTCCTATAGCTAAAATATGTAAATAAATTAATTATGAATTTAGTGGATGATAAATTGTGAAAGTTTAGAGTATAAATTTATGATATGACCGAATGTGATGATGATGGATTGGATTGATTTCAAATGTATTGTTAATGAAATGTGAATAAATGCATATAGTTTGATATGTGACAGTGGAATGTGAAAAGCATGTAAGATTATTCTGACATTCGGGCTTTACGCCTAGCAGGCCTTGTGCCGGTGATTCTTATCGGGCTTTTACGCCTAGCAGGCCTTGTGCCGGTGATTCTTATCGGGCTTTTACGCCTAGCAGGCCTTGTGCCGGTGATTCTTATCGGGCTTTTAAGCCTAGCAGGCCTTGTGCCGGTGTTACTTATCGGGCTTTTACGCCTAGCAGGCTTGATGCCGGTGATGTGTTTTACAAAATAAAATTTGAAAATTATGATCAAGGCGAATTAAAGCAAATTTATCGGGTTAACGGCTCAGGTGAGTATGTAAAGTAGGAACGAGTTTCTTACTTAATTAAGATAAGGTAAACTAGTGATTCAGTGATTATTACCAATGGTATGTATTTTCGGTTCTATTGATAAATGATGTAGTATTGTGACTTTGGCCGTTTAATATGTAAATATAAGACTAGGTGTATTCGGCCACAAGGGTGGTTGTATATTTAATAACATGTTATAATAATTGATATCCAAGCATATGAATAATGGTACCTATGGTTATGTGATGACACATTGGGTTTTAAAGATCGGATTACGAACAAATATTTTGATCATAAATATGTGGGTAAGGAGAAATTTTCCTACCAATTTCATACTTAGTTACATGGATATGAAATTGAAAGCTTGATGATGAATATGAATATAAGTACAAGTTGAATAGTAGAAATTGAATAGTTAATGTTCGAATGTTATATTTTATAAATTTAGGACTTACTAAGCTAGCAAGCTTAACGTGTGAAATGTTTCCTCTGTTTTATAGATTAGGTACAAGCTACAAGCTCGTCGGGATCGTTCGGAAAGTCGCCCACACTATCAATCTACATTTTGGTACTCTTTCATTTTGGTTTTAAACGAAGGCATGTATAGGAAAGACTTAGTCTTTGTTGATGAACTCTTAAGGTTTATGTATGTAATAGCCATGCGAATATGGCTAAATTTTTAGTAAGTATGATGTTGGATTTCGATATGTTTGTTAGTTCATGATGGCAATGTTTATGACATTCTTAATACAGGTGTAATCGTTTTTGTTAAGAAATGATTGCATACAAAATGAATTCTTGAATTTGGGATATAGGTAAGTTCGGTTAGGAGTTAAACTTTCATAAAAATGTAACAGAACAGCTTGTAGTAGCAGCAGTGATGTGAGTTAGAAAAATCACCAAAATAGGGTATATTGAATTTGAAGGTGAATGAGATATGATATTAAACCTTATTGCATCTATTTTATTATGGACGAAACAAAGTAAGCAAAATATTTTTATATTATGAGATAATTCAGTTTTAGTGAGACCTACTCTGAATGCATTCGCGAGTCACTGTTCTGTTTTGGAAAAATTGTCAAAAATTGTACAAAAATAATTAGGAAGCATGGGTTATATGTGTAAAACCCTTATTGAGTCTATTTTTCATTGGTATAAGCTAGAACAGTATATGAAAATCGTGTAATGAGATAACTGTATTTTTGTAGGGACAGGTCAGAACTGTCCAGCAGTGTAATAAGGGTAATTTTGAAGAATAAACTGTACTAATTGGCCATATGAAAAATTCTAGAAATATTATGGTGAATAGATATATGAGTCTACTTTCAAGGAAAATTTACGGATCTGAATTTCGAATTTTTTAACTCGAGTTATAGCCAAATTAGTCGGCACAGCACAGTTTGACAGCTTTAAGATTTTTATGTTTTGAACTTGTAGTCAAGTCTAGTACTGCCTCTTACTTAATTCCGGCGATGGTCTCGAGTAAGGGGTGTTACATTTGATTGGTATCAGAGCTTACGGTTTAGTCGATTCTAGGACTACCGTAGCGCGTGTGAGTCTAGCTGTACATGCCTTTATTATATGTTGATAGTGTGGTGACTTCTGACAGCCTGAACTTTGTTTTATATAGTAAATGGACACTGATCCTGAAAGAGCCGTAGCTGATGATGGGGAGAGCGTCGCGCCTGACCGTGCCCACGGATCAGCGCCGATAGACTCTCGACCTGTTTCGGGTAGCCACGAAGGAGAGACAAAGCAAGCCTTTTATCAGATGATGAATGATTGGTTTGCCCAATTTATTCAGAATAACCCGAATATGCCCCAACCTCCGCCCCCGAATAATCTAACTCCGGGTCCACTAGCTCCCCCAATGATAGATCCAATGAGATCTGGTAGGCCCCCGGTTGACAAAATTCGAAAATATGGGGCCGAAGAATTTAAAGCCAACGACGATGATGATGCTGAGAGAGCCGAAATGTGGCTTGATAACACTATACGGGTACTTGATGAGCTATCTTGTACTCCAGATGAATGCCTGAAATGTGCTATATCCTTACTGAGGGACACTGCATATCACTGGTGGAACACACTAGTATCAGTGGTTCCGAAAGAAAAAGTGACATGGGATTTTTTCCAGAATGAATTCCGCAAGAAATATATCAGCCAAAGATTCATCGATCAAAAACGAAAAGAATTCCTTGAGCTGAAACAAGGACGAATGACTGTGACGGAATATGAACGAAAATTTGTCAGACTCAGCAGATATGCTAGAGAGTGTATTTCTTCTGAAGCCTATTATGTGTAAAAGATTTGAAGATGGCCTGAATGAAGATATAAAGATGTTTGTTGGCATTCTTGAAATTCAAGAGTTTGTGACTTTAGTTGAAAGAGCTTGTAAAGCTGAAGAGCTTGGGAAAGAGAAAAGAAAGGCTGAGACTGAAGCTAGAGACATTCGTAAAAGATCTTCGGGTAAAGTCTTTCATTCTACGACTAAGAAGCCCAGAGACGACTACAGCCGACAGAAAGCTAATACAGATCCACCTAGACGGGATCGACCTCCTATGAGCTCCCGAGCTACCTCGATAGCCAGCGTTGGTAATGTTCCACAAAATAGAGTTGAATGCAAGCACTGTGGGAAGTGGCACTCAGGGAGTTGTAGATTCCGTGATCGGTCTTGCTATAAATGTGGATCGTCAGATCATTTTATTAGAGAGTGCCCGAAATTAGCTGAGCAGAATACAGTTCAGAACACTAAACCGAGCAACGTGTCAATGCGAGGTAGACCACCCAGGCATTCAGGCAATGTGGGTGGTAGTCAGAAAGGAACGAAGAACACTACAGATCGGTCTGAGGCTAGAGCTCCGGCTAGAGCATATGCTGCGCGAGCTAGAGAGGATGCTTCCTCCCCCGACGTCATTACCGGTACTTTCACTCTTTATGATACTACTGTGATTGCATTAATTGATCCTGGTTCGACCCATTCTTATGTGTGTGAAACTTTAAAATTTGGTAAGACTCTGCTAGTTGAGTCTACCGAGTTCGTAATTCGTGTGTCCAACCCTTTGGGTAGATGTGTGCTTGTAAATAAAGTGTGTAGAGGTTGCCCGTTGATGGTACGAGACTATTGCTTTCCAGCTGACTTAATGTTGTTGCCCTTCGATGAATTTGATATAATCTTGGGTATGGATTGATTAACTTCACATGAGGCAGTGGTGGATTGCAAAAGAAAGCTTATTAATTTGAAATGCCGAAACGGTGAGACAATCAGAATAAAATCCGGTGATGTAAATGAGTTGCCTACAGTGATATCCTCAATGGTAGCCCAAAAGTATGTGAGAAAGGGGTGTGAGGCCTATTTGGCTTATGTACTGGATAATAAACTGTCCGAGAAACTAATGGAATCGGTACCAGTTGTATGTGAATACACCGATGTGTTTCCTGAAGAACTACCGGGCTTACCCCCAGTACGAGAGATTGAGTTCGGCATTGAATTAGTGCCGGATGCGACCCCAATTTCGATAGCTCCGTACCGAATGGCGCCTACTGAATTAAAAGAATTGAAAGCGCAGTTGCAAGAATTGACAGAGAGGGGTTTCGCACGACCGAGTTTTTCTCCGTGGGGAGCACCAGTCTTATTTGTGAAAAAGAAAGATGGGACAATGCGAATGTGTATCGACTACCGGCAACTAAATAAGGTGACCATAAAGAATAAATACCCGTTACCTCGGATCGATGATTTATTTGATCAGTTAAAGGGGGCTTCAGTGTTTTCGAAAATAGATTTGAGATCGGGCTATTATCAATTACGAGTCAGAGATTCTGATGTGCCAAAGACGGCATTTCGAACGAGGTACGGGCACTATGAGTTTTTGGTTATGCCTTTTGGGCTTACTAATGCACCTGCCGTTTTTATGGATCTAATGAACCGGGTCTTCCGACGGTTTTTGGATCGGTTTGTAGTAGTGTTTATTGATGATATATTGATCTACTCTAAAAATGAAGCGGAACACGCTGAGCATTTGAGAGTGGTACTACAAACTTTGAGAGATCAACGGTTATATGCAAAGTTCAGTAAGTGTGAGTTCTGGATGAATGAAGTTAGCTTCTTGGGTCATGTCGTCTAAGTGTCAGGTGTTCGGGTGGATCCAAACAAGATAGCAGCTATACTCGAGTGGAAACCACCAAAGAATGTTTCGGAGATCCGAAGTTTCCTAGGCCTCGCGGGATATTATAGACGATTTGTAAAAGGTTTTTCCGTGATAGCTGCACCTTTGACGAGATTACTACAGAAAGATGTCAAATATGAGTGGTCAGAAAAATGCCAGAAGAGTTTCGAGCGGTTGAAAGCCCTTTTAACCGAGGCTCCAGTGTTGACTCAGCCTGAATCGGGTAAAGAATTTACTATTTTTAGTGATGCTTCCTTGAATGGGTTGGGTTGTGTTTTAATGCAAGAAGGCAAGGTGATAGCCTACGCTTCAAGACAATTGAAGCCACATGAAAAAAATTATCCAACTCACGATCTGGAGTTGGCAGCCATTGTGTTTGCATTAAAAATTTGGCGTCACTACTTATTCGGCGAAAAATGCCATGTTTATTCAGATCACAAAAGTCTGAAATATTTAATGACTCAGAAAGATCTAAATTTGAGACAACGCCGATGGTTAGAATTGCTGAAAGACTATGAATTAGTGATTGACTACCATCCGGGGAAGGCTAATGTTGTTGCGGATGCGTTGAGTCGAAAATCCTTATTTGCTCTGCGTGCATTAAACGCACGGATGAAGATGTCTGAGGATGGTTCGATCATAGCTGAGCTACAAACAAGACCGATGTTTATTCAGCAAATTTGCGAGGCACAGAAAGTTGACGAAAAGTTAGTTGCTATTCGGATTCAGTGTGAGAACGCTACAGAATCAGACTTCCAGATAGATGCAAATGACTGTTTGAAGTATAAAAATCGATTGTGTATTCCAATGAACTCAGATTTGATACAGATGATTCTGAGTGAGGCCCATAATGGCCGAATGTCGATACATCCGGGTAGCACAAAAATGTATAACGATTTGAAGCAGTTTTATTGGTGGCCCGGCATGAAACGGGACATATCTGAGTTTGTCTCCAAGTGCTTAATCTGTCAACAAGTGAAAGCTGAGCACCAGGTACCCTCCGGATTACTTCAGCCGATTATGATACCCGAATGGAAATGGGATAGAATTACTATGGATTTTGTATCCGGTCTTCCTATGACACCGAGTAAGAAAGATGCCGTTTGGGTCATCGTTGATAGACTAACTAAATCAGCTCATTTCGTGCCGATACGTACCGACTATTCACTTGACAAACTTGCCGAGTTGTATGTGTCGCAGATTGTAAGATTGCACGGTGTACCGAATTCCATTGTTTCAGATAGAGACCCAAGATTTACCTCGCGATTCTGGAAGAAATTGCAAGATGCATTAGGTACTAAACTTCATTTTAGTACAGCCTTCCAGCCGCAAACAGACGGTCAGTCGGAGCGAACTATTTTGATACTTGAGGACATGTTGAGGTGTTGCGTTCTCGAGTTCGAGGGTACGTGGGAACGATACCTACCTTTGATTGAGTTTGCTTACAATAACAGCTTCCAATCTAGCATAAAAATGGCGCCTTATGAAGCCTTATATGGTCGAAAATGTCGCACACCGTTGTATTGGACTGAGCTCGGTGAGAATAAGATACACGGGGTTGATTGGATTAAAGAAACTGAACAGAAAGTGGTTGTGATTAAAAGCAATTTGAAAGCAGCTTCGGATCGTCAAAAGTCCTATGCCGACTTAAAACGCAAGGACATTGAATTTCAGGTCGGAGATCGGGTGTTCTTGAAAGTTTCTCCGTGGAAGAAAATATTCCGATTCGGTCAGAAAGGCAAGTTGAGTCCGAGATTTATCGGACCGTACGAAGTCATTGAACGTATTGGACCGGTTGCTTATAGATTAAGATTGCCCTCCGAGTTAGAAAAGATACACAATGTATTCATGTTTCGATGCTTCGCAAATACAGATCGGATCCGTCCCATGTGATCACCCCGTCAGAGATTGAAATTCGATCTGATTTGACCTATGATGAGGAACCGATCCGTATCTTAGCTCGGGAAACCAAAGAGTTAAGAAATAAAAGAATTCCATTAGTAAAGATTCTATGGAATCGTCACGGAGTTGAAGAGGCTACGTGGGAGCCTGAAAAGTCAATGAAGCAACAATATCCGAACCTTTTTAACGGTAAGATTTTCGGGGACGAAAATCCTTAAGGGGGGGAGAGTTGTAACAGACCAATTTTGACCCTAATCGGAACAGTGGTTTCGGGACCACGAATCCGAGCCTAAGAGATATTATAATATTAGGTATTGTGTTTGTTATGTGTGTTTTAGTGAGTGTGAAAATTTCGTAGAAAAATTTAGTCATTTAAGTGTTCAAGTTAATAAAAAAAAAAAAAAGAGGATGAAATTGCAAAGGTGACCAAAGTTGTGAGCATGATTAAAAAGGAGTAAAGTGAATTGTTTAAGGGACTTTAGGATTTGCATGTCAAATCTCCCACTTTTATAATAGTGGACGGTAAGCATGCCATGGCTATTATAATTTAGTATATTATAATTAAAATATTATTTGTCTAATAAGCATGCTTTAATGTGTGATAATTTTTAAGCAAAAAGAAAACATTTTTAAATTCTATTTTGTCTCCTATCCTTCATCTTCTTCACCGTTTGTAATTGAAGAAAAGAAAACATAGAACCACCATTGTTTCGGCTGGACATGTGGTAGTGAGGTGAGTATTTTAGCTTGATTTTGGAAAATCTTTACATATTGGATTTGGTTGCTATGAAGGCAAATAAAAAAAAAATCATGTTAAAATATTGAGATTTAGCATGATAATATTCGGCTTAGGGTGAGTACTTTTGTGTGTATTTGATTTGAAAAAAAAAATATCCAATATTGATTCAAAAACAACATGAATTTCTTAAGAGACTAAGATGAATTGAAAAAAAAATTGTGATTTCAATTATATTAGAATTATAGAAATTATTAGGGATTTGAGCATGTAAATGCTCTTACCATTCGGCTGTAATATGTGTTTATAAATGGTGGTTAATTAGTTGTTGTTTAGTCTTGAAATAAAAAAAAATAGACATGGGTGCATTGAGTTAGCAAAACTCGGTCATAAGAGAAAATGAAAATTTAGCTATTCTATTTGGTTATATATATATATATAGATATAAAGTTAAATTACAGCCATGGATAAGAAGGTAAGTCTTGTGTTAAAGTACATTAAACAAATTATTACCAATATGTTTAATAATATTCTTTTGATATACTTGAGAAAGGTAGTGGGTGATAGCCGATTATATATGTTCATGTCTTGGATTGAATAAATGTGATGTATGTGCATGAGTTGATAATGATATAAGACTTGAGCAATGTTCGTGAGCTAAATTATTAAAATCGCAATATATTCAAATTAATGTTCGAATTTGAATGACATTGATTGAAATGTATAAGTCATAATTATTGCTCGTATTCGGACATGCATAATATACATGTTGGAAATATTCTATTTGCAATGCCGAAAGCATGGAATTAATATGTTTTAAATGTTACAAATGTTGGGGGATTAATCGATAAATTATATACTATATGATTTTGCTTTTAAATTGAATGAAAATGTGGTTAAATTGGTTTAATTGAACCGAATTAGATCAAGAACAAAAGGAGAAGAATTTGGAGCGAGGAAAAGCTAAACTAAACGAATAGTTGGAGATCTCGAACCTATCGACTTCTAAGGTAAGTCCTATAGCTAAAATATGTAAATAAATTAATTATGAATTTAGTGGATGATAAATTGTGAAAGTTTAGAGTATAAATTTATGATATGACCGAATGTGATGATGATGGATTGGATTGATTTCAAATGTATTGTTAATGAAATGTGAATAAATGCATATAGTTTGATATGTGACAGTGGAATGTGAAAAGCATGTAAGATTATTCTGACATTCGGGCTTTACGCCTAGCAGGCCTTGTGCCGGTGATTCTTATCGGGCTTTTACGCCTAGCAGGCCTTGTGCTGGTGATTCTTATCGGGCTTTTAAGCCTAGCAGGCCTTGTGCCGGTGTTACTTATCGGGCTTTTACGCCTAGCAGGCTTGATGCTGGTGATGTGTTTTACAAAATAAAATTTGAAAATTATGATCAAGGCGAATTAAAGCAAATTTATCGGGTTAACGGCTCAGGTGAGTATGTAAAGTAGGAACGAGTTTCTTACTTAATTAAGATAAGGTAAACTAGTGATTCAGTGATTATTACCAATGGTATGTATTTTCGGTTCTATTGATAAATGATGTAGTATTGTGACTTTGGCCGTTTAATATGTAAATATAAGACTAGGTGTATTCGGCCACAAGGGTGGTTGTATATTTAATAACATGTTATAATAATTGATATCCAAGCATATGAATAATGGTACCTATGGTTATGTGATGACACATTGGGTTTTAAAGATCGGATTACGAACAAATATTTTGATCATAAATATGTGGGTAAGGAGAAATTTTCCTACCAATTTCATACTTAGTTACATGGATATGAAATTGAAAGCTTGATGATGAATATGAATATAAGTACAAGTTGAATAGTAGAAATTGAATAGTTAATGTTCGAATGTTATATTTTATAAATTTAGGACTTACTAAGCTAGCAAGCTTAACGTGTGAAATGTTTCCTCTGTTTTATAGATTAGGTACAAGCTACAAGCTCGTCGGGATCGTTCGGAAAGTCGCCCACACTATCAATCTACATTTTGGTACTCTTTCATTTTGGTTTTAAACGAAGGCATGTATAGGAAAGACTTAGTCTTTGTTGATGAACTCTTAAGGTTTATGTATGTAATAGCCATGCGAATATGGCTAAATTTTTAGTAAGTATGATGTTGGATTTCGATATGTTTGTTAGTTCATGATGGCAATGTTTATGACATTCTTAATACAGGTGTAATCGTTTTTGTTAAGAAATGATTGCATACAAAATGAATTCTTGAATTTGGGATATAGGTAAGTTCGGTTAGGAGTTAAACTTTCATAAAAATGTAACAGAACAGCTTGTAGTAGCAGCAGTGATGTGAGTTAGAAAAATCACCAAAAATAGGGTATATTGAATTTGAAGGTGAATGAGATATGATATTAAACCTTATTGCATCTATTTTATTATGGACGAAACAAAGTAAGCAAAAGATTTTTATATTATGAGATAATTCAGTTTTAGTGAGACCTTCTCTGAATGCATTCGCGAGTCACTGTTCTGTTTTGGAAAAATTGTCAAAAATTGTACAAAAATAATTAGGAAGCATGGGTTATATGTGTAAAACCCTTATTGAGTCTATTTTTCATTGGTATAAGCTAGAACAGTATATGAAAATCGTGTAATGAGATAACTGTATTTTTGTAGGGACAGGTCAGAACTGTCCAGCAGTGTAATAAGGGTAATTTTGAAGAATAAACTGTACTAATTGGCCATATGAAAAATTCTAGAAATATTATGGTGAATAGATATATGAGTCTACTTTCAAGGAAAATTTACGGATCTGAATTTCGAATTTTTTAACTCGAGTTATAGCCAAATTAGTCGGCACAGCACAGTTTGACAGCTTTAAGATTTTTATGTTTTGAACTTGTAGTCAAGTCTAGTACTGCCTCTTACTTAATTCCGGCGATGGTCTCGAGTAAGGGGTGTTACAGCCTCGGTTAACATTTGCTTCAACATATCAAAGCTCTTCTGACACTGATCATCCCATATAAAAGGAACATTCTTCTGTAGTAACTTAATCATTGGCAAAGCTATATTCAAAAATCCATTAACAAATCTTCTGTAATACCCGGCTAAACTAAGAAAACTACGCACCTCAGACACATTCTTTGGTACTTTCCATTGAACAATTGCTTCAATTTTTCTCGGATCAACTCTAATTCCATCTGCTGATACCATATGCCCCAAAAATACAACCTCTGATAACCAAAACTCACATTTACTAAGCTTTCCATACAACTGCTTCTCTCGTAAAATCTGTAGTACAATTCTAAGATGTTGATCATGTTCTGACTCTGATTTAGAATAGACCAGTATATCATCAATGAAAACTACCACAAACTGATCCAAATATGGCTGAAAAATATGGTTCATCAAATCCATAAAAGCAGCTGGGGCGTTAGTCAACCCGAATGGCATTACTAAAAATTCATAGTGACCATATCTCGTACGGAAGGCTGTTTTTGATACATCACATTCTTTTACCCGTAACTGATAGTAGCCTGATCGGAGATCAATCTTTGAAAATACCGTAGCTCCTTTCAACTGATCAAATAAATCATCAATACGGGGAAGTGGATACTTATTCTTGATTGTTTCCTTGTTTAACTGTCTATAATCAATACAAAGTCGCATCGAGCCATCTTTCTTTTTAACAAATAGCACTGGAGCTCCCCATGGTGAAATACTCGGTCTAATAAATCCACGATCTAACAAATCTTGTAACTGTATCTTTAACTCTTTCAGTTCAATGGGCGACATACGGTATGGAGGCATAGAAATTGGACTCGTACCCGGATACACTTCAATAGCAAATTCAACTTCTCTGTCTGGTGGCAAGCCTGGTAACTCTTCAGGAAATACGTCTGGAAACTCACAAACTGTTTTAATTTTACTGCATTGGCTACTAACTGAATCTGAATTAATAACATAAGCTAAATATGCTATACAATCCTGCTGTAAGAACTTATTAGCCTTCATTGCTGAGATAATACGTGTTGGCCCACTGTTCCGAATCCCATTGATCTCAATATTGTTACCATCATTAGTCCGAATGCTGAATTTCTTCTTATAACAGTCCAATATCACACCATGTTCAGACAACCAATCCATACCCAATATTATATCAAAATCTCCAAATGGCATAATCAACAAATCAACTGGAAAAGTTTCATTCTGAATTTTCAACGGACACCTCGGGCATACTTGATTTACTATTACTGTTTGCCCTAATGGACTTGACACTTCTATTGTTACACTAGACATTTCAGATTCAAATTTTCCCAATTCAACCAACTTCAAATTTATATATGAATGTGAAGATCCAGGGTCAATCAAAGCATAAACAGGCTCAGAATATAGTAAGAATATACCTGTTACAACATCATGTGCATCGCCATCTTCCCGGGCTCTAACTACATAAGCTCTGGCCGGTACTCTAGCTTCAGACTGCTGGGTCACTATATCACTCCCTCTTCTCGTACCTGCTCCTCTAGATACTGGTCTACCTCTGGTCGATCCTCTGCCTCTAGCTGTAGATACCGATCTCTGTGATATAACAGGTGTAGCACTATTAGTCTCCGGACAGTCTCTGATGAAATGATCTTTAGAACCACATCGAAAACAGCCTCTAGCTAATTTCCAACATTCTCCTCTATGTTTCTTCCCACAGTGCTGACAATCTGGAATTTTTATTTCCTGAGATGGACCTCTTACACTACCGGTAGACACTGTAGTTTGTTTTTCCCAATTTTTGTCTCCTCTATCTGTTCGGAAATTAGATCTCCATCCACCTCTAGAATCTCGAGATCTTTTAAATGAAGGATTCAAACTCATAGTTCCTGTACATTACCCAACTGATTTTAAAGCTTCAGCCTTTTTGTCTAGTCCCAAGACTTGCTCTACCTTCTTGGCCCGTTCGATCAAATCAACAAATTCAGTGATTCGCTGGGACACCAATTGCAGTTTTATTTCATCCCTTAATCCCCATAGGAATCTTTTACAACTATCGGCTTCAGTTGGTACAAACTCTGATGCATATCTACCAAGTCTTGAGAATTCCCGTTCATAATCCACTACTGTCATTTCACCTTGTTTAAGTGCCAAAAATTCTTGTTTTTTGTCTTCCATATACATATCCCCAATATACTTCTTTTGAAATTCTTTTTGGAACAGATCCCACGTTACCTGATCAGTCGGTAAATGTCTGATTACGGATTCCCACCATAGATATGCCTCACCCTGTAATAAAGATACAGCACATAACAAGCTTTCTCGTGACGTACATTCTAACTGCTGTAAAATTCTTTTCGTTGCTTCCATCCAGTTTTCAGCTACAGACGGATCAACTCCTTTCAGACCCGAAAATTCTGTGGCACCGTATTTTCTTAGTTCCTTAATAGGGGCCCGTCTAGGAACAGGTGCAGACGTGGTAGCAGGTATAGACTCCGCTATTCGCTGAAGAGCATCAGTTAAAACCCTTACTACATCATAATCATTTCTACCTTTTTCATCTCTCTCCCTAATGTTCTCTCTTTCTACATTGGGAGGCTGATTTTTGATCGGATTTACACTAGGTGTAGTTGACTCGGTTTCATTTAAATCATATGATTCTTCATCTCCAGTGAACATTTCTTCATTTATATCATCAATGTGTTTATCAGACATCTTTAATCTATAAAACAAAAATAAATAAATAGGTCAGCATCCAAAATTCCCGACTCAATTTTTAATTCAAAAGTGGCATGTACTACTAAACTCACTTCCGAGCTCAAATTGGCCCGAGAATCGACTAAACCTGATAAGCTCTGATACCAATAAAAATGTAACATCCCCTAACCCTAAACCGTCGCCGGAACAGGGTTACAAGGTATTACTGGACATATCAAACAATTTACTAATTATTCACAAATAAAATAGCATTCATAGTATAATTTAATAATTAAATACCTATATTGGACTTTCAATGCCTAAGCATATATTAAAAGTAGAAAGAAACTTGTTCAATCATTCTAGAAAATTCTTCGTAAGTTTTTCTTTTATTTATAAAATTTCGGCAGTATTTCTACTTATTTTCACCTAAATCCCCCTGCAAATTCAGACCAAAACAACCAATACTAATTTATCATTTTATAACTTTATATCATTTTCCTCATCCAAAATATTATAATCATTAAATACAACTAAAGCATTTAACTTAAGTATATATATATATGTTCATAATTCATATAACTATCTAGTACATGCCACTTAACAAAAGGAAGAATTTCATCACCAAAATCCTCTTGTTGGAGTCGGATTGGATTTGGATGCTGGACCGGGTCAGAAACTCTACTAACCTGCGCACGGAAAACAAACCGTACGCTGAGTATTGGAATTACTCAGTGGTATTATCATAATTCAATTTATAACAATGATCAAATATCGTAAACATACTTAGATAAATAACACATTATACATATAATTATACTAAGTTGTTATATTTCCAATGTAACAATTTTAATATTTGAATTAATATCTCATTCATAGAATTCCAATTGTTCATGAACCTCTGGTTCATCTCTCAATCACATATATTTTCGTATCACAATATCTCTTTCATTCAGAGGTTCAAATAATCAAATTCATATAATTTTCTTATTTCACATAGTTACCCCTATTAACATGACTCGGACTTTGGCGGATACTCGGATCCAACCAAACACACCATACTGGCACCCAGTGCCTAATCGGATAGTTCAAAGCAATATAGTGACACCCAGTGTCTCATCGGCCTAGCCGAAGTAAAGTGGTACCCAGTACCTTATTGAATCTATCCGAAATAAATAATATGACACCCAGTGTCTCATCGACTCAAGGTCGAAGAATCCCAGAACACTTCCAATCCTATGGCATGCCAATTGTATCCGACTCAGCCCGACTAGTTAATAGGGTATTTAAATCACATATTCATATCACTTTCACTTTCAACTGATCATAATCATTCGGATTCAATTCATACATATTATCAATACAATCTCAATCTCAATCTCAAACCACTTCCAATTTAATTTCACAAATTAATTCAATATACCTTTCATATCAATATTTTTAATTCAATACTAACACATATTCATCAATTAAGTCCAAGTCATATTCAATTCAAACATCAATACTTACCTAAATTTCATTTTTCATACACATACATTGAAATTAAACATGCAATTATAAATAACTTGAATTATGATAATACAAACCGATATTTTCTCGAGCTACTCCTCGATCACTTTTTCCTTCCCCTTCGTAGTAGACGTCTCGATTTCCTTGTTTGCTTTTAAAGCTTAAAACCTTGAATCTTTAGTTTTTCCTTTTTCCTTTCTTTTTCTTCTTTCTTTCCTGCTTCGTATGCTCTCTGTTTCTTTTCTTCTTTTCTTTTTCTTTTATTCTATTACTTTATTATATAATATAATATTATATTAACATAATTATCTAATAATAATAATATATTTTAACACGCCTCAAATATACTAAATGGTCTATTTGCCATTTTAGTCCTTTTTATTTTCTTTTAATCTACAATTCAACTTTTACCCTTTTATTCACTTTAGTCCTTTTTCCTAATTTCTCTCAATTAAGCTAAATTCACTAAATAAAAATCTAATTAAACACACTATTAGACTCATAATTACTCCTAATAATTATTTACTAACTCGATTTACTAAGACGGAGGCCCGATAACACACTTTTCCGATGCCCACGGATTTTGGGTCGTTACAGATATCGTTTAATTCAAAACTAAACATGAACTTTAATTCAATGTACAATACTATACATTAAATGTTAATTTAATTTAATTTTCAATAATCACGAACATAATTATCGACATGATTTCATTTTACACTAGCATATCCCGCACACAAATAATTATAAATATTTAATATAAAAAATTTATATATTTATTTGTTTAAATATGTACACTTAAACCAAAAACAAATTTTCATGTATACATTCGAACTATAATTAAAGTTTAATATATATAATTACATCAAATCAAAATTTATATATCAAATTATATATCGAACCAAATTTATATATCATTATTGTGGCAATTTATCACGTGACTTGTTCCCCTTAAAATGAAAAAAAAATCATTTAAATCCCTTTATAATTTATAAAATTTTAAATCAACAAAAATAAAATTACATTTAACTTTCACAAAAATAATAAAAATTTAATTTAATTTTTAAAAAATTATAATTTAATTCTGGCCCTACATAAAATTTCTAGTTATTACACATATTTGCTTCACAAGTTAGAAAGGGGAAGACAGGGAACATCAGCGGTATAGTGTTGTAATAGTAGGGAGTTGTTCTTCCGCCATTATCTCAAAAACTCTCCCGTGTTTTTCGCGTGTACTCTTCCATCCCCTCACCATCTCCATCACTTGTATTTTATGCCCTGCTCTTCTTGTCTGACTTTTTTTTTTTTTACTTTTGTTTCTCACTTTATTTCATTATTTTTATTAGTAAATTAAAGGGTATCTTTTGTTTTCATTTTATAAATTTAAAAAAAATTATTATTTTTAGATTCGTAGATGTTTTTTTAATAAAATTATTATTAATGTTTCAACCATTAATTTACACAATTAATATGTTTTATCATTGGTATAATATTTGCTGAAATAATTATTATGTAGTGGGTGACTGGTACCATGTTTTGCACAACAAAATGAGGAGACAGGGGTGTTTATAGTTTGGTTAAAATTACATTAACTGATCAATTTGATGTAACTCGATTAATCAATTGATGGTTAAATTTAATTTAATTAGAGGAGGATTAATTATTTTTTAAAATTTCGATTATCGGTTAATTTGGTTTGAAATTGGGTAATTAATTGAATTAACCAAAATAAATCATATATGTTATATAAAATATATTTTATATATTAGCAATATATTTTTTGAACTATTGAGAAAAAATGAACATCAATAATATATTCGGTTAACCGATCGAATAACCGAAATATTTTGATTCGGTTAATAATTAAGGATTTTTACATTTCAAATAATTCAAGTAATAATAATTTGATTAGGTTAATAATCAAACCGAGAGTATTTGAACATATTAATAGAAAAAGAAGTGGTTGATGGTAAACAAATGATAAAGACTTTGATTGGTGGTGGTGGTCTCATGTTATTAAAACAACATATGTCAATGTTACAAGACATGTGGGTCTATCTTATGTTTCCATTTCTGCATTACATACATCAGTTTGAGTAAACAACAGTAATCTCAAACCTCAATTTGTTTCATTTCAACAACATTATACAGTCAAACCTTCCCAAGTTATCATCTAATTTTTATAAATCATGAAACTTTTGTGTGGTTGAAATTTGTAAGTATTTGGGTTTGAGATTTATTATAGCAATTAAATGTGTGGAGTATTTAGTTTTAACGCGGTTAGTTAATTTGTAGTCTAGATTGTCTCCGTTGTTTGTTTATATTGTAATAGGTTATTAGCATAGTCATCAATTTTAGATGTTAAATATAGTCCGTTCGGATATGATTTAGTGTACATTTAAAACACGTTAATTAAATTAAACACGGATAAATTTTTATTATATTAACAACTTGAATATAATACATTAAAAACAGACAACAATAATAAAATTTAGGGAGACTATTTAGTTTTTTGGCAAGTCCATTAAGTAAATATAATAATGATATATTTGAGTTTGCAATTCAATTCTCAGGTTAAACTAGGCAAAATGCGAAATTTTAAAATTAATTAAGTGTTTAGGTTGATTTAGAGCCTATTTACCGAAATAGGTCGGTTTTGAAGAGAGAGGAGAAAACACGTCCAGATGAAATGTATGGGTCTCAAGCTCTGTTGCATCATCGTCAATTGAAATATACATTCGAGCTTTCACAATGTTTACATCAAACACAAACACAAGAAAATCAGTCTTCCGTTATTTTCAACCCTAAAATCCATTTATTGTCTTAAAAACTCTAACAAAACGTAACCCAAACCTTAAACAAACCGTAAAAACAAAAACCTAATCACATTTTTTTACTTTTTTTCAAAATCGATCTATTCCAGTATATATACTCCAAATCGGTCTAATCACTTAATTAATTTTAAATTTTGGTATTTTTGCCTAATTTAACCCAATACTCAAGTTAAAAAAAATTATATTATTTATATTTTTAAAGATTTAATTAAAATATTTTGAAAATTAAGGATTTCTTGTCAAATTAAGCCATATGTATGTTTCATGGCCTTGACATGTTGAAGGTGATGGATATTGGGTTTGGAGGAAAACCTCTTGACAGCTTGAGAGCATTAGAAACAACAGGGAGCGCAGCACTCCATTTCCCAAAACTAGAAAAAAGAAAAGAAATTCCACAGCACAAAGTCCCATACTTTATGAAGAGACATTTCTAGATCGACATCATCAAATAAACCCACCTTGAAACTTGGATTCAGAGTAACCAAAATAAAAAAATAAAAATTAAAGCTTCTCATCCACAGCAATCCCAATATCAAAATCAACAAAAACCATAGAAGGAAAAAAAAAGATAAACCTTTGCTCATTGAAATGTTAAATTCGAAATATCTTTTCTCATTGGTTTAATCACTGTCAAATGAACAAAATTTTGGGTTTTTCTCTATCATTCTCCACAACCCCAGTAAACCCCACACCCCCATCATTTTCATTTAGACAAATGTATGAAAAATATATATAAAAATGGTTTTTTTTCCTATTTTTAAATAACAAACAGTCACAGTTGCTTGATTTTACATCACTAGTTTCTATATAGTGTCTCAACAACGTATTGGTTTGGTAGTACATATAACATAAGATATGGAGCGTGAAAAAAGATGGTTCTTTTTCACCTTGTGGTTGCCACAGTGATATATAGACTTGAAAGCACCCATCTTTTCATGTCAATTTTGACACTGATAGTTGATATATATCAACTTTGGCCTGTTCATGTCCTTCTCTTTGCCCTCACTATTTCTCTCTCTTGCTTGCTTTGAAGTAAAAACTTAAGGCTGATCCAAAAACAAAGACCAACCCTTTAAAGAGAGAACAAAAACACAACCAACATGCAGACAGTAATGGAGTCATTTGGAGCTCAAATGGCAAAGAGGAAAGCAATGTGGCTTTATCCTAGAGTCTCTGGGTTTAATCCTTCTGAGAGATGGGGGCACTCTGCTTGCTATTCTAATGGGGTTGTTTATGTATTTGGGGTATGTTAAATTAACTTTAATTATTCTTTGGTGGGTTTTTTTGGTCTTCCATCAATGCTAAATGGTTATTTTCGGTTAAGGGTACATATAACGTTCTTCATAGGTTTTAGTTCTTTACTATTTTCTATGATCCTTCATAGGTGGAAGGTTATTTGAAATTTGTCCTGGTTTCAGTTTCCTTAATTAGCAAGGCCATGACTATAACTAGGATGCCTATTGAGCTTCTCCTTTTGGGGTTTAACTGTTATGCTGTAACAATATCAGGTGATATGTTTTAATTTTAAGTCTTGTGGAAAGTTTGGTTTTTTCTATGTATATTTTTGGGGTTCATTTTATTCAATCTTTTTGGAGGAATTTGTGCTATGTTGGAGAAGGTTATGTTCTCTTTGACTTGTATATTGAGCTACAATGTTGTTGAATTTTGTATATTTTGATGCTTGCTTATGTTAGGAGGAGAGTAACCATAGGAAAGAAAGGATCAAGAAATGGTTTTAGAAGATTATGATCTTGATTTCTGTTTAAATGCCGAAAGTTGATTGCCGGATTTTGCTCATCGCAGGGGTGTTGCGGTGGTCTACATTTTAGTGATGTTCTCATGCTAAATCTCAACACAATGGTTTGGAAAACTCTGGAAACCACAGGGCAGGGACCTGGTCCTAGAGACAGTCACAGTGTTGTTCTTGTAGGGACTAAAATGATGGTGTTTGGGGGCACTAATGGTTCTAAGAAGGTAAACGATCTTCATGTACTGGACCTTGTATCGAAAGAGTGGATACGAGCTGAATGCCAGGGCGTCGTGCCTTCACCTCGCGAAAGTCATACAGCAACACTTATTGGTGAAGACAAGGTAGTGATTTTTGGAGGAAGTGGTGAAGGTGGAGCGAATTACCTGAATGATTTGCATGTTTTGGACCTTAGGACTATGAGATGGACTTCACCTCAGGTGAGAGGACATATCCCTGTCCCTAGAGATAGTCATAGTGCCAGTGCTATAGGAAACAAGCTTGTTGTGCATGGTGGGGACTGCGGTGATCGATACCTTGGAGATGTTGACATCTTCGACATGGATACTTCGACCTGGTCAAGGGTATTGTCTCACCAAATTCATTAATAAGAAAAACATTCGAACTGCTTTTCTTGTATCTATGCTTTTATGAAATATAATTCCGGTGTTCTTTGCAGTTGGCTGTTCAAGGCTCGTTACCAGGTGTCCGAGCAGGTCATGCTGCAGTTAATATTGGAGCAAAGGTAGCACATTTTGCTGATTATCAACAATTTTTGTTTCGAATTTAATGTTCATATAATGACTATCACGGGTTCACAACCGGAGACAAATTTGTGATTTTGAAGGTTTTCATCATCGGAGGGGTTGGAGACAAACACTATTACAATGATGTTTGGGTACTAGATGTGATTGCTTGTTGTTGGACTCAGCTTGATATATGTGGCCAGCAGCCTCAAGGCCGGTTTTCTCATACTGCTATTCTCGCAGAGTCTGATATTGCCATCTATGGAGGGTAAGTTCCTTTGCCTACATTATAGGTTTATCTCCCGGTCTCTCATCGTGACATTGGGTTCCACTTGTAATTCCATTGAACTTTACTTGATCTATACAGATGTGGGGAAGATGAACGTCCGATCAACGAATTGCTGGTTTTACAGCTCGGAAAGCAACATCCAAATGGTCGATACAACATTTCAATGTGCAAAACTTTCGGAAGCCATTGGAACCAAGAAAAGAGAAGATTCTTAAGAGTAGCACCTGGCAACTTGGTAACGTATAAACAGAAGATTAACTGCGAACTTTGTACTCCTTTGTGTCGTTTTTAGTTGACCTTATGGAATAAGAGGTACTTTATTTATTTTGAATCAGAAAAGCATCTATTTTGCCGATATCGAAGTAGCAAAACATGGAGATAATGAAGCAGAACAAGAAGCAAAGCATTCTTCTCGGTTCGGTTCAGGTTCGTTTGGAATCAAATTCCCTTACCTGTGGCCTCGGATATAGCTCTATGGCTTGATGTTTTGAATATGATCATTTCTTCTTTTCGTTTCTCTTTAGATACTTCAAACCCGAAGAGGAGAAGAACCGCCACTGCAAAGGCATGGGAGGTTGAATTTGAGCAAGAAGAACATTCCCTTTCACTCTCGCAGCATTCGTCTCCTTCACAATCTGATCAAGAACAAGCTCCGCTACAAAAGCCCGCTGATTCCACCACGCCCCAAGGCCTTAATTTGTTTAAGCAGTTCCATCATGTTCCAAGCAATTGTCAGCCTTACAATGTTTCAAATAACCATAAGCAAACCAGATATACTGTCCATAGAACGCAACAAGATCCCCAGATTACAGGAGAACTTCAAAACCCTTTGAAACCCGAACAATATCTCCATGTTGGTGATACTGGCAGACAAGGAAGTGGAACACAATACTCCATTGTTGAACAGAGACACTTGGAAGCAGGGCCTATTCACAACCTGGTAAAGCATCCCTTTTTCGATCCCATTGGCATTATTACTCTTCTTTTCTGAGGTTTTCAGTTTATATTCTATATATGTCCACTTGTTCACGCTTCACATTGGGAGATTTTTCACCTCAGCTTGGTGCTGAAGTTCGAGGTAAGGTCGATGGGGCCTTCGACTCCGGTTTCCTGGTGACAGCGAATGTTAATGGAAAGATATTCAGAGGGGTCTTATTTGCACCTGTAAGGCCTTGTATTCTTTACCATGAAAGTTCCTAATATATTATTTGTTCAACTATTCCTTACCATCACTTTATTCGATCTGACATTAGGGGTCAGGTGTCATCTCGAGAGGGCCAATGCTCGCTCAAAGTCTGTCATCAACATGCCAGGTCAGTGTAGCTCAGCCGTTTCTAAACTCGAGCAATTTAGAACCCTTGAACCCATCTCAGCCACCACCAACAATGCGTATCACGCCAGAATCCGGTCACAGCTCTCGGCATTTGGCAACTAGTGCTGCTTCATTAGCAACAGCAAAAGACCCAAAGCTAAGAAGTGATCTAAGAGATGTGGTTCTAACACTAGGAGGACCTGGAACTGGCCCTGTTTGACACCTTATAGAACACTGAAAAACAAAACCGGCTTGTTGGCATCAAATTATAGACCTTTTTCATAAAGAAAGAAAAAAAAGGATGATGGCCCCTTAATCATGTAGATGTTGAATATATATATATATATGTAAGTTTTTATTTTTATTTATTAAAAGATTATTGTATTTTAGTCTTTTTTTTTTTTTTGGTGAGTGAGGTGATTATGCTTTTGAGCATCAATCTGTTTAACTTTTTGCATGTAGCCTTGATAATGCAAGTAGGCTTTGCTGAATCTTATAATTTATAAAATTTTAAATTAATAATGGTAAAATTATACTTTGATTTTTTAAAATTGATAAAAAAAATTGATTTAATTCTCTAAAAATTGACTAATAAAATGACGAAATTATATTTTTACAAGGATATAAATTTAATTTGATTCCAAAAGTTGTTTTTGACTTCGTTCTCGGTGATTGGCTTGTTTTGGGCAAGGGTTTTGCAATCATTTGAAAGGCTTTGTGACTCTTTTATATGAAAATGAATGGCATCATAATAATTAAGTGGTCCTCTTGAAAATTTGTTAGGAAGAAAAGAAAGTGGCACTTAAAATGGTGAAATTTTGATTTTATTCTTTATACCATATACAAGTAATTATTTAGTCTATATTTTAATTTGTTTTTTTTTTATATTTTAAAATTTGAAATCTATTGACTCGATTAGTAATAATTAAATTTGTTCAGTTCAATTCTGTTATTTCTAAATGTCAAATATATAATCATATGTGTAATATTACGATAGTTTACTATTTTCATATAATACTCACAAAAAATGTCACGTCATTTTAGTTATAGAATTTAATGGTTATCATTCGAGTTAATGACTACAATTTCCAAAATTAAAAAGTATAAGGTCTAGAAATTATCAAATTGCAGAATAGGGATTCAATCCATAACTTAGGCATAATACAAAACTAATAGCAAAATTTGACCTAACAAATTTAATGATTACCATTTGGGTCAGGACTGAAATTTCGAAATTCAAAATTACATGGACTAAAATTGATTAAATTAGAGTACGAAGACTAAATTTGCAACTTATACATAGAGGTGTTTATGGGTTGGGCTTATGCACGGTATCAATACCATACATATTTGCCCAAGCTTAGCTCAACCAAAAATATGAGTCTTAAATGTTACCAAATACTGTCCATATTTGTAAATGATTAATTCAAGCCCGTTTAGATCCACTCGTATCTTTTTGTATTTTAAAAATAAATATTTTATTTAATACTTAGTTATAGTATATTATATAATTTTTAATTAAAATTTTAAAAATAAAAAATTCAATATAATTTTTAATATTTACATTATTGTATATTTAATTTTAATACGATTAAATTGGAGAAAATATATCAAAGGAAACAAGCGGTGTAGAATTTTGCCTTGACTGCAACAACGGTGTAACGGTTATTGCTGTTATAATAGCAATGGCCATCACTGTTGGATTGGTAAAGAGTTAGGATATTTTTTTAGTTTCGAGATTAAATTTTATGAATAAAAAAATAATATCAATAGAGTTTAATTTAATATTTAAAAATTTAATTTAATACGAAATTAAATTTAATCTATTTTTAATATGAATATCGAATACAAGAAAATTTCAAAAAAAAAATAATGATTATGACAAATTTTTTTATTCCTGGTACTAGACCTAGTAGAGTTTAGTAGTTTATATATATATAAGTCTGTTATCTCTTTATTTATGCAGCTAATGATCACTTGATTGTGTCAGTAAGAACTTAGTGATTCAAAGTTCTATTATGAGTATTTTTTTTAATTTTTCTTTCAAATTATTATATTTAATTTTCTTACTATGTACGGGTTTTATTTAAATTTATTTCGATCTAAGTTTAGATATATATTCTAGTTCTTAACTCTTACTTTATATTGAGTTTATTTTAAGGGAAAAATATATCAATAGCTACTAAACTTTGAGTAAAATAACATGTCAGTTACTAAACTTTTAAAAGTGACAAATCAATCATTAAACTTTCCAGAGGCTCATATTTACATGAATAGTGCAGACTGCAAACTGCCTTTTACCTCTTGTGGTAATTTTTTAGAAGCTTTACATGGTGATTATTCACCTTACCATACTGTCTGGCAACTTTTTTTTAGACAATCTTTGTTGGAAAATAACAATCTAATCTCAAGTTTTGAATTATTCATGTCAGTTTTTATGTTGAACTCAGGCCAACTTTTGTCATTCGAGTCAAATTCATGTGCACTATTTAATGTTTCAGATTTATCATTATCAGACAATTCCCCTGAATGTAAATCATCCATGTTCAAGCCATCTGAATTAACTCTACCCCTACCACATACATTCATTCCAACGATATTAAACACATCATCACCCATTGCACAATCAAATCTATCAAAATCACTTGGTTCTTCTTCACTTTCACTCTTATTAAATTCATTATCAACTAAACTTGTCAAATAAATTTAATATCAAAAGTCACAATAAATGCAATGAGATCTTTGGCTTTTTCATACCCACTAATGACAAATAATATTTAATCACTATCTAATATTTGGCAAGCATCCACAACCTAGATTATATGACAGACAATTTAATATAAACAGATTCAGTTCTGTCATGCATATGACAGACAATAACCAAGCAACACGTGCAACTATACAATATAAACATACACAGTGCACTATCTAAATTTTGCATGCATCCACGACCTATTTCATCACACAAAACAAATGACATCAAGACAACATGTTTCACTCCCATTAAATTCGAATAGCTTACAACCCTAAACAATTTTTTAAACAAATTCCAACTGTAATAGCTTACACAAAAAAAAAAAAAACATAAACTCGTGACACTTCCCATGAATTTAAACAATTAATAACATAAAAGCATAACCCCATTTTAGACCCAGGCGAATGCAACATATTTGCACTGACAAATTCAAAAAATCATAAACCCAAATTAGAAATATTATTAAACCCTACACCAAATTCGAACCACGTCCTTAAACCCAAAAATAACTCAAATTTGAAATAAACTTATCTATTACAATTGATAGAACACCTTTAATTGGTTCTCTTCTATTAACCATTCTGACAATGTTGAAAATTTACAAATTAATTCCCCCATTTTAAATATTTCCAATCCCTCTCCAATGATTCATTAAAATTTCCAATCGTCTCCCTATTCACCTGAATGATTCTTTTTTTCTTTAACCAAATTATTTTTGCCTACTCAGTTTCTTATCAAGTTTTAATTGGCTTTTACTTTGCGCATCAAGTTAATTTTTTTTAATTACACGGTAGAAATTAATTACACATTAAATAAATAAACATCAGATCATGTCTAATGTGATACCCTAACCAACCACTCAGCTGTCCCATTAAATCTATAACGAAAAATGACTTCCAAGTGACTGATTTGACAATTTTTAAATACGTTAGTGATTAAAATGTTATTTTAATCAAAATTTAATTATTGCTGTTGCACTTTTCCCTTATTTTAATTATAATTGATTTGAATTTTTTTTTTATAAAACTTCTTTTAAAAAGAGGATTATCATCTTTTACAGTACCAGTAAAGTAAAAAAACTCAAATCCAAATTTCCACAGCCTACCACAATAATTCGAAATTGAAAAAAAAAGAATAGGATACATATTAAGGTATGGAAAAATGAATACATATAAGAAAAGATACATGAACACCACAAATATATAATTTTTTAAACGGGCTTACAAGTTTACAACAAATAAAGATAATTGCTAAACGATAGGAGGATTCACTGTCTAAGATTACAATTGTCACACTTTTTAGTGCATACAAATTTCTTACTTGTCTGTCCAATTCTGGATTTTCTTAAAAAAAAGGCTTGGCACTAGATTTTATCAGTTGGTATTCACTAAACTTGAACCTAATTGTGAAAGGTAAACACAAAACATGGAAAATTTTGGTAATTTTTCTTTACAACAATGAGTTTATGGGCTGCAATCAGAACCCTAACCAAACCAGAGTTTTTCAAGGATTCTGCATGATGATTCGAAGTGTTACCTTAGATGTGATGAAATTTCTTTAGCCTGCAGAAGAAACTGCATCAACTGAATCCACCTTCAGCTGAAAACAAGTGAAATTGTGCCGAATGGTCAGAAAAGCCAAAAACAAATATAATCCAAAACAGCCACCGGCGTTCAATAGAACTTACCTGCTTTAGATGATTTAGTAAAGATTTATACAGTAGCCTTTTGAGCTTATCAGATTGGTCAACCATGTGCCCTGATTTGATCAACCCCTCTAGTTGGCACCAAAGCCGCTCTACTGTGTTATATGGGAACCATACTGCAGACGATCTTTTGCGATTAATTATGTCTACCGGTCTCTGCAAAAAAAATTAACAGTAACACCAATCAGCAAAACCAGCAGTGTACAACTTTCACTGGTAACAGACAAATGAACAGGTTCGTATTTAGAGAACAATACATAAAGCATAAAATGTGGTTCAATAATTTGCGAAAAAACCCTAGTGATTTGACTTTTCATTTGGGCCCCATAATGTTTTTTGGTAAATCTCCAATGTGACATTAAGAGTCGGATGTAGAATCAACTAACATGGTAACAACCAGATTCAGAAGACTTCTGTGATTCATGTTCTTTAAGAGCTGTTTCCTATCAGACTAAACATAATCAATATTTGGTTGCAAAGTCTTCATAGAATAGGGAAATGGTATAAAATTAATACAATTTTAGAAAATACACTATTAAAATAGAATTTTAAGAACAAATTTGCCCTGATGGACATTAAAACTGGAAAGTAAGAATGAAGAGTGAATACATTATACGTGATAATTGAAAAAAAAATCAGGATCAAAAGCAAAAAGAAAGCATACGAGGACATGTGAACCGGCTAATAGCAATTGTGGAAAAACAAAGAAGCAACAATTCAGTAATACATATTGCCTGTGAAATACATATGTTCACAGGGGAGGGAAGAACTATTTCAAAGTAGGACTAAAGGTTCTCCGAAAATGCCAAACATTCCTCTTCCTTGACTTCCAAATAAGGAAAAATTGTCTTCTGAATTGAGCTTGAGCTTTTCTCTATTTGAACTAAGCTCGGGTTGGTTACAACTCTAACCATCACTTATATAATTTAAAGGGATGATAATTGTAGATACTTTATAGTAAACATACACACACACACACAATCCTGTAGTCAGAAAATCAACAAGATGTCCTAGTAACTCTTCGCATGATCTAAACTTGATTAACTTGCATGAATATAGTAAGTTACAAAAAATGCAAAACTTTAATATTCTGCCCCTTAAAATAAAACTAAAATTGTATGATAAAAAATAAATAGAAGTTTTTCCATGGTTGCACCTAAAGGCAGATATCTTCCACTCCTTGTTTTTACTAGGAAACAAGAAGCTAAAGCTGCAAAGAACATGGTTGACTAGCAGGGATGTCAGTTGACTATTACCGAACAAGGAACCCACCTCCCCATCCCAATAGGGTGAGGATTTTTATTATTATTAACAAAAAGGGGGGAGGATATTGAGGAAACAAGGTCACCATTCCTAACGTACTGACCAAGGTAGGAATGGGGGGAAAGGGGTGCAATTTCCTTGCCCATGTATGGCCTTCTGTCATTCCCACTCATTAGGACTATGTTTGATAAAATATCAGTTACAAATAGCTGCCTCCTTTCAAGTTATTAACCATCAAATAAAGAAAGTCATCCACAATTGATCCATCGTCTTCCCTGTATCTTTTCACAACCAGAGTGTCCTGATCTAATTCTGTAAGATGATTTGAAGATGAATCTTGCAACTCCAGTGACTTTTGACTAAAATGGGCAATGTCAGATATCTAAGTAAAACATGCATTGAAATATCATGGATGTTTCTGACATTAGGAGGGTCACTATATACAAAAACGCATCAAGGAAAACAGACAAATAGCACTAAGCGAATTAAGATAAAATTGAAATTTTGTAACTTACTGTTGATGCAAACGCTTCTACATACTCAAGAAACAGATTTGTTGCTTCTGTATATCGACCATAATCAACGTATAGTCGAAACAAGGATGCTGAACTTGGCTCTGGACCAGTCATTACCCAAGGCCTTTCCCTCTGATTTTCCTAATCAAACCCGACAGAATTTGATAAGCAAAAGTTTAAGAATAAGCAAACATTAACCCAGACAATATTAAAAACAGTTTGTAGGCAGATCAACTACATTCATTTAAAGAAAGATATCTTGAAGTCAACTGGTACAAATGGTTGCTGACAGTAAACTTTCAAACTCATTTTGGGGTTTTTCCTTTTCATTCCTTTTTTCCCTACTTGGTCTTTTGTATTTCTCCTACCAGACCATTTTACAATCTCAAGGAAAACAAATAGAAAACGATTATTCCAGGAATATTTGATTGCTTGGATATGGCTTTCACAAGAATGAATTTACTAGCTTGATGAACTTTCATGTGAAGCAATTATATATCAACTTACAGCCTTGTCCTTTTTCTTTCCTTTTCATACCTGTGTATTATTGTGTTATCTTAATAGACCCAATATAGGCCATGCATACAGTTTTACCCTGAATATCATATCATACTATCTCGCATCTTAGAAATGATACTTTTTTCTTGACAAGAAAATAGATGAATACTGAGAGTCAAAGAACCATAGCAGAGACCACTATACAAAACTAGCAACATGCAACTTCCACCATTCACAGCTTCTTGTATCAAGAGAGCAACTGATTTTGAAGATTCATCTTCTGCGAAGAAGTATTACCTTGAACATTTTAACCAGCCATAAAGGCAATTCAATATGAGGATCAGTACGAAGAAGTGTTTCAGCAACTATTACTGGCAATCTAGAATGAAAATTTTTGTACTTCTCCTGCAATGCATAAACATCTCAGATGTGTTAGATGGAAAAAGAGGCTAAGAAAGGGAAAACAGAAAGGGCAACAAGGATAAAATTTTAAGGTTGCTTTTGAGGTCTTTATTCTTTCAATGGTCAGTTCAGAAAACCTGACACAAGTAATTACTACTCCACATCTTTAAACCTTATCACAATTCAAAATTACTCAGGAATTTTACCCCAAGAAAAGGAAATGAGTTGTGACCATTTGCGTGTCGACACGATTATGACATGAAACATGAATACATAAAACCCATACACATTTAAATGTCATTTGTGTGTCATGTCAAAAGTCGCTAGGACTACTGATAACCAACCTCAACCTCTAGCACATGCACTAAAAAGAAAAACAATTTTGAAGAATTGTTACATGAGAAACCAGCATCGCTTTTAGCATCATTTTTATCCTGGGTTAAACCATAATGTCTGATGTTAGGCCCCCAATCTGAAAACCTTGATGCCAATTTTCCTTTCTTTTGCATCATCTTTAATTAAAACTAAGTATGATTTGCTTGTATTCAATGGAAAAAATCAAGAAGTGCATTGCGATAAAAAACAATTAATGTGTTTGAATAACTAAAAACTAAATCTGTACTTTTTGAACAAAAAGCATGATTATATAGAATAATCATGTTAGGTTGGGATTGTATTTTATTCATTTCTTTTAGTATGGTTTTACTTTTTACTATTTGCATTTGCCTTTTAGCAATATTTTATTAAGGTGACAAAAAGCAAGTAGCAAAAGAAACAAGTAAAATAAGACAAATTTCAGAACTAGACAAGATAAACAATATAGAAGCAGGCAGAAGATACGAACAAGATAATGCTCAAGAGTTTCCCAGTGACAATTCGCCTTAGTTTGTTCACTGATGAGCTCCATACCAGGTGAACCGTGAACAACCACTTCATCCTTGGATGAAGTCAATAATAGACTCTGCGATCTAAATTCAATCAAAAAGGTAAAGCCACATTATGTAATGAAGATTAATTGCTTCATAGGCAACCCAAAAGAAGGAAAATGTGAAACATATGAAGTGGAAAGGACAACTGATTTTACCTAGTCCGAGATGAGCTAACCGTACTAGGGCAGCACTTCAATGCAATAGCAGATAAGATCTTTTCCAGTTCCCTGACCAAAAAGAACCATCAAGTAAAGGTCAACAGACATACCAGAAGCACATATTACCACCAGGAGAAACAATGAAGCAGCAGAAGGGTAAATATTTCCACCTCTTCAGTTCTGAATCCTTCCAGAATTTTAAAATAACGCTGAAGGCCATGTCATATAAATTAGTTTGGACTAGAAGCTCAACCAGATCTGATGGGGCTTTTCCTATCCCTGGAAAGCAATTAAAAGTTTAAGAAATCATCCAAAAATAAGTGACTATTAAAAGTGCATAACAAAAGCTCCACTCAACAAAACATTGAGATGGAGAATCCAGTTTTTTCACTTTCTTTCAAACAAAAACCATTTATTAATATCATAAGCGTAGTACACCATCTGTATACAAGAGCATACACCTAAAATTGAAATAAGAACGAGAAAATAAAACCATCTCAAAACCCAAATTAACGGAGGAAAAAATATAATGAACTTCTCAATTTGCATAAAAATATTAAAACAATAATAGCAGCCTTATCCGTTCATACCTTACCAGGCCGTTCTCTACAAACTATACTAAGCTAGATCATCCAAGAACAACTTTTCTTCAAAAGTGCCTTTCCAAGCATGTAGAAAAGCAACAATTATACGGTGTACCCCGAATTATCCAAGCCAATTTAAATGCAGAGAAACTAGAACCTTTCAAGCTATAAGACTAAATTTTAAATACTGCCCACTAGTGCTAATGTTCTTAGACCAGCAATAACTTGCTCTGCTTTAAAATGAAGTACAAAAGGTTGTACCTCAAGCTAGTGTCCAAACAACCGAACTGACTTTCATGGCTCTTTCATCTTTCAAATACTCCCCCAAAGAAATCAAACAATTCCACAAACAGAGAACCTCTCAGAATACCAAACACCTGAAACTCTTATCGGTCAACCATCAACAAATCTTATCATTACTAAACCCACACATCTTTACAGAAATATGTCACATCCATAACAGAAACAACTGATATACAAACCACCCATTTGAGTACATTTATTAGACCTCTAAAACGGAAAAAGGCATAAGGTGAAGCATGTCACAACATTTACATAAGCCTAAAACTACTAAGCCACAAGTTTTGGAGGAGTTCAAATTGGGGGGAAGGGAGGGAAAGAAAAGAGTGAACCCTTTCCCTTGCTTGGTAATCAATGAAACAAAAGGAAGGAAAAGGAAGAGTCCTGCCATTTCCCATCAAAAGCCAGAGGGAAGGTGAGGGAAGGAAAAGAGAAAAGGTTATATACTGAAATTCTTGCTTTCATGGCAACAAGAACCTTTTTGTCTCTAAAGTTGAATTGTGTTCCAGATTGAAACTTACAATATAAGAACCAAAGTTATAAGTAAAATAAAAATACATGGGCCATCACATAGTGCACGTAAGGGGGTTCTCAACATGTAAAAGGAAAATGCATATAGAAGCTTCAAGTCCATGTTTAAGGGATGAAAATGAAAATGGTTTTTCTGGGCTGATGTGGGAAGAGGAGGAAGTGTGATGACATAGTGGGACATGTATAGACAACGGGCCATGTTATAAAATTTTTCTCTTACATCTTCATGAAATATGTATATTGCATTTATTACTTAAAATGCTGCCAACAAAGTAAATGTTACATTTGGATTTTAGTTTTTGAGATAAAAATATTTTAGCTTTCTAATATATTAAGAACTACACATCGTACTCTGTGTACCAAATATATCTATAGTTTACATTATTATTTTGCTAAGAAGGTATAACTAGAAAATTTTCTCAATCTCCTTTCTTTCCTTTCCTTTCCTTTCCACTCCATAACCAAACCATTGATTTTGATAATCCTACCAATTTCCTTTTTCCTTATTCATTTAAAACTAGGAAAGAAACAAACCTTTCTTTTCCTTTACTCACGTTACTCCAAAAAAGTGAGAAAAAAAACCCAAAAAATAAATGACTTAAAAAATGTACAAAACTAATAAATCAACAGCTAAAAGTAGAAAATTTATTTTTCTTTTAAAATGAAAAGAAAAAATAAATTAGCTCATGAGATCTTCCAACCTGGAAGAATAATTTACTCAAGCAATTTAGCCCATCAGAATTCTGAACATGAAAGACTAATTTTCTGAAACCGAGTCAAATGAAAATGGAAAACAACTTGTTTGCCCTTAATAGTTTGTATACTGAAACTAGGATAGCATCAAAAGCATAAATTATTCAGCTTTGAATGTCTTATTCAGGAAAGGCACCCTAAATAAGACACTAAAAAAAAATTAGTCTGATTAGATTTCTGTTTTGACTGTGCCACTTCAGAATACAAGAGTGATTGGAGGGCAAGGGTAAAATATAACAATCTAAAATAATTAAGAAGATAGGTAAAACTACATAAAGAAACACAATATTTCTTAGTTCCAAGATTAGAGTTGCTTGACTGCTTGATTGCTTGACCATAACTAAGAAGAAAGACAACCTCCGCCTCACATTGAGGGTTCCTTAAGAAATCAAACCTAAGGTTGATTGCATCACACGTAAAAATAGCAACAAAACTAAGAATTCTCGTCATAATCTGTCCACAAAAGAAAGAGTACATAGATAACTATCTAGGCTACTATCAACCCTAATCCTAAAGAACTATTCTAAGTATTCCAAATAGGACTTTAAAGGAAATACTTAAGACTCCAAGAACTAACAATCTTGGCACTCGAAACAAACCCTAAGGGAGCATTTCATTTGGTTATTGTTTGATTAACTTTGGTAATACGATTACCCCTATTTAGATTACTTAGCAAATTACAGGTTATGTCAAATTCTCTTGTTTGGTTGAATTGGTTGGAGTTAAACCTGTTCAAGGGCTGGGCCAGGCTACCCGTCCAAACCCGAAAACCTGCTCAAAATTTGGGAGGGTCAGGGCAAATATATTAGGATTGGAAAATGGGATTGGGCAAGAAAACTAGGCCCATTTAGAAAATGAGCCAAGCTCAAGCTCAAACATTCAAGTCCTAAGCCCGACCCTACCCATTAAATGAAAATATTATAGAAAATTATTAAATGATAAATTAAAAATAATATTTTTTTTTCAAAAAAGATTTAAAAAAATATGCAGAGGCTAAAATGAACTTGAGTTAGCCATTACAAATATAGACAAGCTTGGGCAAAATTTTAAACTTGGCTTGAGCAAGCATAAAGTGTGTTAATATCATTCTTAAACCAAAACCAAACCCGGCCAAGCCCATGAACACCTCTCGCTGGAGTGCAATCTTGCTTATTTACACCTATATCTTGATTATTTACAGAGTTGGTAGTCGACAACAACCATAAAATGATAATTAAACGTCACAAGCATTAGTAAATAAAGTACTCTCAGAAAAAGAAAAGGGTGAAAGAAAATTACCAGAATATGTCCACTTTACATTTGCCAGTGAAAGCTGATATTCTGCTGATGTTAGCACAATCTCATATTCAAGTTTCTCAATATCAATGCAAAATTGCAGCCTCTGAGATGGTACATCATTAACAGCTGCAGCAGAAAGAAGGAGATATTAATAAGGTCAGCGTTGTCAAGACCACCAAGCGCACTCCAGGTGCTAGGTGCAAAAAAAGCACTAGCCTGACTGAAGTGAAGCGTAATATATGTATGTAGTTTTTGCAAGTCTGACTATATATAATATATAAAGCTTAAAATATATAGTAAACTCTGAAGTATGGTCTAGTTTTTCTACAGAACATGCAATGTTTTTATTGATCAATAGGCATGATTTCCTTATAGTCAATGTCTGTTGCTGAATGCTCAAATATGGAGAAGTACATGTTTTGCCATGATCCCTTTCATACTAGTAAAGATATATGAAATGAGAAATATGAAAAAATAAAAGAAATTAAAGGGAAATTCAATCAGGTGGGAATTTTTTATGCCTAGCGCGATACATAAAAGCACGCCAAGGCAGACATCCGCGTGCCTAATCAAAAGGGCCTTGCTTGGAAGTGTCTGAGGCATTTTTGTTGAATAATACTAAGGCACAAAGCACACGCCTTGACAACACTGAATAAGGTCATGCACAGATTTGAAACTGATTGGAGAACTGAGCACATACATAGACATAATCAAACTATCGAATAGGTTCATTTTTCATATAATGATAAGATTAAGAGCATGCTTCTTCTGATGACAAGAAAATGATAATATCACAGAATAATAAAGCTCTTTGTAGATGTAATAATTACACTGTTCTTTCACTGTTGTTTTAGCCTTTTTATGTGGGTAATGCTCATTCCGAAGAGAATATCCCTCAGGCAGGGGATCAATCCAAACATAAGCAGGATGGACAAGCTGCAGGGCATTAACAGCAGCAGAGAGTGCATTCAGCCTCTCCTGCAGTGTAATTGACATATGCTGCTGATCTTTCTGAACTGTATCAGTTCGTAATCGAGCAGAATATAGATACATGTAACTAGCTGCCTTTCGCCAATTATGCCTGTGAATTTCAAATGCATAAAGCAATTTGTATGGATTTGGCTTTGCCAAGATATCCGTACGCTCCGCCTACAAATTACAGCATAAAAGAATGCCTAAGAGATCAGTCTGCAAGAAAATAAAATCAAGCAGCAGCCATAAAGATCACATCTCCTAGAAAGTATTACATACCTTCCATGCAAGTTCTCGCTCAACCTTGTCTGCTAAACCAATTAAGGGCAATTGACCATTGCAGAGTATCTGCTACGAGAAAGGAGAACAAGTTCCCAATAAGTAACATGTCAACTGATTTATTACCCACAGGCACAGGATATAAATGACCAAATAAATAATACAGCAAGCACTGCAAGAATAAGTATGGTAAATGAAGACACCGATCTGTGATGCAGAGCAAGCAAAATGGTAAAAACAGCAAGAAGGAAAGTTGCAATTCCCTACAGAAATTTCATCCATTACAGCTGGTAACTATCATGAATCCTTTCCTTAATTTCTATTTCGCTTCAACACCTTTATTTTCAAACAAAAAGAAATGTCAATTCTTGCTTTTCTAAATTCTTTTATGATTTTGGTTCTTAGGATGCTGTCAATGGCATCGAAACTACTCATCAAGCATTGTGCTTTACTTGAGCTTGTAAGTAACCACATGCAAGCCATGACAAAATATGCATGACACTGAACCGAGGCAGAATAACTGGAACAAAAAAAAAAAGTGGGATATATAAAAGAACCTTTATTGCTCCACATTCATAAAGAACAATAACAAAGCGCCTTAAACAGATGTACTTGCTCTCTTCATCTGGATTTGAAATTATTGCACAGTATGCATCATTCAGAAGATTAAGATCTAAAGTAAACTTGAAAACATTTGCCCAAAGACGTCCTTTGATGGTAGTAGTGGATTCATTAGATGAATCTCTCTCAAAGCCATCACCTCCAAGGCCAAGATCATCAACTTGCTCCAGTGCAGCAAAAGCAAATTGGCAAGCACCCTCGCTAATGTTATATTGCTCAAATAACTGCATTACCCATTGATAGTAATGAAGCTTCCATGCAGCAGATACATGACCATCTGAACCAGAAAATTTTAAAATCATCTATTTGCTCAAGAAATTAAATTGTCCAGCTTTTTTCTAGGAAACAACAATATTCTTCAGATGAACTTACTAAAACCAAGATATGGCAACCCTGCTTCATCAGACAAACTCTGCAAGGCCTGTGAAGCTCCTTCTCCTGATGCAGCTCTGCATAGAACAAAGCAGTACCAACTCAGTTGAGACATAAATAAAATGACCAAGTCTTAACGAATGTGGAAAAGCCTGTAAAAGACAATTTTGAATACTCAAAGCAAATCCAAACAGGCTCCAACTCCTGTTTACATTGTTAACTATAAATATTCATTAATGATAGGACTTATTTTAGAGATAAGAAAGACTTGTATTGCACTGCATTACTTTCATAGGAGTAGAGATAAGAAAGACTTGTATTGCACTGCATTACTTTCATAGGAGAAATTTACTTCTAATATAATAGAAATTAATTTAAAAGGATGAAAGGTATAACTTATCATCACCCTTTGGTAACAGTGCGATATTTATATCAATTGCTATAGTTGATAAAATTTTCAATTCTAAGAATATTGAAATATTTGTAAGTTAATATTATAGAATTTCAACTGTTTATACTTCAAGGTTAAAAAGTATAGGAAGTTAAAAATATTTATAAAATGGAATTAAGAGGAAAGTAGTTTCAAAATCAGAAAGATGAAGTAGCAGAAAAATGGAGGACCAGGATATGACTAAATTACTAATTACCTGAAGAAACAGCTAACAGCTTCACCGACTTTCCTTCCTTTCAGAACTCCATGTAACCCACGCTGAGTTTGAGCAACAAGACAGCATCCATGGAGATGTTGAAGTAAGCACCAATCACCACTAGTATCTTGAATACTTCTGAATATCCTCTCCCTTCTTGCATTGGCCTCAAAAATAGCAAGTAGGTACTTTGACAGGGTAAAAATTTTGGCCCCCAAAAACAAGGCAGGATATGAATTTTAGTTAAACTCAGATACTATATATTTTAATGTAAAAAGTCACAATCGTGAGAAATGAATGACAAACCTCAACAGCATCATATTGGCCATTCCTAAGAAGGACAATTGCTAATTCAGTAGAGCGCCTCAAGAAGGAAGAAGAAACTTCCCCAGTATTTCCCCATACTATCCAGCTAGCAAACTTCTGCACTGAAGTAATAATTTCATGTGGATTAAGGAGGCATCCCAAAGAACGATGTCTCTCATATCCAGAGGAACTTTGATTATTTAGTAGAAGTAAAGAGGCTAATGTGAAATCACATTTCCCAAGTTTCTCCCTCCATGATCTTTTATTGATCTTATTATCTGAAACATTGACAAGAACAGAAACCAATCAAGTCAACCAGTAAGTAATAACAAATTCCTCTCTCCATACCATAGTATGTAACAGTGATGGTTTCCGATTAGCTAAAGCAAATAAGCAGAAACCATAAGAAACTTACCAATCTGCAGCAATGAAAGTTGAGAACTGAAATCTTCAATTGCAGGTGATTCTGATGGTGTTGTGCAGAAAACCAGAATGATAAGCCACTCAGAAATAATTTCTTCAATCATCGGAACCAAGTCAACTTGTATTCTAGTTATGTCATCATGCACCATGTTAATCTGTATATTGCTTCCAAAAGTCAGACACGCTAGTGGTAAGTTCCACTTAAAGGGTGTCTAAACTATCAAGAGGACACAATGTTAACATATAAATATATAATCTACTACTAACTGTTAAGAAAGGAGACAGTTCAAAACAAGAATGATATCTTCATAGAAATACTGTACTCAAATCTCACAAATGCTTGTGCTTACTGTCCTCTCAAAAGTTGACTGAAGTCAAAACTAGGAAGCATATACAATGTCCTTTTTAATAAGTTTTATTCACTGCTATCAGTAAAAACCACCAAAATTTGGTATCAAGAAAGGCTTGACCTATTTACTACTATTATTTTCCTTGTCCTACCTGAATGACGCACAAGATGATAAAAGTTGTATTAAATAGTAATGGAAGGAAAAGTACTAGAAGGGACCCGACCATTTTGAGTATCAAAATTTGGTATCAAGAAAGGCTTTATCATTTATCTTGGGCCCAGATAGCCCAAGGCCCATAAGCCATTATTCTTAAGATTTAACTTCAAGAACCCTACATTTTTTTCCATAAATTGTCGCCCTTTGTGCATCACCTTTCTCGTTCTGCAATTTTCATCCACTACAACATCTTTCCAGAGCTGCAATTTACTCTCACTTTCCAGCAATGCCTCATTTCACTAATCCTTCTTATTCTCCCCCCTCTTTCTTTGTATGTCTTCCCACTATTATCTTCTTTCTTTTTGAATTTGCAATATCAGACTTCTCTCTGTTATCTTTTTCTCACTCTTTTTATATTTCCAGCATATAGGCTACCCAATGCAAGCGCAATTTGGGAAAACACTAATGAAACTTTAACAATACTGAGCAACATAGGTCAATATAAACTTTAACATGATCACAAATAACCATGTCACGACTCAGAACTCCCCTAATACCAGATTTTCCCCTTCAAAAGATGCATAATTTGGTAAATTCCCTTCGCTATGGAACTATGACCAAGTCTGACACAAACATAGAAAAGCATGGACATGCATCCAATTTATTTTCTTTCATGACATATTAATAGAGAATCAAGTATAACAAGGAATAACTCACCTGCCCACCGATGCTCATCAGATAGCTTACAAAAAGAAGGATGTCCAATGCATACTCAAACATCACCTTTGCAATCTGGCAGGAAGCCTGGACCAAGATGGAATTGTTGAGACAAGATAATGTTTCAGCACCTGAATTCTGTGTAAATTTTTTAGGGACAAGAAATTGTAGATAACTCTCTATGACATCCAAGATTTTTCTCCATGAGGCAGCTTTTTTGCAAAGATCATGAAGAGATAAAAGCATGTCAACAGAGAATTTTCTTAGATTTTTATGATCTCTCTCTTCCCTCTCCAAAGCAATATCAGATCCAAGACCAGATAAATAGCCTGCTCTTGTTGATGGACCATATCCAGCTCCTAAAATCTTCAGCAAGCGAGGAATAATCTCTTCAGATGAGATACTCTGTCTTCCAACAAATGATTCATAAAAGACAAAAGAAGCAGTTTTTCCCAACTGTTGGCTGATGTTTACGACACATCTGAGAACTTCAAAAAGAATCTCGCGATCAGAGTTGTCATTAAGTAAATCCAATCCAAAGCTAGCAAGATCACCAAGATCTTCTGACAGCCCTAGCAGAATACAAAAGCAAGAGTATGTATTTAAACAGTTAAAATAAGTCCATACGGTGTATAAACCCAGTTCAATACTGTATTTCACAAAAAGCAAGGATCTCCATCATACCATCAGTAAGCAGCTCAGTATTTTCCAAACTACGGAACAAAGAGACAGAATGTTTTCTGATTAGACCAACAGCACCTGAGGTGGACTGTATAATCAATGCATACGGAGCATTCTTTTTACACCAGTATTGAAAATAACGACAAAAAAAATTTTTCCACCCTTGAAATATTGATATAGGACTTTCAGCCATACTCTGACAAAAAATGTCAAAAGTTAGATCAGCTATCCAGAGAACATAAAAGTTTCCAGAGGAACAACAACTAAAACAATGAAGCAAAGAAAACCTCATGTTCAACAAGTGAAAGAATCTCCTTTTTGAGTCCATCCACAGTTAATGACTGAAATTCATTATCAGTCCAGTGCTTGCTGTAATCTAGAAAAGTTGAACGAAGAACTTTATTATGGTAAACCCCAGGATGAAGAATCCTGCGTAAGAAAACAGAAGATACAAATGGCACAATCTGATCCTGCAAAAGGTTGAAAGGATGTAATAAGCAACATACCTCTCACAAACATTTCTATTCAGTACAAAGACAAGTAAATAAAAAATGAAAACCACAACATGCACAGCAAAGAACTGAAAGGAGAAGTAGCACAAATGCATGGTTGATTTACTTCTATTTTCAATATAAAAGGGGCTAAAGTAAGAAGCTATGTCCTAGATTCATAAGCTGTGGAGAAACCTTAAATGAGACAAATACTATGCACTTGGCAGTCAAAGAACATAAATACCAAAAAAAAAAAAAAAACCATAGAAGTATAAGAAAGAAACATTGATGAGAGAACCTTTCCAGATGACAAAATTGAACTAATTATTGATATAAGATCATCTGAAGTGTGTTCTGAACTTTGAAACAGCTGGTCTGCAATAAATTCTTCTTGTAAAGCATAGCAGTGTGCTTCTTCCCTACAAGAAAGGTTTCGGAAAAAAATTAGGAACCACAAAATTGCTAAGCAAAATCACTACAGCACCAATATGTGTTTGTTTCAGACTTGCCAACTCTGTCCCAAACCCGAAAGCCCAACACAACTTGATTTGACCATACAAAATCAACAACTCGAACCTGCCCACCAGACCTTAAAACAATCCAAACAAAAAAAATGACCCAAGCCCAAAATAACCTGAACCCGATATGACCCGAACAAGTAACCCAAAATTACATGAACCGAAGATACCTGACTTGAAAATCCCAATTAAATTGAGCCCAATATGACCCAAACAAGTAATCCGAAAAGACACGAACCCAAGACACCAGACTCGAAAAAACCAATTGACAAACCCAAATGATCTGAACATTAAACTAACTCAAATCCAAAATAACCTGAACTTGAAATGACTTGACTTGAAATAAGCTAAAAAATTTATAACCCAAATTGACCTAGATTAGATTAACCCAGCCCAAAACCAACCTGACCCGTCCAATTAACAATTCTAGATTGTTTGTATGTATTTTATCCCTATCCACGATAATAAGTACTTATGCTAAATGTATAAACAAAGACACAGACCACCAATTATGAAAGTAGGGGGCACATATAACAACCATATCCTCGAATTCAATATGCTTCACACATTATAGCCACACTACGTCTAACCAGGTGTGCTGCAAAATCATACAGCACAATAATTATGGTAAAACCATGCAATAGTAAAGAGCTTTCGTTGGTTAGGCATGTTAAATCTCACATATTACTACTATTGAAAAGGTGGTGATACGCCAATCCATTATCCTTTAATATCCAGATCTTGTCTGACGTAAGTTTGACATCAATGCATCCCCCCTGACAAAATTGAAACAATGAGATATCCAGAAAAGTATTTAACATGTCAATTTTAAGCGAATGTTTACCAAAAACAGAAAGAGAGAGAGAGATATGGAGCAACAAATGGAAAACCAGTTTGTTACCTCATCCACAGGAAAATTTTTTACTGAAGAGTCTACAGACAAGGAGATCCTGTCCCCCGTAGAACAGCAGAGACTATAAACATAAATCACCTCCATGCTAACTTCCTTAAAAGTAAACCAAGAAATCAATCAATATTGAAGCAAAAGGTAGAACAAGTTACTAGCACTATTTTATGCGAACAGTATTAACAATATAAAATTAGAAACTTAGGCTCCATTTGTTTTGGGAAAATGTTTTCCACATTTTCATTGGAGAACAAGCCAAATGGGCATGCATCAATAGCAAATACATAGGAGAACACAACAAATAACATTCTCAATCAATTTTTCTAAATTCCAAATAACTAAATAAAATAAAAACAACACCACCAAAAGATCTAACACTTATCTGAAACTAATTGAAATAGAATTCTTAAAATCCATTTAACTTAAGGCGAACATCCTACTCAAAGAAGCAACGGCCATAACAAGTACCTAGCTCTTTAGCTTAATCTATAAGAAAACCAATGGACCACAATCCCCAAAAATGATCATTTCACTGCCGTTGGATCTTATAATTCACTTGCGTTTCATTTCTTTTGTCAAGCTCCATCACCAGCCACACCATCATCATCTGAACATCTATTAGCTTCTCACTCAAAACTATCACCTATCGTATTTTTATCGCAGTCAGAAGCCGCAGCATGTATTTTTTATTATTTTCTAGGATGATAAGGATGAACTATAATGACCCATAGCAACCATCTTTCTAGTTTAAAACATTTGCATGTCCTACTTCGTGAGTTTTTGGTTCTCAATGTTCTTCAATGAACTAAGAAATAACAGTACCCAGGTAAATTATTGTCAAGTCTTTATGCAAATGATATTGACATAACAGGTGATGAGTGTTGGAATACAAGAGTTGAAGTAGTTCTTGCGAAGTAAACGCCAAACAAAGGAATTGGGACAACTCAAACATTTCTTGGAAATCAAGGCAGCTCAATCCCGTTTGGCATACCTTTCGAATAAACAAACTATGCGTAACAGAATTCACGGATCCAAAGAAATAGATCCAACAAACATGTAGTTGATAAAGTTGATATTTGATCCAAGGCAATTTCACAAATTAGTTCAGAAGTAAAACTATTAGATATTTACTTGGACAGATATTTCTTTTGCACTCAGTGAAGTTAGTTAGTTTCTTGATTCTCTACTAACTAATGATATGAATGCACTAATACGCACTTTGAGGCTTCTCAAGGGAGCTTTAGGATGTCGTACAATCAATGAGAATTACAGCTAAACTAGTCTTAGGATTATCTTGATGCAGATTGGGATGGAATCCTTATGACAGGTCATTGACAAAGATTTATTTTATATTAGATGGTTGATATTCGGGATAAGGCCACTCTAGTTAAGGTAAAGGATCATTTACAATCTATCTTTGAACAAATGCAAACTTACCAGTTACCACTGTACTTTTTTATTTAATTCAAAATTGCCAAAGGTTAACAATAAAATATTCGGTAGAATAATTCTTTGTTTCCAATCATAATGTTATTTTACCCATTTACTTCAAACATTTCCGGACAAAACTAAAAAGTACATTACAATATTGCATCCTTCAAATATAAGCAGTAAATTTTATCTATCATCTTATATTTAGTGGTAACTTTTGACCTTATCCATGAAAATTTAGTATCTTGTAACAGTAAGACACATACTACTACCAAAAGCTAAAGCCCTGACCAGAATCAGAGGGTAAACGCATGGCCCATACAGTCATACTAGTTGCCAATTGATTTGGGGGGAAAATAAGAGAGTTTTATTTGCGGCCTAGTGACCTCAAAAGTGAGTTGAGTAATCATAAACATTGCTTCCAAATCCAATTTTTCATGAATAAACCAAGCATGATGATTTGTGCCATAATTAGAAAAAAGGGCTTTCAAAAAATGAGATTCAAACAAGCTAAGAGAGATCCATAGATCAGTTTTCAGATGTTTACTAAGTTTCTAGGAGATTCAAAAGTGACTATATCTGTAACAAGTTATAAATATGTGATTGTGCACTTCAACAATTAAGTAGGGGAGAGAGAAATGCGAAAACATATTTGCTTAGAAACAAATCTGGACAACTAGAGTTAATTCAGAAATACATACCAACGTACTCTTATACAAGATGGCCAAAGGAACAATGCTTGAATCACTATTAAATTCACCCAACCATAACCTGGTTGATGTAGCTCCTGCAATTACAAGATACAAAAAAAATTGGGAAATGTACTTTAGACAAGAAAAAGTTCATAAATATTACAGAAAGTCCACAGTGTAATTTTAGGCTGCCAAGAACATCCTTTAGAAGTGGATGTTGGAGAGATCGTGTTTCAGAACAACCTTGGTTATTCCTTCAGATAGTGGCAATTTTTTTTAATTACAAATACCCCAAAAGCTCCAATTAAATTTAGAAGAATAACCAAACAAAAGGCGCAAAACAGAACTCCAATCTATATATAAACTACAACGGAAATGAAGTGAAAAATGCATGAGTAAAACAAATAAGCCATATCTTTAAATTTTAAGGTTTTGAAAATTACTAGATAATGACTATTAAGGATGAAAACATAATGCAGCTACAATAGATGACATTGGAAGACCATCAATAATCAAACACATCTGGATCATTACAAGAATTAAAAGGCTAGTTGTTCCTAAAATATCAACTAGAATTATATAAAAGGAAATTTCCTAAATAATGCTATTTACAACTATGTCTTCAACATACACAACTATCGATGATGATATGTAGCCTCTGCTATAACTTCAAACTTCAGTGAACAGCTACAATGCTCATTCTAAACCATAAAGCACAAGATAAAACTCTAAAGCTTGTCTCCACTTCCATTTGACAAATGACTAGTGTTATAGAAGGCATTAGGCACACTAGGCGATAGGAGCCTTCCACCATCCAAGGATATGAAGAGCAAAAAAGTACTCACCCAAGTGAGGTACAGTGCAAATTTCTAAAGATAATAAATATATGCATGAAAAAATAAAGGAAATCTGTCTATTAAAATATAAATAATAAATTGAAAGATATGGTTTTGTTAATAAACAATAAAGAACTCGCTGAAATAGATAGTCTAATGTTGTTCCAAAGGTTAAGAACTATCACAACTATAGTCATCAAACAAATTTCCAAGATTTCCCTACTTCTGCCTTCATTGCGCATCAACTATTTTGATTTATTATTCCTATAAGTAGAGCTACAACTGTCCTTATTCAACAATCAAAGATAGCTAACACAAGAAATTAAAAACTAGGGGAACCAAAGAACACTTAATTACGCACACTGAAAGAGTGCTTTACCTAGGCGCATAGCTTGGCAACATTGTAACCACCACAGTTGCAAAATAACTAATATTTCAAGCATAGTTACCATCTATTTCTTTATCACTGGCATGAAATGGTTCAGAAACCTGTCAAACTAATCCTCTAAATCAAGGAACCCAACCCTTGCTAGCTTTACCAATAATGTCACATCATTATAATTAATATTGCACCATAAAAAATCTTTTCATTGTTCACTGACCAACAGATGAATAGCAATAGACATGGATACCATAGTTAGAGAATCACACTCTAGGAAATTTAAAGGTTTAAGTCACGTGTTCTTTAATAAATTAAAACCTTTAGGCCCAAGGGTAAGCACCCTTGAGGGTTAAGAGGTCATCCATACACTAATTAAAAGTCAAGTACTATCTTGGTGTTCATGACTACTTTGGTCATTTCCCATTTCCCAATTTTGGCCTCAATTTCAGTCTATTGGATCTTATTATGCTTTTAAGATAAGGAGTTTCATGCAGTGTACGTAGTAAAATAATAACATTAGTTTACACTCAATTGGCTGGTTCTCTAGAAGCTAACCAGCACTACATACTCAATTGAACTAAATATAATCTAACTAAATCTTCAACTTACAAAGGTAAGTTTATTTTAACAAATTTAATCCTATTTTACCAAAATTTAGAATAATCCTCCACAAGTATTGAGCCCCAGTGCCAGTTCATATTTCCTATTCCCAGTGAAGTGCTCAATACAATCCATAGGTCAAGTGGTTGAGAAGGAAATTGATCCTAAAGATTCTCCCACTAGTTAATTTGGAATCTAAAGTGACTCCCAAGGCCTGGCAAGGTTATACATATAGAAACTAAAAATCTTTGGTCATGCACCCCTTATTCTTAGGCTTGTATGGTTTCTAATTATTGCCACTCAGCAGATTTCACCAATAAAACATTTCATTAAGATGGTCTATTTCCATTAAATACCTCTTTCAAACAACCACCCATCAAGAAGGTTTAACTTGGCAATGCCAACAGAAAATTGAAAAAATAAGACCTGAGGCAAGCAACAAAATTCTAAGCACATACTCTCACCAGAGTACATTAAAGGCATATAAATGATGAACTCCTTCTTCAAAGGTCATTTCATATGATACTGAATAAATCTGATTTTTGGCACATGTAAATATCAAATATACGGTGTTCAACAATCAGAAAACGATCCCTCTATGGTGGAAACTACACTGGTTTTCACCAATTAATAGATGAAAACTACAATGAATTAATAGATCAAGAGAAATATTCCTGCTGCTCCCCCTCTCACAAAAAGCTTCCAGTCAGCATTATGTTTTATTACAAAGGTTAAAGGAAAGCCATTCTCCTTGCAAGGAGGAGAACCTATTGTTTGAGAAGCTATAAAACAGGAACATTTAGAGAAGGGACATAATGAAAGTTAAGACATAGTTACAGAAGAATGGTGAAGTCAAGTGGTAGAGGTCACCTTCAAGTGATGTTGGCACAGTCATTGCATGACTTAATATTTTGTTGCGAGATAAAAGATCCCATGCTCGTAAAATCCCATCATGGTGAAGCACAAATACAACTTTTTTCCCAAGAATCTCTTTTATCATTAAATCCTGCACAGCCCCAACACCCCTCCCCCTGTATGACAGATTAGCAAAATTGACCTATATTAGAAGAGAAAACAATGATTGTGACACAGATATAATCAAACCAAGCATAAAATTCAAAACATAAGTTTAACCTTTTCCAGCTATGTTGGATTATGGGTTAGGTCAAATCGTGTCAAATCCATTCATTTATACACACTCGCATGTATCTAACTCCTGGTTAGAGTTTAGTAAGAAACCTATCCTAACAGGACTATCATACGCACTATATTGAATCCTAATACCAGTGAAAATTAACTTACTGAGAATATCAATTAGAAGAAAAAGTTCTCACTCCAAAACTCTCTCCAACGCAATCCTTGGGCATCCACCAAGATCCTAAGACTTGTGGTATAGAAGTTAGTAGACAACTCTAGTAGCTACCACCATCAATGAGATGGAACAAGAACCAATACGAAAGTTGGTTCAGAAGAAGTTTTTTGGAGGTACAGTGAGTAAACCATTTATAACTATAGCAGGTAAACGGTAAAACACTAGACCTATTCATCTTGTCCAACCATAATTTTAAGCTTTTCAGACAACATGCAACAAACACTACATAAGCCAAATCACACTTGATAAAGAAAATTAATGCTAATTTGGATGTTAGAAAAAAAGTGAAGGAAAATGAACAAGAAAACAAGATGGAAACAGTATTTTAAAAGAAAAAACTGGAATCCTTTTCCTTTAATTAGTCTCTTAGTTTATCCTCTCATTTTCCCTTCACACTCAAACAAGATTGGAAAATGTTTTCTCCCATATATTATACTTTCAATTCTTTCACATTTAATTCATTTCAATTTCTTCACATTTTTCCCATGATTCAAAATTTCAAAGACAGCCTAAAAGCACATTTTGATGATTCATACTGAATTTTTGCCAAATATAGATCATTAAAACAGGCAAGTTTAGTAAATATACATTCCCAGATGAGTACAATACTTTTTGCACAATGGACATATATATATTACTCAAATTAGAAAAAAATATACCTTGACATGAAACCCCACAAGCGACCTAGGCTAACCCCTGAATCATCACGCAGTTCAGATACAAAGCCTAAATTGGGAAAGTTAAGAGTCAGAAAGTTTTACATGCGATAACAACCATAACATAACAAAATAAGAATGAGCTGTAAAAAGATTAGATACCAGGAGCAGTTTGGTGAAGCGAGCCAAGTTGGAAGCAAGTAACAGATCCATCATTTCTCCCAAGCAAAAGACATCCAAGGTTCGCTGCCATACAAGTAATTGGCTCATTACAATTAGAATAAGCACGGACATCAAGCTCTATAAGTTCGTCCCTGGAGAAAATGGAAGTCAAGTCCTTGGAAAGTTTAATGAAGTAAGCAATCCCGGAGATAGTTACGGTATAAAGCAAGTAGTGTGACTTGGTTGGAAAGGCGCTAACAAGAGCGAAAGCCGAGAGTGGGTGAGAGAAACTAAGGCGGAGCCCAGTGTTGTGAGGGAATTCCTGCGAGAGCTTGAAGATTTCCAGAACATTCGATTGAGCCATATGGATTCGGCTGATGGATTGCAAAAATTATATGAATAAGAATTTATCAAAAGAAAAAGAAATCATAAAGGTTACATTGATGAACTAATGTAGAGAAGAAAACACTTACCAAATGAGATAGAAAGAATCATCTCCATCGATGTAAGTGGCGGAGGCGGAATCCGCCATGGGAGGAGCGAACCCACCATTGTCAATGTGGTTGATGGATGAAGGAATAGTGAGGTCATTCCATTTTATGGAGTCGCTACCAATGACAGGAACCTCAGTCCCCGCCACCATCATCCTGAAATGTCAATGTCTTCAATATTTAGTCAAAACCTCCGCTGTGCCCACTCAATGTCCAGTGCTCACTGTAGTAGAATACCAGGGTTTTAGTTTCAACTTCTAAACTACGCTACCGAGTCCTGACTCAGTAGGGGTGAGCAATCAGCAGGTTCGGTGCAGAAAACCGAAAATTGGCTTAACCGGCTTCCCCATTTTATGGAACTGAAACCCAACAGACTTTGGGGGAGAACTGAAAAACCGACCCGAGTTAGTTTCTGTCGGTTCAGTCAGCCAACCAACCGAACCGAGATTATTTTCCTTTAATTTTTTTTCAAACATGATAAAATAATAATAGCAAAAGATGATCAGCATTATCAAAAAAAAAAAAAGTTATGACCGATCAATATACTAAAAATACTCAATGAAGAGAAGAAGAATGCAATAGTTTCTGCTTATAAGTTATCACCAATCAATATACCAACAGGGTAATATACACTATGTATTCATACTAAAAATACAGTAACACAAAGAAAACCTCCACAGATCTCAGCAAACATGATTAGAAAGAACAAATAAACCCTAGAAATCACCTTAGAACCGAGAATTGAATGACTGAGAGAGGCGTCCGTTAACTGGCTGACCAGCGCGAAAACGAGAGAGCCCTTACTCCGACCGAAAACCGACGGAAAGATATGAGGATAAGAGGTCGACGGCCGACCGGCAACGATGACGAGGCAGAGGTGAGGAGTGGAGAGGCCGACGGACGTAACTGCTGCAGCAGGGGTTTTGTTTTGGGGTTTTAGTTTTACTTTTTTTGGGTCAGTACTATTCAGTAAATAGATTTCTTTTTTAATTATTTTTCCTTTTTCTTTAATTTATGATTTTGGGTTGGCCCACGGCCGGTTGGGGGTAAATGGGTTTTGAGATATTGGGTTGGGTTTAATATATATGTTAAGTGGGTTCATTTTTAATTTAAAATTGAAATTAATCCAACGTCATCGAATTAACCGATATCAGAAATCAAAATTAAATTGGAACCATCTAAACCGGGACGATTCGATCAGTTTAAGTGATTTCACCCGAGTTTTGCACAATCCTAGATCGAAGTTATCTTTAATTCTCATGTTATAATATATAAAATAACTTTTTCGAGATTTGTAATTATATCTCTCAATAATATAGTTATCAATATTTGAATATATATTCTCTTTTTAAAAATATAATGTGTCTTATCATTATGTTTTACATTTGTTGAAATTATTATTATATACTAGGTCACTCAGTAGGCTTGTCTAGGGGTGATTCAGCCTGAAAGCCCGTCCGAAAAGTAAGATGGTTAAGATAAAAATATAAATCCTGAAAATTGACTTGGACAAAAAAGGCCCATTTTTTAAATAAGACGGGCTTTGATAAGCTTTTTGGGCCTAGACCTAGCTCGACTCAGCCCAAATTTGCAAAAAAAAAACTTTTTTTACTGTTTTGCCACTATTTTTTCATTATTTTGCTATTATTTGTTTGGAAAACATTTATTTTAATGTTTTTAGTGTATTTGATGTGTTATTTTTTAAAAATTTATCTTTATATAAAATAATAATATAAAAAATTTAATAGGACGAGTTAGGCCGAACTCAACTTTTAGCATTTTTATCTAAGGCGAGTTTGAGTAAAATCTTAATCTTATTTTTCAGACCGAATCAGAATATAAAAAAACGGATCTAAATTTTATATTAGCCGGGGCCCGCCGATGAAGAACTCTAGGGTTACTGTTACCATGTTCTCACAGCAAAACAGAGAGCCGGCATTAGTTAAAAGAGAAGTGGTTGATGGTAAATAAATGATAAAAGACTTTGATTGGCGGTAGTGGTCTGATGTTATTAAAACAACATATATCAATGTTACAAGAGACATGTGGGTCTATCTTATGTTTCCATTTCTGCATTACATACATCAGTTTGAGTCAACAACAGTAATCTCAAACCTCAATTTGTTTTATTTCAACAACATTATACAGTCAAGCCTTCACAAGTTATCATCTAATTTTTATAAATCATGAAGCTTTGGTGTAGTTGAAAACATGGAGTTTATGGGTTCTAAATATCTAAACTCGAGATTCACCGTAGCAATTAAATGTATGAGCCTTTAAGTCTTACCATGAACTATTGTCATGCGTAGGTTTTAATGCGATCAGTTAATTCATAGGCTAGATTGTTTCAGTAGTTTTTTTATGTTGTAATAAGTTATTACCCATTCGGATGTGAAGTATATATTTAGGCGTAATTAGTTATGACCTTCCAGGAGAGGTGTTCTATTTATTTTGAATCAGAAAAGCATCTATTTTGCCAATATCGAAGTAGCAAAACATAGAGATGATGAACCAGAACACGAAGCAAAGCATTCTTCTCGGTTCAGTTCAGGTGGATATGATTATTTCATCTTTTCATTGCTCTTTAGATACTTCAAACCCGAAGAGAAGTACCGCCACTGCAAAGGTGTGGGAGGTTGAATTCGAGCAAGAAGAACATTCCCTTTCACTCACAGCATTCCTCTCCTTCACAATCTGATCAAGAACAAGCCCTCGTACACAAGCCCCCAGATAGATTGGTTAAATAAAAAATTGATGGGCTGACAGTTCAACCCGAACCATATAACCGGAAAAGAGGCGAACCGATAAGTTTAGAGTAAAGTGGCACTAGATTTTTTTTTTCTTAAGGTGTCAATTTCCATGGCAATTGTTTAAGCAAAGTAGATAATGAACTGATGATCAGCTTCTATTAAATTTGATGCTCTCTTCCTAACTAAATAATCAAACAGGATGGTCTATATCTTGCATCAACAAACAGCAACGAAAAGAGCATCTACTTTAACATTAATCAGGAAAACAATCAACCTTCAACTTAATCGTTTTAAACAACCATGAAGATGCATCATAAGTTCATAACTCAGTTTGCAAATCAAACATAAAGATGCATCAAATTTTCATTTCAACTCCTAGTGGGGTCATCGATGTTCTTCTCGTACCATAAAATGTTTCCACAAAGGATAAAATGATGGCAACATCTACCATGATCCTACAGCACCCTGAGTAGGATTCTCAAAAGCAGAGAACTCCCAGTAGGTCTTTAACGAATATGGCTGGGAAATCGTCATGCCTTCTTCAGTGATCTTAGCTATCTGCAATCATCCGATTTCAAATAAATGAAACATTAACTAATAGGCAAAATTTTGCCTCGGATAATCAAATGAAAGGACAGCAATAGTTGAGCTGAATAATAGAATTGAATGAGAGCTATCCTGAGCAATACATTGACCTAAATCACAGCCACACTAACATGTAACAAATGATGAAGCTAAAGAGTCTATCAGATTCGTAATATCCATAGAGACATATTGTTAACTAATGGAGGAAACCCAGAATGCCATACACAGTTTGGCTGCTTTACAAGTCGCTACCAAATTATAAGTTTTTATTCAAACATGGAGCCAACATGGTAAAAAGGAAAAGCAAACCTGAAGCTTGTTAATAGCTGATCTATCACGATAGAGGAGAACACGCATGCATTTCTCCAGTAATTTAACACCATCCTCAAAGCTCAAGTTCTCATGCCACTCTTGACGAAGAATTGGTCGTGCAAGGTGGTTTCCAAAACCAGTTGCAACATGATTGTCCTCAAAGTTTACACCAATCATACTGACCTGAAAAGCCAAAGTTATAAGAACGGTCAATTACAGGCTTAAAAACCGCAAATTGTTCAATTAGGTCAAAGATATAACTCCAAGCCTACCGTTCCAAGATACTTTTCTCCTTTTTTAACTCCACCAAGTACAAGGGAGTTCCATAAGGGATTGAACTTGTTGCGCCTGTTGTACATAACTCGAGTCAAGTAATTGTGCACCTCTTTAGGCCCCAAAGAGTTGCCGTCATCCCACATATTGTCATATAAGCTACAATAATCAAACATCCAAAAGCAACAGTTTTATGTCAGAATTTAAACAGTAAAAACATGTGTTACCAACAAAACCTAAATCAGATTTGTGGATAAAGAAAATGAATAATAAATTCCATGAAATAACAACTAAGAGAATGGGAGGGGGGGAGTTATATCAGTCAATACTTACATAAGCTCGTCAAGATACTTCAAAATCTCTTGGAAATCACTGATTTCTCCACTAGCACCCAGAAGGGAATGCTTGCCAATAGGCTTCATCCGCTCCACACTCTTGTACCGCAGGGTGGACCCATATGAACCTGTCAATAAACAGGAAGCAGGCATGAAGTGTTACCTAAAACGCGGATCAGTTCGGTACAAGCAACAAAAATTGGAACAAAAATCATTAATCATCTAATAGGTGTAGTCTTCTTTTAGTTTGTTTAGTAGGAATGAAATATTTAACATTAAGAATGTACATATATATGTTTCAATTAATTAAAATAATACAACTCGATGTAATTTATTGATAAAAATAATTAATTTTCATAAATTTAATGATGAAAATTATAACGATCTACTTTATTTTAAAGTTTGTTTAATTAATAAAATATTAGATATACATTCAAGTTAATTTATATCACCTACCTTAAAAAATAAATCTATCCACCACTTACCTTTCTTTTTTATTAGAAAAAAATTTAAAAACCAAAATAAATATACGTGTCTCTAGATAATTGCTTCAAGAATCAAAACAAACCCACAAAGATTAAAAGTCCACTGCTTAACATTCTGCCAGTTTCCTTGCATTTTCATAACAGAGTTCTCCACTTCTCAGAGAAGGATCACAGATTTCACTGCATTGGATCGCTTTGAACCACTAATGGGATCAAGCATTCCGATTCATAAGTTGCAGTGAAAAGAACAATTCAGGTAACAGAGAAATCAATTGCATAGTGAAATGAGGAACCAGTCAGATTGACAACAAGCCTCAGGTGAATGCAATGCTGTGGTACTCGAAACAACATACTTCCAGGTCCAGCTCAGATCATGCATGAGGCAACAGATATAATAAGCAATAATCTATTTGACAATTGCCATTATAAGTGCATATCTTGTTCTATGGGTCCTTACAGGTTGAATAAGTTGATTTCAAAAACAGGGAGAGAGAGAGAGAGAGAGAATAAGAACTTGAATGATAGAGTATGAAGGTTCAAACTAATAAAATCATGTTCCTACTTACATGGAAGGTGCTACAATCAAACAAACATATGCCATCTAAATAGTCTAGCTTTCAATATAAAATCTGCAAGTGCAGATCACTGAGAGAATACTCTCAAACAAGCATCTTATTAACGGTCATTTCAAATACAAGGTCCGAAGTTTATTAAACATAAAGAGTTATGCTACAGATTACAATGACTTCAACTTCAGCATTACCTATGTTACTCAAACTCAGGTGTGAGTATTAGTTGAATATGTATCGGACATGAATATCAATAGATAATTCCAAGTTTTTCCATATATTTGAAGGACCCTTGGAGGTCATATCCTAAAATCCAAATGTTGGACACCAATAATTCAAGAAGAATGAAGAGTCACCAACATAACAGCTGACAATTCTTATGCTACTAACTTAGAAATAGTCGAATAATCTAACTGAAATATCAATCCTACAATAACATTAAAAGCAGTATAAAAGGTTGAAGATAAGGAAGATTCGATGACCCATATCATGATCCAAAAACACATAAGAAATACTACAAAGGGCCAGAACCATTAGCCTTTTCACTTTCATAGTTTCTCCAAAAGCACGACCCATTTTCAAATAAAAAGAGCAATTCAAACACACACGGAAAAACACCAAATAAAAATTCAGAAAAAAATAATAGCTAGTGAAAATGTATGAGCTAACCTCCCATATCAGCAGCCATCAAAATCCCATCTTTATACTTTAAAGCCACGACTGATGTTCCTGTCACATATGGATACCTAACAAAATCCAGGAAAAAAAAAAAAGGGGCAAATTTTCAAACACCAACAACCAAAGAAAAAACCCTGGTTCATTTGGGCATCAGATAAAGAACATACAGTGTCCTTTGGGAGTCAGATTCAGGGCCAAGCAAGCAATTTTCAGGTTGCTTTGAAGCCGTAAACTGCATTAGGGAAAAAAAGAACATTAAAAAAAAGGTCAAAATAAATGCTTTTTTTTGAAGGATGAAGTATTAGATTAACAATTTAAAATTGGGTTTCAAAGATAACAATGGAATGACTTACATTCATTCTGATTTAGGGGTTTAGATCGCTCGAAGAAGAAGAAAAGGCAGCAGTGCAGAACTGATAATTTGATGCTATAGAAATAAAAGCAGGAAGCTTGCTCTTTTCCCTTTCCTCAAGAAACTCTTTTTTATCAAAACGGGCCCTGCTTCAATTAGTATCGGGTTAGGCCCGGATAGGTTACGTGATTGAGTAAGTTTTTGGGATTTTTGAATTCTGAAAGTCGAGTTTATTTATGTAAATTAAGCAATTTTAAGTCGAGCTAATTATGTAGATGGAGACTTGGTTGGATTCATATGAATATTATTATCAATGTAGTAGAATGTAAATTTGAGTATGTTTAAGCGTATTTTTATTTTATTTATGAGTTGAGAAGGAATTATGAATAATTTTAAATATTGTATAAAAAAATACGATCAAAATATATAATGAGATTGTTAAAAAAATTGAGCTAATTATTCCATTCAATATTCATAATGATTTATTTTGATAGTAATTCATGGTAATTTATCAAGATTTGTTGGTTGAGTGATAAGGAATTTGATATTATTTATAAAAGTTTTAAAATTAAATTTTATGAATTAAAATAATATTAGAATAGTTTACTCATCATTTGAAGGTTTATTCTGACTTGACTCTGAATTTACTCATCATAATATGAAATTTCACATTCGAACCTGATTACCACGCTATCGTTGCACAACTCTTATTTCAATGCAACTTTTAGACAATATTTCAATCCCAAACTAGAATTTTTTTTCTAACGAACTTCCTATTCACTGCTTCAGATTGTCTCAAAAAACTTTCTATAAAGTATCACTAACTATTCTAAAACCCCAAAATCTTAGAAACTCCAATGACAGTCAAACATTTGAGTACCCCCAAACATTTAATCAATGTAGGGTACAATTGACATAGATCACAAATGTACTTGTAGTACTATCAGATGCGTCTCGATCCTCTCAAGGCCTAGTTACACAAACTAGTCTTCGGTTTCCCTCTCTGAGCCAAGCTTGTATTCGGCTAAAAGAATGTCGTGAACAATCCCTAACACAATGCTCAACGAATCCACATCCAAGACACGCTCTCATTTTCTTCAAACACTCGCCTAGATGGCGTCTATCACATAAAACACAAATTGAAATCTAACATAAGCTCCCAACTACCTCAACCCATTCATAAAATATTTAAAAATATATTTTATATTAATATTTATATATTTTTATAATAAACTAAATTTTAAAAAATATTTTTTTATTTAAATTGAATTTGGACCAGGTTGGTTTGAGGAATATGAGGATTCTTAAACTGCAGGGGTGGGAAATAAAGTTCCTCTCCAAGATTGTCGGGCTCAGGAGGGTCGAGGAAGGATGCTTAAAATGTTTCGTTTATACGAATGCCATGATTGATTCTGTTTTCTTGGTTGCACCAACCTTTGTATCTGTTGCCACTTTTGGTGCTTGTATGTTCTTAGGAGTCCCACTTGAGTCAGGGAAGATCCTATCTGCACTCGCAACATTGAGGATTCTTTAGGAGCCAATCTACAACCTTCCAGGCACAATCTCAATGATAGCTCAAAAAAATGTGTCACTTGATCAAATTATAATTTGATACAACGATTGAGATTGCTGATGGGAACTTCTCTTGGGATATGTCATCCACTATTGCTACACTAAAAGATATACACTTGAAAGTTTTCCATGGCATGAGTGTTGTTGTTTGTGGTACAGTCGGCTCTGACAAGTTAAGTTTACTTTCCTATCTTTTGAGAGGGTTACCAAAGATATCAGGAACTCTTAAGTTGTGTGGTACAACAGCCTATGTTGCTTGGCAAGATTGTAGAAAACATATTGTTCGGTAAGGAAATGGACAGAGACAAGTATGACAAAGTGCTTGAAGCTTGTACCCTCAAGAAGGATCTCGAAATTCTCTCTTTTGGTGATCAGTCGGTTGTAGGCGAGAGGGGAATCAATCTGATGAGTTGTGGAAAAAAGTAAAGAATACAAATTGCCCGTGCTCTATACCAATATGTTGATATCTATCTGTTTGATGATCCTTTCAATACGGTGGATGCTCACACTGGCTCTCATTTATTTAATTTAATGTCTTCCTATGATCACATGACGTGTATTTTAAGAGTTGCTATAGTTAATTTAGTTGAAATAGTTACGTATGAGCTCTGAGTATCTTGTTTATTCTTTTGAATGGTAGGAGGTTTTACTAAACAATTTGAGATAAAAAATAGTGACTCTATGTTACTGACCGACTCGTATTCTCATCCAGAATTCCATGTTGCCAGTGCAATGGAATGGTTGTGCTTCCGCCTGGACTTACTGTCTTTTGTTACCTTTTCCTTCTCTTTAATCTTTATACCGGAGGGAATTATCGATCTTGGTAAGTAAATGCAGATTCATATTGGCACCTTTATTCAATACTATATAACAAATATTTTAGGAGAATGACTTGACGCATTTTTCATTTGTTTAGCTTTGTCGGGTTAGCTGTGACGTATGGGCTCAATCTAAATATATTGCGAGCTTCGATGGTATGGAATATTTGTAATATGAAGAATAGAATTATATCTGTTGAATGAATACTTTAGTACTGTAGTATTCATAGTGAGCCTACCCTTGTGGTGGAAACGAACCGTTGTTGGCCAAACCATGGAGAAGTTCATATTCGTGATCTGCAGGTAAGGCAGTGTTGTGGTGTTCTATGATGATCCTGTTTCTAATGCATTAGATGTATTAAATAAACGATGATAGTCTTAATGTAGGTACAATATGCCCCGCACATGCCACTCGTATTGCAAGGTCTGACCTGCATATTTCCTGGAGGGTTGGAAACAGGTATCGTAAGGAGAACAGGAAGTGGTGTAAACATAATTGATGGTGTAGACATCTCATCGTTGGGTTGCATGATTTGCGTTCACGACTCAGCATCATCCCTTAAGAGCCTACCATGTTTGAAGGGACTATACGAAGCAACTTGGAGTCTTGAACCCTCTTGAAGAATACACAAATGAACAGGTTTGGGAGGTAGGTTCATTTTAGTTAAACACTGTCTATTATGATCGAAAATTAATTTCTAACATAAACCAATATTGTGTTTTAGAGGCATTGGATAAATTCCAACTCGGGGATGGAATTCGAAACAAGGCCAGCTGGCTCGACTCTTCAAGTTCGATCCTTCTATCTTACAACACACATGAGTTTGTCTTCTTTTGCATTAGTCATATTTAGTATGAAAATGGTATAACATGTTCACTTAACTTATCATAGCTTAAAAACCTCGAACAATTGAATTTAACTGGAACCTTTATATCCTATTCAGGTGTTAAATGTTATATTTCATGTTTTTTAACTATAATAGTTTTGATGAAAATGGCATGTTATGTTTTAAATTAATACCCCATGTATTGAGAGGAGGTCAATTTCTTCCAGAGGAGGTCAATTTCTTCTAGAGAAGTTTTCTATATGTTGTTTGTTCGAACCCCTCAATAGCTCTACATTGTCTTAGAATGGAGTTAGGATTTTATCTCTCAACTCTGCAAAAAGCTCAAGTAGAAGATAAGTGTCATAGAAAAAAAGCACCTCGTCAAATCGTGCAGTTGATCAAGTAGCATATGTGTCCTTAAATGCCATATAAGGAGACAAAACTTTATCTCGATCTAGAGACAATACCAAACCATTGAAGAATCCAACAACTATGAAACATTTAAAAAACTTCTTCTAAAAAAATCAACCTGCTGTCAACACTATTATAATTTTTTCAATGGTTATAAATGTTGAAATACGTAAAGCCCCATATATTTTAGGGATATTTTCTAAGTTATTTAGGTAGATAAATATTAGAATAATCAATTGATATTTTTTAGGAACATTTTATTTTATCTTTTAGTAGTTTACTAGGATAAGGGACTTATTTTCCTAGTTAGGTTATGACTCTTTTTTTCACGTCATCTGATCTAGGTTAAATCTCCAGTAACACCATGGTTAAAACAACCTTAACTAGAGATAAGAGATCCAGCAACCAAACGGAGGTAAAAAGTTCTACTGCCGAAACAACTACCGAGAGCACAATAACTCAAGGGTCAGAGGTGTCTCACTTCTCTTTTCAGCTGACATCTCACAAGCTGAATGACAAGAATTATCTTGAATGATCGCAGTTCATGAAGTTAGCAATTGATGGGTGTGACAAGCTAGATTATTTAACTGGAGAAGTCAAGCAACCACAGGTGGGCGATCTAAATATGAGCACATGGAGGTCAGAAAATTCTATGATAATTGTGTGGCTTATTAATTCCATGAAAGCATCCATAAGTAAACTTTTTCTTTTTCTCCTGACTATTAAAGATGTTTGGGACGCTATGAAAGACACCTAGTCAAATTTAGAAAATGCTTCACAGATCTTTGAGTTAAAAATAAAACTCTAGAAGGCTAGGCAAGGGGAAAAGGAAGTTACCTTTTATTATAACGAGATGATGTCTCTTTGGCAAGAACTGGATCAATGTTATAATGATGAATGGGAGTGTCCCGGAGATAGTGTAAAAGCTATGAAAACAGAAGAGAATGAGCGAGCTTATTTATTTATGGTTGGTCTAAATAAAGAATTTGATAAAGCGAGATAGTGGATCCTAGGAAAAAATCACTTCCTGTAATGGCCTAAATCCAAGGTTATCGGAACAATGGTTTCGCAACCATAAATCCGATTTAAAGAGAAATTTATTTCAATATATTTGTATGAATATTTATATGATAGGAAATATTTTTATAAATATTTATAAAATGTTAGTAATGTGGTATTAAAATTTTGTTAGAAAATTTTAACGTTTGGGTAGGTAATTAAATGAAAAAGACTAAATTGAAATATAAGTAAAAGTTGAATTATAGATTAAAAGAAATTATAAAAGACCAAAATGGCAATTAAGCCATTTTGTATAGTTGAGGTAGTGTATAAAAATCTAAGATTTTTGTGTTTAATATATATTATTTATATATAATAAAGAAATTTTATGTTTTAATTATAATATATTATATTGTATTGTTATTATTATATTTATATATGTGTGTGTATAAACTAAAGAGACAAAAAAAAAAAAAAAGAGAAAAGAGAGAGCAAAGACGAAACAGAGAAGAAACAGGGGAGAAAGAAAGAAAAAGGAAGAATAGAGTTTTTAAAGCTTGGATATTTAATAGGTAAGTTAATTTCGTCATTTTCTTTTAATTTTGATGCTTTATAAGTTTTAGAACAAAGTTTTGTTGAATTAAGTTGAAATTTTGGAAATTCTTAGATTTTTGAACATGAGTTATGTGGATGAAATTGATGAATTAGGGGTTTAATTGATGGAATATCTAGTTAGAAATTGATTTTTAGGAACTAAATTGTGAAAATGTTTGGAATTAAAGTCAATTACTGAAATTATGATTCCTAAAGGTTATAAAGTAGTTTAAAGTGATAGAATAAAGTGTTTATCAAGAAAAATCAGCTCAATTGAGAAGTTAATTGAGCAGGGACGAAATTATCGTTTATTGAAAGCTTAAGGGAAAAATGGTAATAAACAGTTTGCACTAAAACAGTTTGGACAGCAGCAGTAGACTAATTTTGAAAAATCACCAAATATCGTAGAAGTGGAGTTAGAAGTTAAGTGAGATATGAAATTAAAGCTTATTGAGTCTAGTTTCTCATAGAAGAAACGTTGTAAGCAATAGATATGTAAATCATGAGATATAATGAATTTTGTGAGACAAGGTCAGAATGAATTCTGGTTCCCCTGTTCTAAATTTAGAAAATCATCAAAAATTGGATAAAAATAATTAGAGGCTTAAATTTATATGTTTAGAATATTGAATGAGCCTATTTTCAATAGAAATAAACAGGAACATCATCTGAATCCTGCATGAAGAGATAATTAATTTTTAGTGAAGAAGGGTCAGAACTGCCAGACAGCAGAACAGGGGTGACTTTAATGAATAAATTGTACTAATTGGATAAGCCAAAAATTCTGGAAATTTTATGGTATGAATATATGTGAGTCTAGTTTCAGAAAAAATTAACAGTTCTTCATTTGGAGTTCTGTAGCTCTAGAAATAAATAAGTTAGTGACTATGACACAAATGGACAGCTTTGAATAAATTTATGAGTAAAGGATTAAATTGAAATGTGAGCAAAAGTAAGAAAGGATGAATTTATTATTGTAACACCCCTTACCCGAGACCGTTGCCGGATTCGAGCACGAGGTATTACTAGACTTAACTTACTAGTTCTGGGTATAAAAATTGAAACTGTCTGTCTGCGTCATGTTCACTAAATTAATTATAACTTGAGCTATGAAACTCGAAATCTAGATCCGTAAATTTTCCTTGAAACTAGACTCATATACCTTCTCACTTTAATTTTTCCATAATTTTTGGTATGGCCAATCAATACCAGATTTTTCTTAAAGTTTCCCCTGTTTTACTATTTGACTATTCTGACCTCTCTTCACTACGAATCAAATTACTCTTAGTACAGAATTCATATGATCTTCTTATTTATTTCATTTGAAAATAGACTCATTAATGATTCTAAACATATAAAGTTAAACCCCTAATTATTTTTCTCCATTTTTTTATGATTTTTCCAAGTCAGAACAGGGGAACCTGAATTTATTCTGAACCAGTCTTACAAAAATATAAATATCTCAAATTACAGAATTCCTTTGCTTTCCTTGTTTCTTTCATATGAAAATAGACTCAATAAGCTTTAATTATATATCTCATGCACAACCTAATTCAATTTCTACTATTTTGGTGATTTTTCAAAATCACGTCACTGCTGCTGTCCAACTATTCCCCTGCATATAATTACATAATTTCTTTAAAATAACTATCAACTAGGCATTTCATAACCTCCAAAGCATGTTCTTAATTAACCATTTTAATGGCTAATCATTACCAAACATTTACAAGTCCATAATAAACCATATCATAAGGTCACACACATAAAATGGCTAAGTCTCTATACATGCCATAACTTAAAACGTTAAAGTCACAAAATATCAATATAATCCTTTGATAGTGTGTAACGATCTCCGACGTCCTTTCGATCCCCGAGTTGGCTTGTAATACTATAAAAAAAAAATAAAGAATAGGTGTAAGCATAAAGCTTAGTAAGTTTACATGTAAATAGATAACAACATTCTTAGTGAATTATCTTATATTTTTCTTGTCAAGATCACTTAAGCTTTTAACTCAATATACTTAAAACTTGTATACTTGCCTTACCTTTTAACATGAATTTATCTTACCTTACCTTTACTTTAGAATACTCCTTGAATTTTCCCGTTGAACCACTTGGAATACTAAGGATACGCGGGTACCTTTCCTTATGAAACTTAACCATTGCCATGTCTTGACATGGTCTTACGTGGTATCCTTGCCTTATGAACTCACCAATGCCATGCCTTGGCATGGTCTTACATGGGACCTTTGCCTTATAGTAACATATCAATGCCATGTCTTGACATGGTCTTACATGATTTCCTTAAACCCTAATGTCATGACATTTGTATCCCACACATTCCTAAGGTTCAACCGGAACTTTCTGAGATAGTTTTTCCATCAATTCATACTTGAGTCTTTAAATAATAAATTTACAGAATAAATTTGTAAATGCTGGAATTTAACAATATTAAATGTAAAATAATAGAATATTGCATTTATTTACTGCAAACTTACCTCGAAACGAAATACGATCAACTATATTGATTTAATCCTCTATCTTTTTCTTTCCTCGATCTAACTCTGGATTTCGTTCTTCTTGATCTATAATAGAAAATTTAGCTTATTTAATACTCACATTCATCAAAACAGTCCTTAACTCTTATCTTTGGAAAAATTACAATTTTGCCCCTAAACTTTTACTTATTTACACATTTTCCCCAAAGCTCGGAAATTAAACTTTATCCCTTATTCTTATGTTTTATGGCATGCTGATCATTTTTCCCTTCTATGGCAACATCAAATTCTCACTCTAACTTGTACTTATGAACATTAGGTATTTTTACCGATTAAGCCGTTTTACTCGTTTTCACTTAAAATCACTAAGCAAAAGTTGTTTAACATAATTTTAGACTTCATATTCTATCATAAAACATCAAAATAAACACATTTCACCTATGGGTATTTTTCTAAATATGAACCCTAGAATAAATTATTAATAGAATAAGCTAAATCGAGCTACCGGGGCTTCAAAAATGTAAAGAACATTAAAAACGGGGCTTGGAATCACTTACTATGGAGCTTGGAAGCTTGAAACAAACCCTAGCTATGGTGAACACTTGAAAATTCGGCCTAATGAAGAAGATGAGCATATTTTGCCATCTTTTTCCCTTTTAATTCATTTTTATTACCAAATGACTAAATTACCCTTCATTAAAAACTTTGGTTCTTTCTTCCTATATATGTCCATTTTTGTCCATGAAAATATAATGGTCTAATTACCATTTAAGGACTCCTACTTCAAACCCCCATTTTAATCAAGTACTCTATAAATTAGAACCCCTATTTAGCAACTTTTGCAAACAAGTCCTAATAGGCAATTTAAGCATGAAATTAATAAAATTTCTTATCAATACTCTAACACATGTATTTAATCACTCAATAAATCATAATAATTAATCATAATAAACTTTTATAGCAATTAGATACCTCTAGCTTCTAGAACTCAAGTTTTGCACTTTTTATAATTTAGTCCTTTTGACTAAATTGAGTGCTCAAACACCAAAATTTTCGAACGAAATTTTTACGAAACCATTTCATAAAATTGTAGATCATAAAAATATAAAAATATTAATTTAATTTTTTTTATCGGATTTGTGGTCCCGAAACCACTATTCCGACTAGGCTCAAAATCGGGCTGTTACAACTCTCCCCCCTTTAGGGATTTTCGTCCCCGAAAATCTTACCAGAAAAGAGGTTTGGGTACTGTTTTCTCATGGCTTCCTCTGGTTCCCACGTAGCCTCTTCTACTCCATGTCTTTGCCACAACACTTTCACTAAAGCTATACTTTTATTTCTTAACTGTTTAACCTCTCGAGCCAAAATCTTAATCGGTTCCTCATCATATGTCATATCCGGTTGAATCTCAATCTCTGTCGGAGAAATCACATGTGAAGGATCAGAACGATAGCGTCGCAACATTGACACATGAAACACATTATGAATTCTTTCTAACTCTGTTGGTAAAGCTAGCCGATATGCCACTGGTCCAATCCTTTCGATAACCTCATACGGCCCAATGAAACGAGGACCTAATTTGCCTTTCTTGCCAAATCTGAGAACTTTCTTCCAAGGGGATACTTTCAAGAATACCCTGTCACCAACTTGAAATTCAATTTCTTTTCTTTTCAAATCTGCATAGGATTTCTGTCTATCTGAAGCTGCTTTCAAGCAATCTCTGATGACTTTTACTTTCTCTTCTGTTTCTTTGACTAGATCAACCCCGTAAATCTGATTTTCCTTAAGCTCTGTCCAATACAAAGGTGTGCGACATTTACGTCCATACAAAGCTTCATAAGGTGCCATCTTCAGACTCGATTGATAACTATTATTGTAGGCAAACTCTATTAACGGCAAATATTTCTCCCAACTACCTTGAAATTCCAATACGCAACATCTAAGCATATCTTCGAGTACCTGAATAACTCTTTCTGATTGACCATCGGTCTGAGGATGGAAAGCTGTACTAAAACTCAACTTTGTACCTAAAGCTTCCTGTAATTTCTTCCAAAACCGTGAAGTAAATCTTGAATCTCTATCTGAGATAATCGATAATGGTACTCCATGTAGTCTAACTATCTCTGAAATATTCAACTCAGCCAACTTGTCAAGTGAATAATCCATACGAACTGGAATAAAATGAGCTGACTTCGTTAGCTTATCAATCACAACCCATACTGCATCTTTCTTTCTCAGTGTCAAAGGCAATCCCGTCACAAAATCCATAGTAACTCGGTCCCATTTCCACTCGGGAACTAATATAGGCTGCAATAAACCTGAAGGTACCTGATGTTCAGCTTTTACCTGTTGACAGATCAAGCATCTAGAAACAAATTCTGAAATATCTCTTTTCATTCCTCTCCACCAATACATTTTCTTCAAATCATTATACATCTTTGTACTACCTGGGTGAATAGACAAGGAACTGCTATGTGCTTCCTGTAAGATATTCCGAATAAGCTCATCATCCTTTGGTACACATACTCTGTCTCTGAACATCAAACAACCGTCAGAACCGATTTGAAAATCAGGCTCTACACCTGACTCGCACTGAACTCTTTTGGCTTGCAACTCACTGTCATCCTTCTGAGCTTCACAAATTTCTTTAAGAAACGTCGGTTTAGCTCTCAACTCAGCTAAAATAGAACCATCATCTGATAAGTCCAAACTAGTGTGCAAAGCTCTCAATGCAAATAACGATTTTCTGCTCAAAGCATCAGCAACAATGTTTGCCTTACCCGGGTGATAATCGATCACTAGCTCATAATCTTTAATCAACTCTAGCCATCTTCTTTGCCTTAAGTTCAGATCTTTCTGAGTCATCAAGTATTTCAAACTTTTATGATCAGTGAATATTCGGCATTTCTCACCATACAAGTGATGTCTCCAAATTTTTAATGCAAATACAATAGCAGCTAACTCTAAATCATGTGTCGGATAATTTTTCTCATGTGGTTTTAACTGTCTAGAGGCATAAGCAATTACCCTTCCTTCTTGCATAAGTACACAGCCTAGTCCATTTAAGGATGCATCACTGTAAATCACAAACTCTTTACCTGGTTCTGGTTGTACTAAGACAGGAGCTTTAGTCAACAATACCTTTAACTTGTCGAAACTCTGCTGACACTTCTCAGTCCATTCAAACTTAACATCTTTCTGTAGCAATCTTGTCAACGGAGTAGCTATCATGGAAAATCCCTCTACAAATCATCTATAATAACCGGTAAGACCAAGAAAACTTCTGACCTCTGATACATTCCTGGGAGGCTTCCAATCAACAATGGCTGAAATCTTATTCGGATCAACTTTAATACCTTCACCTGAGACAACATGTCCAAGAAAACAAACTTCCCGTAACCAGAACTCACTTTTGCTAAATTTGGCATAAAGCTGATTATCTCTCAAAATCTGTAAAACTGTTCTCAAATGCTCTGCATGCTCAGTCTCATCATGAGAATAAATCAAGATGTCATTGATGAACACAACTAAAAACTTGTCCAAGTAAGGTCTGAAAATTCGGTTCATTAAATCCATGAAAATGGCAGGAGCATTAGTTAAGCCAAATGGCATCACAAGAAACTCATAGTGACCATATCTAGTTCGAAAAGCAGTTTTTGGAACATCTGACTCTTTAACTCGCAACTGATAGTATTCGGATCTCAAATCTATCTTAGAAAACACAGTGGCTCCTTTCAATTGATCAAACAAGTCATCTATTCTAGGCAATGGATATTTATTCTTTATGGTAACCTTGTTAAGCTGCCGATAGTCTATGCACAATCTCATTGAACCGTCCTTCTTTTTTACAAATAATACTGGTGCACCCCATGGTGAATAACTAGGTCTTACAAAGCCTTTATCAGTTAATTCCTGTAGCTGAGCTTTCAATTCTTTTAATTCTATTGAAGCCATTCTATAAGGAGCAATAGAAATAGGTGTGGTACCTGGAATCAATTCAATACCAAACTCAACTTCTCTGATAGGAGGCAAACCTGGTAGTTCTTCCGGGAACACATCAGAAAACTCATTTACCACAGGCACTGATTCAATTTTCAACTCTGGATCTTTAGTATTCAACACAAAGCAAGATAAGCTTCACATCCTTTCCTCAAACATTTCTGAGCAGACATAACTGAAATCATGGTAATTGCACTATCTGACTCATTTGAATTAACTCGAAGGATTTCACCATTTTCACATTTCAACTCAATGAATTTCTTTCCACAATTCACTATCGCATCATGTGCAGTTAACCAATCCATACCAAGAATCACATCAAACTCATCAAATGGCAATAGCATGAGATCAGCCGGAAAACAGTAACCTCTAATCATCAAAGGGCATTTTTTACATACTTTGTTTACTAACACATGCTGACCAAATGGATTTGATACTTTAATCACAAATTTCGTAAGCTCTATGGACATGTTCATACTAGGCATTAATTTCATGCAAACATAGGAATGGGTTGAACCCGGATCAATCAAAGCAATAACATTAACATCATGAAGAGAAAATGTACCCGTAATTACATCGGGGGAGGATGCCTCTTCACGATTACGGAGAGCATAAGCCCTTGCAGGTGCTTTAACATCTGATCTCGTTGCTGTATCTCTAAATGCAGCTCTACCTGCCCCTACTCCAGGGTTTCTCTGATATCTGCCTCTAACGGGGGCATTACCTGATCTTGCACTCGGTATTACTTCCCTTTTAACCATTTCGGGACACTCCCGAATGAAATGATTCGGTGCACCACATCGGAAACAACCAATCTCAGTTGCTCGACATTGACCTGGATGACGTCGACCACATTGAGGACACTCGGGTCTATCAGGTTGAATACTGCCAACACTCGCAATCGAAGTGGTTTGAGCTTTTGAATCCATAAATCTTCCACCTCTGTTCCGGCTAGAATACCCAGCTGAAAAATTAGATCTCGTAGAAAACTCTCTAGGCCTCTTGGGTGTAGACTGAAATGACTTGCTCATCTGTCTTTTCTTCGAGTCTTGCATCTCAATTTCAGATTTACCCTTTCTTTTTAATAACTCTTCTGCCTTACAGGCTCGTTCAACTAAAGCAACAAACTCTTTTATCTCTAGAACACCAACTGACAGTCAGATATCATCATTGAGCCCATCTTCAAATCTTTTGCACATGATAGCCTCTGTAGACACACACTCTCGAGCATAATTGCTGAGTCGAACAAATTCACGTTCATAGTCGGTTACAGTCATCTTACCTTGTTTTAACTCAAGAAACTCGTTTCTTTTCTGGTCAATAAACCTCTGACTGATATACTTTTTATGGAACTCCTCCTGAAAGAAATCCCAAGTAACTCTTTCTTTCGGTACTACTGATACAAGTGTCTTCCACCACTGGTAGGCTGAATCTCTAAGAAGTGACACTACACATTTAATACACTCTTCCGGTGTGCAGGATAACTCGTCAAAAACTCTAATAGTATTTTCGAGCCAAAATTCAGCTTTTTCTGCATCGTCATCTTTGGTAGCCCGAAACTCTTCAGCCCCTTGTTTTCTGATCTTGTCAACGGGTGGCTTCTCTCTTCTGACTGTATCTGTGACTGGGGAAGCTACATGGTTGGTCTGTGGATCATGAGGGGGTGGAGGTCTAACGGCCGGGTTCGTACGAACGAACTCAGCAAACCATTCATTCAAAGCTTGGAAGAAGGCTTCTCGAGCCCCTCCTCCCTGACTAACTGTAACGGGCCTTTCACGACTATCTTGTGGCACCGTCCCTTCAGCGGGAGTGGGTGCACTACTCTCTACATCATCTGCACCAGCTCGTTCAGGATCCATAACTAAAAAAAATTTAAATCGTCAAGAGTCGTCACACTATCAAAATATAAGTATGGCATGTATAGATAGACTCTTACTCATACTAAATATTCCGAGAACCAACTAAGCCTTGCTCTGATACCAATAAATGTAACACCCCTTACCCGAGACCGTTGCCGGATCGAGCACGAGGTATTACTAGACTTAACTTACTAGTTCTGGGTATAAAAATTGAAACTGTCCGTCTGCGTCATGTTCACTAAATTAATTATAACTTGAGCTATGAAACTCGAAATCTAGATCCGTAAATTTTCCTTGAAACTAGACTCATATACCTTCTCACTATAATTTTTCCATAATTTTTGGTATGGCCAATCAATACCAGATTTTTCTTAAAGTTTCCCCTGTTTTACTATTTGACTATTCTGACCTCTCTTCACTACGAATCAAATTACTCTTAGTACAGAATTCATATGATCTTCTTATTTATTTCATTTGAAATAGACTCATTAATGGATTCTAAACATATAAAGTTAAACCCCTAATTATTTTTCTCCATTTTTTTATGATTTTTCCAAGTCAGAACAGGGGAACCTGAATTTATTCTGAACCAGTCTTACAAAAATATAAATATCTCAAATTACAGAATTCCTTTGCTTTCCTTGTTTCTTTCATATGAAAATAGACTCAATAAGCTTTAATTATATATCTCATGCACAACCTAATTCAATTTCTACTATTTTTGGTGATTTTTCAAAATCACGTCACTGCTGCTGTCCAACTATTCCCTGCATATAATTACATAATTTCTTTAAAATAACTATCAACTAGGCATTTCATAACCTCCAAAGCATGTTCTTAATTAACCATTTTAATGGCTAATATTACCAAACATTTACAAGTCCATAATAAACCATATCATAAGGTCACACACATAAAATGGCTAAGTCTCTATACATGCCATAACTTAAAACGTTAAAGTCACAAAATACCAATATAATCCTTTGATAGTGTGTAACGATCTCCGACGTCCTTTCGATCCCCGAGTTGGCTTGTAATACTATAAAAAAAAATAAAGAATAGGTGTAAGCATAAAGCTTAGTAAGTTTACATGTAAATAGATAACAACATTCTTAGTGAATTATCTTATATTTTTCTGTCAAGATCACTTAAGCTTTTAACTCAATATACTTAAAACTTGTATACTTGCCTTACCTTTTAACATGAATTTATCTTACCTTACCTTTACTTTAGAATACTCCTTGAATTTTTCCCGTTGAACCACTTGGAATACTAAGGATACGCGGGTACCTTTCCTTATGAAACTTAACCATTGCCATGTCTTGACATGGTCTTACGTGGTATCCTTGCCTTATGAACTCACCAATGCCATGCCTTGGCATGGTCTTACATGGGACCTTTGCCTTATAGTAACATATCAATGCCATGTCTTGACATGGTCTTACATGATTTCCTTAAACCCTAATGTCATGACATTTGTATCCTACACATTCCTAAGGTTCAACCGGAACTTTCTGAGATAGTTTTTCCATCAATTCATACTTGAGTCTTTAAATAATAAATTTACAGAATAAATTTGTAAATGCTGGAATTTAACAATATTAAATGTAAAATAATAGAATATTGCATTTATTTACTGCAAACTTACCTCGAAACGAAATACGATCAACTATATTGATTTAATCCTCTATCTTTTTCTTTCCTCGATCTAACTCTGGATTTCGTTCTTCTTGATCTATAATAGAAAATTTAGCTTATTAATACTCACATTCATCAAAACAGTCCTTAACTCTTACTTTGGCAAAATTACAATTTTGCCCCTAAACTTTTACTATTTACACATTTGCCCCAAAGCTCGGAAATTAAACTTTATCCCTTATTCTTATGTTTTATGGCATGCTGATCATTTTTCCCTTCTATGGCAACATCAAATTCTCACTCTAACTTGTACTTATGAACATTAGGTATTTTTACCGATTAAGCCGTTTTACTCGTTTTCACTTAAAATCACTAAGCAAAAGTTGTTTAACATAATTTTAGACTTCATATTCTATCATAAAACATCAAAATAAACACATTTCACCTATGGGTATTTTTCTAAATATGAACCCTAGAATAAATTATTATAGAATAAGCTAAATCGAGCTACCGGGGCTTCAAAAATGTAAAGAACATTAAAAACGGGGCTTGGAATCACTTACTATGGAGCTTGGAAGCTTGAAACAAACCCTAGCTATGGTGAACACTTGAAAATTCGGCCTAATGAAGAAGATGAGCATATTTTGCCATCTTTTTCCCTTTTAATTCATTTTTATTACCAAATGACTAAATTACCCTTCATTAAAACTTTGGTTCTTTCTTCCTATATATGTCCATTTTTGTCCATGAAAATATAATGGTCTAATTACCATTTAAGGACTCCTACTTCAAACCCCCATTTTAATCAAGTACTCTATAAATTAGAACCCCTATTTAGCAACTTTTGCAAACAAGTCCTAATAGGCAATTTAAGCATGAAATTAATAAAATTTCTTATCAATACTCTAACACATGTATTTAATCACTCAATAAATCATAATAATTAATCATAATAAACTTTATAGCAATTAGATACCTCTAGCTTCTAGAACTCAAGTTTTGCACTTTTTATAATTTAGTCCTTTTGACTAAATTGAGTGCTCAAACACCAAAATTTTCGAACGAAATTTTTACGAAACCATTTCATAAAATTGTAGATCATAAAAATATAAAAATATTAATTTAATTTTTTTTATCGAATTTGTGGTCCCGAAACTACTATTCCGACTAGGCTCAAAATCGGGCTGTTACAACTATA